>LPNX010182839.1:0-150822 GCA_001517045.1 Pseudotsuga menziesii
GACCTTTCATTACCCCTTTGAAAATCTATATAAGGAACTCCTTGGTACATTGAAGGCATAAGAGAGAATTGAGAGCAAAGAAACTATAGTCCATTGTTGTCGAAACTTATGCTTGCGTCTGCATCCCTTTGTCCCTTGGAGCAATTTTGTGTTCTTCCCAATATTTCCTTTTTCTTGTGAGCTTGCTATCAAGAGATGGAGGATTGAAGTGGTGGAGGCCCAAGTGGGGGATTCAGTTTCTCCGATTCACAGATATGCCGATAGAGGTTGTATCTATTGTAATCTCTTATTTATATTAATAGAAATATCTTTTTATGTCCAATAATGTGTGTTTGAATGAATATTTTATCCATGGGATTATGTCAAATGCTTATACATTATTGATTATATATGCTAGAATAGATCTAACACCATGATATATAGAATGCGTGTATTGGTGACTTGTTGTTGAGGAAGTAATCTATCAATTCAAGCTGAAGTTGGGAAGCTCAACGGGGATCTACTTCAACCGTCCGAAATAAGGTATGAGGTCTGATCCTTTAGTGTTAGACATTTAATTTCTATTGCATATTGGAAACGATTGATTTCTGGAGTCAAGTTGTCTATTGTGGTACCCCAAGCCATAGGAATTTCTCTCCGTAACACATATGACAAAAGAAGAACAAGGTCCTAGTATCAGAAGGAGAGTGTTGCACTGTCTCACACAGATCCTCTTCTTCCTGAGAGGTGTTTTAAAATGCTTGGGTCATATCCTCAATCCTTCAAGGAGGCTTTCCATGATCCTAGATGGCAGGTAGCCATGGATGAGGAGTTTTATTCGCTACATGACAACCAGGCCTAGGAACTTGTCTCCTTACCTCCAAGAAGGAAGCTGGTACAGTGCAAATGGATCTACAAAACCAAAATAGTTGTTTATGGGACCATAACCAAGTATAAGGCTCAATTGGTGGAAAACAAATACTCTAAGGTCCAAGGCTTGGACTACAATGAGACATTCACTCCATTAGCTAGAATGGACTCCATCATGATTGTATTAGCCATTGTTGCTTCTAAGAGATGTTTGGGTACACAGGGTACTCCCAAAAGACCGAACACCTAGAGAAACCACTTCACACAAATGAATCGCAGATCAATACACCGATGTTTGTCACATGGTTAAAACCCTTGAGAGGTAAACAGTCTATGGCCCCAGCCAAATAGCTACTTGGAGCAATTTATTATGCAAAAGAAAGAAAGTTAGATGAGCTTCGCATAATCGATCAACTAGCCAAGGACCCTCCATGCTTTTTAAATAGAAATCATGGACCAATCAGGTGTTAAGCCACGAATCAATGGTAGGTATGATCTAAGAGAAGTTGAATTGTCAGATCACTCTATGTCTAGAACATATCGTGATCGTCAGATTAGAATATTTACAAATGCATACTAATGCATACTAAAGAAACACACTTTTACTTGACGGATATATTACACAAGTTGGTCTTATCTAACTCCTAAGTGTCTAAATATCCTAACATACCCCCTTAAGAACAACTTGGGATAGGATTGAAGGATTTACAAAAGTGACACTATTAGGAGAAGGAAGGAGGCATTAGAGTCTATCCCCCCTTAAGGACACATTCCTCAACTCCTAACATAGAATTTAAGTTTAGAAAACTTCGCTTATGTAAGAGACTTGGTGAAGATGTCTACAACTTGATCATCTATAGGGAAATAGAGCATTTCAAGAACATGATCATGAACAAGATTTCTGATGAAGTGCATGTGTAGCTCAATGTGTTTGCTGCATTGATGTAGAACTGGATCTTTGGAAAGCTTGATGGCACTTTGATTGTCACACCAAAGTGGAGTAGGTTGTTGCTGCTCAAATACAAATTCTGAAAGGATCTGTCGAAGCCATAAATCTTCCTAACTGGAATTAACGGTGGCTTGATATTCTGCTTCTGCTAAAGAAAGAGTAAGAGCTTGTTGTTTCTTACAATCCCAAGTGACAGGTCCAAATCCCAGACTAAAAACATAACTTCGAATAGACTTTCGATCATCAGGATCGTCGACCCAATCTGAATCATTGAAGCCAACCAACAAAGGTTCCCCCCCTGTACTGTAATGAATCCCAAACTAAATTGTACCTCGAATATATAGACGTATTCTTTTTGCTGCTTTCCAGTGACTTTCATGAGGAGTTTTCATATAACGGGAAACACGACCAATGGCAAAGGAAAGGTTAGGACGGCAATGAGTCAAGTATAAAAGACTACCAACAAGTTGACGATACAAGGTGGCATCTACTTCAAGGGAAGTACAAGTGGAAGAAAGTTTGACTCTAGACTAGAAGCGGGAAGGGGCTGGTTTACAATCTTCCATGTGGAAGCAACGAAGAAGGTCACAAGCATACTTAGACTGGGAAAGAAAAATTACTGCTTTGGTTTGCAAGACTTGGAGACCAAGAAAATAATGCAAATGTCCTAGGTCTGACATTTCAAAATTTTTCTTAAGACTAGATTTCACATGGGTTATAAGTTTAGGGTCACTACCAGTAAGGATAAGATCATCAACATAAAGAACAAGTATGAGGAGATGGTTTCCTACTTTCTTGGTATAGACATTTTATCCGAAAACAAGATATTTGCTACTCTATGATGTTAACATGAATTGCATAAAGAGCATGAATGAAGCTCACAAATCCATAAGAAGAGAACCAAACAGCATAGACAATATGCACATAACGACAACAAGTTGATAATGGAGTTCGTCCAGGATGGACTACATCTCCGGGCCTACTTCTCAATAGGAGGGTCGATCTATAATCTCAGCATAAGGCAAAATACATGGCAATGATACAATGATACCTTGGCGACAATGGTTAGGAAGAGAACCGCTGCCCAAAACACAACAAGACTGCTTCCAGCAACTCCGAAGCCTGAAGACGGTGTAAAACGAGTATAAACACTTGTACCTTCCTCCTGCAGAGCTACGCAATCTCCCTTCTCTCCTTTAGCTACAAAGTCTCCACTCCAAAGCATGAGTGGGAAATGGAAAATGAATGGGTTTATATAGGTTGGCTTTCCCTCTTCACATGACTCTCATGGATTCCTTTGGTTGCAACTAATTTGCCTATCTTGGCCTTGGTTACAACTTCCCCAAGTTGGTTTTCATGTGGTTGGGTTTTTTATTAAATAATAAACCAACATATTTAAAAATACCCTTTTAAAGTGGCATACCCTTTTGTTGGTTTTTAATATGGTTAAAACCATATTATAATAATAACCACTTTTAAGACTTTAACCCAAAGTCTGTTATGCAATATGGTGGCGCTCCAACCCATATATTAGGTGGAATGTAACGTTTGAAAGTTTGTTATAACACATGCTATAATGTTTTCGAACCCACTTTAAGCCATAACCAATTCGAACCCACGTTCAAATCCATTACCAAAGTTATTAAAGAGCATGTGCTCCATGTGACCCTTGTGCACTAGCACCTCCGCTTTGAGCTCCCGGTCATGTGTTTGTGCGGTAGAACCAGGGGTCGGGCTAGCCCCGGCCCCTTTTCACGCCCATCTACAACACTCTTCAAGTTTAAATAAATGATCCTAACCACACATACCAAGAACCCCATGTATCCCGAGTGGTGAAGTCGCTCAGCCTTTATTGCAGAGGTCACGGGGTCGAACCCTATGGAGGCCATAATTTTGCATCTGACCATTTTGGCCAATTTGGGCCTGCCATGTGGTAGGCACCGATTGGTCCAACTCATCGGCCAATTGTCGTCCAGCTCAGCTGAGTCATCTGCCACATCGTCGAGTCGTACTGCCGCGTCACCATCCATATGCCCAGTCAGCAGTATGCCAGCTCGGATCCATACTGCCATGTGTCACCTTTTGATTGGTCCATACTGTACGGATGCCACATGTCACCCTGTCAGTGGTGCCACATGGCACCTCCATTTTGCCAAATTTTCTTGTTTCATCAATAAAACAGAACGCGATAACTTTCTCATACGGAGTCCGTTTGAGGTGAAACGAATGTCATTGGAATCATCTCAATGAGCTCTTCGACTTGATGTTGTTTTGCTGAGACTGGAGGACTTCAAAAAAAATTCCTTCTTGGATCCTCCTGGATCAACATTGGGGTCAGAATGGCATCTAGAAAAGCCAGTGTCAAGGAGAAAGCTATCCATTTTGGAATACCAAGCTCTAGGAGCTTCCTTAAGGCCATATAAGGATTTCTTAAGGAGACAGACAAGGCTAGAGTTATCCTGAACATATCCAGGAGGTTGTTCCATGTAGATTTCCTCCTGTAAATCACCATGTAAAAAGGCAAAATTGGCATCCATTTGATGGATTTCCCAGTTATGTAAGGCTACAAGGGAAAGAACAAGGTAGATGGAATTCATTTTTGCAATAGGAGAAAAGGTTTCATTGTAGTCAATCCCTTCAACTTGGGAAAAACCTGTGGCAACTAACCTTTCCTTAAGTCTTTTAACACTTCCTTCTGATGCATACTTAGTTATGTAGACCCATTTACATTTGACAAGTTTTCTTCCTTTTGGAAGAGGAACAAGATCCCAAGTATCGTTCGCCATTAAGGAATGATATTCTTCATCCATAGTTGCATCCCAATATGAATTTCTTGAAGCTTCTACAAAAGTTTTTGGATCATGATTCTTGGAAACTTGATCCAAAAGAGAAGAGGCTCACTAAAACTGAGATCGTGTTCGACGTTGATCTCTAGGATCACCGACAAGATCACCAACTGCTTCACATGTTGAACAGACCCATCGAGGAAGCATTGGTGCTGGTGCAATTGGAGGAACATGAGCAGGCGAAGGTGGATTTTCATCCTCACTATCATCATCAGAAACTGGATTTGGAAACCTATCAGGGAAGTTGGAAGAAGAATAAGAAGGCACAATCATTGAATCAGGCTCGTAGGCCAAAGATGGCACACCCGCCAAGTTAGACTCGCAGGCCAAGAGATTTTCATCAAATTTAACATCTCCTCTAATGATTATATCATGAGAATGTGGATGAAGAAGTATATAACCTCTTACATCGTCTGAATATCCAACAAATATGCACTTTTCACTTTTAGGCTACAATGCTTTCCATTTTTCATCTGGAATGTGAGCCCATGCTTCACAACCAAACACATGAAAGTGACTTGCATCTAGTTTAATTTTACTCCATGCCTCTTCTGGTGTTATACCTTGTAAAACTTTAGTGGGTGTGCGATTAACTATGTAATTTGCACAATTTATGGCCTCAGCCCAATATTGAAGACTTAGTCCCTTAGATTGGATCATACACTTAGCCATTTCTTTTAAAGTGTGGTTGTTTCGTTCAGCTACACCATTTTGTTGTGATGTATATGGAACAGTGTGTTGTTGTTGGATTCCTTGTTCAGTGCAGAAAGTAGTGAACTTGTTGTTAACATATTCTCATCCATTGTCAGATCTTAACTTAATAATTTGATGACCATATTGTTTTTCAACAAGGGCCTTGTAGGCCAAGAACATGTTAAATACTTCGCTCTTAAGTTTTAGGAAGTAAACCCAAGTGCGTCTGGATTAGTCATCAATGAAAGTTAAGAAATATTTGAAACCAGAAAAGGATGCAGATGGAAGAGGGCCACATAAGTCACTATGCACAAGCTCCAAGGGAACTGAGGCGTGCCAAGAGGCACATTTGTCAAAATTGTCTCGATGATGTTTTTCGAGTACACAACTAGAACAAACACCATCCTTGCAAGATACCATCGAAAGAACAGTCACCATATTGTATTTACATAGTTGTTGCAATGAGCGATAATTTAAGTGACCAAATCGCTCATGCCAAAGTTTGCTCAAGTTATCACTATGAGCAACAAAAACTAAAGGAAAAGGTGATGACCCAAAGTTGTTAAATTTGTACAACCTGGTAATATCATCAACAGTTCCAGTAGCAAGAAAATTTTGAGGATTTTTAAAATCCTTGATTACAATTTGGCGAGGTGTAAACGTCACAGTTTTACCTTCACCTGAATGAGTAATTTGATAGATTGATCACAAATTGCAAGAAATTTTTGGAACACATAGTACATCACTGAAATGACCATTTTCTACTAGAACTGTTCCAGATCCTACAATACTTAGAGATCTATTATCACCAACATATATTTGCTTGGTGTTACATTCATGCATAGTAGAAAAGATGGCTTGATCCTTAGCCATATGATAAGATGTTCCATAATCAATGCGCCATTCAATTGAAGTAGAAGAATAAGATGCAGTATAAGAGTAACCAAAAGCACAAAGTGCATGTCCATGAGAGGTAGATTCTAAAGACGAATCTAGGATGATGTGGTGCTTCTTCATTGCTGCTTCCAAGGCTGCCATCTTCTTGAAACACTTAGATTCATCATGATTATCTTTCCCACAAAAATTGCTATGACGCTCAGTCTTCTTTTCTTTTATCTTGGATCCTTTGTCATTTTTTAAAGAAGGAGCTGACTGAGAGGGTTTGGGACCCTTGCCGTTTGGCTTATTATTGTGAAAATTATGTTTCTTAGGAGGCTTGGACTTTTCTTTCTGTTGGGACAATAAGGCTTTCCCAGATGTATCTGCATTGTTAATTATTCCAAGATGAATGAGCTTATCTTGCTCTCTAATTAAGGAATCACAAAAGGATTCAAGACTAGGCTCTTCATAGCTAGATGCAGTCAAGGATTCTTTCATGGAGTAGAATGTAGATACAAAAATATAATATGCAGGTCCAAGTTTGGAAAGAATATGATAAATACATTGTTTGTCTTCTTTCTTAATCTTGCATTCTGCACATAAGAGTCTAAGAGTTTATACTTAGATAAATAGTCTTGAATGCATGAAAAATCATTTGGATTCAAGGAAATCAACTCATTCTCAAGTTGATGACCCTTAATTTCATTGTGTTTACCAAACACAGATTCCAACTTTTCCCAAGCTTGATCAAGTTCATCAATTCCAGATATGTGGAATCGCAAATCAGTAGAGATTGACATCCCAATCAATCCACGAACTTCATCACGTCTATTTTCCCATTTAATTTTCTTATCGTCATCAGTGGGTTCTGTTTCTTTCCCTGAGGTTATCCTGAAAAGTCCCCTACTTCGCAAAACATCCTCCATACGAGATTTCCATGAGAAATAGTTAGAACTTGTAAGTATAATATCACAAGGGGCGGCCCTACTATAAATTAATGGCTGAAAGAACAAAACAAAACTATCTAGATGCAAAGAGCTCTAAAAAATATGCGGTTTTAAAAAAAAACGGCACTAAAAATTGATTCTGGATGATGAAGTTATGCTTGATCAAAGAAAATGTTCAAGATGTCCCCAATAGTGGCATGGCAGACATCAACTTGACCAACTAAAAAAAAGAACCCCCCCTCTTCCCAAGATCAACCTTTGACAATCACTTTACAATAAAGTTGATTTTAAGTGAATCACTTTTGTAGAATAAGTGATGTTCACTTTTACAATAATGTTACTTTAAATAGTGTAGCAATAAATTAAAAGACTTAAGTGACTCACTTTTTATTTTATTTTATTTATGTGAGATGCACTTTTACAATAAAGTAACTTGAAAATAGAAATTGCATGCACTAAAAAGTAGCTTAATAAGACTTGAACTCAAGACCTATTAAGGAATAAAGCAACTTTAGACCAAGTGAGCTAAGTTTAAAATGTACATAAAATAATGGAAAGAGGAAGGGTTTTTTTTTTTTTACTCTTCTCTCTCATTCTCCGTGCTTGCTTTTTTTTCCTGCAAATCACAAAAAAAAACGAAAAACAAAAACAAAAAAAAACTTTTTCCACACAATGGGGTTAGATCTTGGTTAGCTTACCTGAAAATTATACATTTCCAAGTTTTCTCGTTGTTTTTAATTTGTCGTGATCGGACAAGGTGCATGACAAAGAGCATACGTAGCCGAGAAGACAAGAAAAAAAATTTCCCCTTACTATTTTTGATTCGACGCGATCACGCAAGGTGCACGGGAAAGAGCACATGCAGCTAGGGAAGGAAACAGTTCGAGACTAAAATAGTAAAGATCTAATAATAAAACTGATAAAATATGAGAGATTTAAAAAATAAATAAAACAAATCCGTCATTGTAACATTATACCTTCAGATTTGCAGAAATTGGTGTTTCTGGAACAAACGGAAACAATTTTCGATGAAACGAAAACTATTTCCCAATAGAAACGGCGCTCCGGACGCAATGGAATAGCTTCCATAGGAAAAAAAATGCATATAAAATATAGAACCAGAAACCCTTTCAAAGTTTTGGTAACACCGGTTCCAGATCTTGATCAAAACCGAAAGCGGCTCTTCATAAATGCTTTGATACCATGTTCGGGTACACAAAGTAATCCCAAAAGACCGAACACCTAGAGAAACCACTTCACAAAAATGAATCACAGATCAATACACCGATGTTTGTCACGTGATTAAAATCCTCGAGAGGGAAACAGTCCACGACCCCAGCCAAATAGCTACTTGGATCAATTTATTATGCAAAAGAAAGAAAATTACATGAGATTCTCATAATCGATCAACTAGCCAAGGACCCTCCATGATATTTAAATAGAGATCATGGACCAATCGGGTGTTAAGCCATGAATCAATGGTAGGTATGATCTAAGAGAAGTTGAACTGTCGGATCACTCTATGTCTAGAACATATCGTGACCGTCAGATTAGAATATTTACAAATGCATACTAATTCATACTAAAGAAACACAATTTTACCTAACGAATATATTACACAAGTTGATGTTAACTAACTCCTAAGTGTCTAAATATCCTAACAAGAGATGGGAAGTACATCACATGAATGTGAAGAGTGTCTTCCTCCATGGTGATTTGGAGGAAGAGATATATATGAAACAACCTGAGGATTTTATTGATGATCCATCCTTAGTATGCAGACTAATGAAATCACTGTATGGACTCAAACAAGCCCCACGGGAATGGCACTTCAAGATGGATGCCTTCCTCATCTCTCAGAATTTTGAAAGGTGCAAATTTGATTGCAATGTCTACATGAAGAAGGAGGGATTCTTGCTTCTAGTTGTATTGAATGGGATGGCTTGCTCATCACCAACATCTCTACTACTATATTGAGAAGCATCAAGTCTATTCTTATTAAAGCATTCATTGTGACTGACTTAGGACTGTTATGATAGTTCATTGGTCTCGAAGTAAGTCAAAAGACTTTGGGAATCATGATCTCACAGTCTAGGTATTCATCAGACATCAGGAAACCCCCTGTCCTTTTATGTCAGGCATCAAGCTTGAAGAATGTGGTTCCACACCTTTGGTGGACAACACTCTCTACAGCCATCTCATTGGAAGCCTTATGTATCTCACTCATTCGAGACCAGACATATCCCATGCTGTGAGTGTTGTTTCCAGATACATGTAGGAGCCACATGAGCTGCACTAGAAAGTAGCAAAGAGGATCCTGCACTATGTGCAGGGTACTATTGATTAGGGGATCCACTATGCTACTAGAGCACAACTGGATCTCACAGGATATACAGACTCAGATTGTGTAGGAGATGGAAATGATAGGAAATCCACATCGAGTTTTGTATTCATGATTGGATCTGGGCCAATTTGTTGGTCCAGCAAGAAGCAAGCATCACTTGCACTCTCTTCAGCAGAAGCAGAGTATCGGGGAGCTGTGAATGATGCTATTCAGGCAGTTTGGCTACATGACATCTTGACATAGTTTGGGATTCATACTTCATCTACAGTGGATCTTTATTGTGACAACCAGAGTACAATCAATATTTCCAGTGATCCTATTCAGAAGCAGAGGACAAAGCACATAGAGGTTCACATGCACTACATTCAGGAACTGGTGCATGACAGAACCATCACAATGCACTACTATCAGACAGAGGATCATATTACAGATATTTTTACCAAGTCTTTTATCGAAAAGATATTTTCCTTTCTCAGGTCTCTTTTGGGCATTAAGGCTTGATTCTCAGTTCCTATTTTGAGAGGGGGTTTTCCAAGAGGTTTTCCCTACCTCGGTTGTATTATGCAACATTCATATATTTAGATTTTATATTGGGTGACCTATGGTCTTGTTACCAGGGCCCACAGTTTTCCAAGTTAGGATTCAAGGGGGGTGTTAGGATTATTAATCCTCCCTTGACCATACTGTCTATTAGATTAATTAGCCTAACTTAGGAACCTTAATTAATTATTTGGGTCCACTTGGCCTAATGGGGCCACATGTACCAATCACTAGAGTGTGGGGAACACTTCTAGAGGTTAACTGCCACTTACTGCATGTGCATGCATCAGTTTGGGTGCCTCCTAGACCAATCCTTACATTTTAGGAGCCACTAGGAGTCCCAACACCAACCTACTTTAGTTAGTTGGAGTTAGTACTAGTCAGTATTAGTTAGCCCCCAGTTACTTTCAATTAGTTCACAATCAGTTAGCTAGTGCAAGATTTGCATGGCTGCATGTGGAGTAGGTGCCTTTTCCCACCTACCACACTCAGTTGCACTGAGTTAACTAGTTGTCACTTATTGATTGAGTTGTTGGACATATGGGAGTTGATTTATTGGACTCTGATAGTGATTAAGACACCATGAGTTAGATGGCCAGTTAGATACAGTCAAATCCAGTGGATAGATTCGAATCCATCCCTCATTGATTCGAATTATTTTCCTATGTAAACTATTTAACACCAGATATTATTATTGTGAATGATATTGTAAATTCTTGAGCAATACTCATATGTTTCCTGTGTGGTTTATTTTTTTAAGTTTGTATCTTCATTCTCCATTTACTGCAAGCATTGTTCGAACTCTCTGCTTGAAGATCTAAATGGCATTCAAATTATAATAAGAAAAATGTAGGAAGGCATTTTTCTTTGGCATGAAAATCAAGGAGAAGGTACAACAAGCTTGGCATAAAAATTGAGACAGCAGTGAAGTGATTTATTGCATCCTACCATATTTTCTATATAGTATGGATTCAATACGTATAGGGCATGAATCTCGAGGCAGAGATTATGGGCTCGATAACAGAGGAAGTGATTTTTGGCACAAAAATCGAGGCAGTGAGTTCGGGCACGAATTTTGAGGCAGATACAGCTGACACAATTTTTAAGGTAGTATCATACAATACAGGTCATACATCTTTTCCATACAACATTCGTACAGTCCTATAGTAGCATGAAAATCAAGGAAGGTACAAACAGAGAATTTCTGAGTTTGGCACAAAATTCGAGGAAAATTTTTTATCTTCCGGTTGAGATAAGTTGTGACTGATTTTTTTTTCTACTACTGTAGTTTTCAAAGGTAAATAAATATTTCTCTCTCATAGGTTTTCCCCTGAGATTGGGGTTTTTCCTAGATCTTTGGACCAAAATTTCTGAGTCTGAATATTTATGTGTGAATGTGTTTTTAATTGCTGATCATAAAAGTTTTAGAAACTCTTCTTGTGTTTCAGTCCTATATTGTTTATGAGAAATTATCTAATTTGCAGCAAAATGTTAAATTGGGTTGGGCATTAAACAATGTCTTAAACGGAGTTTGATTATGGGTTGGGAGAGTGTTGAAAACTCTATAGAAATCATAATATATAATAATGAATATTATCCAGAAATGTATATGTATGCAATCAAGAATGAAGACACAGAGATAAATTTAGAAATGAGGACCACATCAAATCACTTGAGAGATATAAGGAAATATATTATGGGAAATAGTTATGCATAAGTTTTAACAAAAAAATACTATTATGAGATGTTTGATGTAGTCACCTATTGTTATATAAAGGTACCTCAGTGTAGTCTATTGTGATGAGAGATATCTATTATTGTGTAAATACAATATAATGCGAAGAATAATGCATATTTTTGTTCATATGGACTAATATTTGTGTGTGAATGTTTGTGTTAAATGTGAATGTTCTGTATTGGTTGGGCACATATTCCCAACAAATGGTATCAAATTGATGGTGCTCAACATGAAGAAAAAAAACATGTTATGAAACTGCAAGCTATAAATATTAGAGCCAAGTTGCAATGATGGTGATGCTATGAAGATAGCACGTGTTTTTCTTATCCATTATCCTAATCTATGGAATCCTCACATATGTAATATTGTATTGATGTTGATTAAAATGCATGGGATCCATTTGATCTTCTAGTTTATGTCATTTCCTTAAAGATCTGGTACCCTGATCCAATGATCAGAGTCATCCAAGTTTATAAGCCATTACTAATACTCTTTCGGATAATCTCATGATTGATATTTTCTATCCCAAGAAATATTTAGATCCTCTAGCTATATTATACAAAGACAATTGATTTAATCAAAAGGCGTTGTAATTGAATGATTCTAGAAAACACCACAATGGGAAGATATTTGCTTGTAAGGAAAGTCGTCTTCTATTGTTGATGTGAAAATTCATTAGTGACATCATAGGAAAAATCAAATGATCCCCCTTACAAACAAGACTAGATGAAGGATGAGGAAAGAACATTAGGTGAAGAAGACTAATCAAAGAATCATTGTATTTACCTTGTAATAAAAGGATACATTTATTTGTGGTGGTTGAGTCTCAACTTGGGATACAAGGTTTTTAAGTTATGGACCATGGGGACAACTTTTTTTTTTGTTATTAATAAAAACATATGAATATGTTCAAATCCTACTAGTACAGTTGGTTTTGATGGGACTCTTCTACACGACATGTTAGAATTGTTGTTCCATTGAGATCATCAAGCAATGAGTCCAAAATTATTGATGCAGTGAATAGGAATGAATTATACAAACTGAACAAATCAAATCTCACAGGAAACAGACAAGTATTGCTCATAGAATTACAATATTGTCTTCATTACATAATCCGGTGTTACAAGAGTGTTACATAGGAAAGAATTTGAATCATTAGGGATGAATTTGAATCTACCAACTGGATGTGATTGTATGTGACTGCATGGCTAACTAAATATGTCTAAATCACTATTAGAATCCAAGTGGTTAACTCCATATGTATAACCAAGTCACACAATAATTTATAATTAGTTAACTCAGTCTAACTGAAGTGGTAGGTGAGAAAAGGCGCCTTATCCACATGCAGTCATGCATAATTGGTGCTAACTGAAATGAAAGTGAACTAACTGAAAGTAATTGAAGAATAACTAAGCTTAACTAGTTCCAACTCCAACTAAATCCAACTGACTAAAGGAGGTTGGTTTCAAGACTCCCAGTGGCCCCTAAAATGTAGGGATTGCCTTAGGAGGCACCTAAAGTGATGCATGCAAGTGCAGTCAGTGGCAGTTAGCCTCTATCGGTGTTCCCCACACTCTAGTAACCGATACATGTAGCCCAATTAGGCCAAGTGGACCCAATAGTACTATTAGACCCAAATAATTAAATAAAACTCCTAAGTTAGGCTAAAATAATATAAAAGACATTTTGGTCAAGAGAGTATTATAAATACTAACACTCCCCTTGAATGAAATAGGGAAACCCCCCCCCCTCAAGATAAGAATAAATCAAGAAATACAAGTTAAAACTTGCAAAATATTTTGTTGCAATTTGCAGCACTTTGCAGCAACAAAGCAGTATTTTGGTTCTTTTGTGCAGCAGCGTCCTAAATCTATGCATGTAAACCTATGAATCCAAAAAAAGTGATTATTTATGGAGGAATATTCCTCTTTGGAAGAATAATAATGTGCTCAACTGAATCAGGAATATAGACAGCTACTAGATGAAAACTGGACCCATGTAGAGAAACAAAAATCAACTAATAAGAGAGCAAAGATGCTTAAAAATTAGAACCATATGAGGAATTCCCAAGAAACTGATATATTGCATCCTTGAACATTGAACCATGTGAGTTAAAATCAGCCCCAAGTGTTAGGATCAAGTGTCCAGGTGAATGCAGAATGTCTCCATCTTTACTAGTTCTATGAGGAGATTAGCATGTGATCAAATAGATAGGTAGAGAAGCCCCGGGACTATGAAGAGCGAATGCTTGAGATCCATAATATTATATAGCTTCATAAATAATAAATGGTTCACAAATTAAAATATCAGCAAACTCATAAGAGTAAACTAACATCAAATCCCCAGTAGCACGTTTGAAAGAGACTTGTGGTACTTGATTTCTCACACCAAAATTGATGAAACCAGATACAAGCATGACTGAAGGATTTTGGAACTTAAAACTTGAACTAAATATCATATCCAATCCAAAAAGTTTCATATCATATCCAAAAGTGAGGAATGATATGAAATCCCCATCAAAAATTTTGAAGGAGACTTGCGGTACTTGATTTTTCACACCAAAATTGATGAGAGCAGCTACAAGCCTTATTGAAAGATCTTGAAACTTAAAACCCAAAACAAATCATATCATATCAGATACAAGTAAAATAATATCATATCCAAATAGGTTCATATAAAATCCAAGAGTTTGTTCCACGGAGATGGTAGATGCACAATTTTCTCCTTCTTCAAAATTCTGAAAATTGGTGCATGCAATCATGTAGGAATTTACTAGAAGCTCTATATCAATGAGAGTGAATGGATCACTCCTAAAATATGATATTATTTCCAAAATATACATGGTATTACTTATCTTCACACCAAAAACATCATTAGAGATAGATAAATCAAATTACTCTTCCTTTTCTGAACAATCACCGGTAAACTATGCACATAATTTAAAATAGAAGATTCACTGGAGAATTTTTGCAAAGAATGGAAGGAGAGTTTTTCTTCAAAAATGAATATTTGAATGTACTCTTCTAGATCATCCATGTGAGGATATGAGATATCATAGATCTCATACACTTCTGGAGAAGTAGGAGAAGGAGTCACTCCAAGGTTACTTTCTTCAATTCGAATTGACTGTGTGTAAAACTCTGCTTCTTCTTCATCTTCAACAATTTGCTTTGTTGTAGGAGAGGGGATGAACTCATCATGATGGATTTTATTCAAATCTCTCTCAATAACTGGGATTTTAGATTCATGTCCCATATGACTGCTAGGTCCTCCTGATAGAGGGAAAGTGATGAAGGATTCCCTAGAGGAAACCATGTGATTGGATGCTTCATAATCTATCAAATAAGCCTTCGACGAAGTGAGGCTTGCATGCAAGGCATCGCATCTCTCATGTTCTCCAGTATTCTCTTCATCATCAGACATCTTTTCACCTTGTGGAAGGGAAATACTTTTCTTTACACATAGAGCTTTCAACTGGTCGAGGGTCTTCTTCATGCATGAGTCTTCTGGATGAAAACCCCTCATACAATAGGAACACTTTTTCTTTTCAAAAATTTTCTTCTTATTGGAGATCAAAGCTCCTTTGGATGTATTTTGATTCTATTTAGGCTTTGAATCAGATGTTTTATGCTCCTTCCCTTTAGATCTCCCTCTAGCTTGTGCTTTGGTAGAGTCTTCCACTAGGAGATCTTGATCTTTGGAAGTCTTAATGACTCTCATCTGGATCAACTTCTCTTGCTCTTGTATTAAGGACTCGACAAAGGAATCAAGTGAGGGCATATTCCAATTAGGAATGGAAGATCTCCCGGAATGGAATATTGAGACAAATATAGAATACTCATGACCTAGTTTGTTGAGTATGGAGAGCACATGTTTCTCATCCTTTCTTTATATTCCGCATTGTCTGCATTGGAGTGCAAGAAAATTGAATTTAGTAAAGAATTGGTGCACTGTCTCACAACTGTTGGGATGTAATGCTACCAAATCGTTCTCCAAAATGTGTCCCTGAAGCTCATCTTGCTTTCCAAAATGGTTTTCATGATTATCCCAGGCTTCTCTAGGAGTCCTCAAACCTTCAAGGTAGAAGAGGAGATCTCTGCATATGTGAGTATATAGATAACCAAAAGCTTCATCTAAGCGGTTCCGAAACATGTTTCTCTCAACTAGATCATGGGGCTCAGCCTCCCTACCAAGTATTATCCTGAGGTAGCCATGCTTGCGCAAGGCCAAATGCATATCCATTCTCCAATCAATATAATTGAAGCGTGTAAGGATATGAGGTGTAGGAGATTGAGAATCCATAATTCTCTGGCTAGAAAAGACAATATATTCACACAAACTATGTAACACCTATAGAATTTCACTACAAAACACTAAAACATTCTAACTATGTTACAATCATGCCTTCCCTCTCGACATGAACACTTTCTCAAGGTCTATCATGCCCGCACTACCACTCTAAATAAATTCAGAGGAAGCAAGTCACTCTTTATGGGACTTCTATGGAAACCCAGCTGCTTTTGGTGTTCAATGGAGAGTAAACAGACATGATGCTTTCTTGAAATGGATCTGATACCATGTTATAATTGTTGTGCCATTTAGATCATCAAGCAATGAGTTCAGAATTATTGATGCAGTGAATAGGAATGAATTATACAAACTGAAAAAATCAAATCTCACAGGAAAAAGACAAGTATTGCTCAGAGAATTACAATATTGTCTTCATTACATAATTCGATGCTACAATATAGTTACATAGGAAAGAATTCGAATCATTAGGGATGAATTCGAATCTACCAAATGGATGTGACTATATTTGACTACATGGATAACTAAAGATCTCTAAATCACTATCGAAGTCCGAGTGGTTAACTCTAGATGTCTAACTAAGTCACAAAATCAGTTATAATTAGTTAACTCAGTCTAACTGAAGTGGTAGATGAGAAAAGGTGCCTCATCCACATGCAGTCATGCATAATTGGCGCTAACTGAAATGAAAGTGAACTAACTGAAAGTAACTAAAGAATAATTAATATTAACGAGTTCCAAATCCAACTGACTGAAGGAGGTTGGTGTTGAGACTCCTAGTGGCACTTAAAATGTAGGGATTGGACTAGGAGGTGCCTAAACTGATTCATGCAAGTGCAGTTAGCCTCTATCAGTGTTCCCCACACTCTAGTAACTGGTACATGTGGCCCCATTAAGCCAATTGGACCCAATCATACTAGTGGATCCAAATAATTAAATAAAACTCCTAAGTTAGGATAAAATAATCTAATAGATAGTTTGGTCAAGGGAGGATTATAAATCCTAACACGGCAATCTTAGTTCAAACTTCGCAAGGTAGTTAGGAAAAGGCACTTAAAAAATCATCCATCATAAGGGTTGTTTTGGCCCAATCCAAATGTGATCCATAGGTGCTTTTGATAGTTAGATGCCCTTGGGTTGTGGTTTCTTAGACCATGGGTTAGTCCCACAAGTCATGGACAAACTAGGTAACAAAAATAAAACACATGAATGTTCAACATAGAAAATGCATTCAATAAATTTTAAAAAAAAGAGAAAGGATCATTAAATTTCAAATCTTTGTGAATTTGTAAAATTTTACGAGTCATGTATTGAAAACTTAATCTTTCTAAAATATTTTTGGTGCATGGTCGGTAGTACCCACCGCCTCTGTAATTGTTGTGCTTAACTAAAAAGTGAGAGTAACCATTCAGATCTTTATAATGGGTAAAGGAGGGAAAAGGAAACAAAATACTAATTAGGAAAATGAACTACTTCAACAATATCTTGACGATGTTCTCCAAGAAATTGGTAGTTTACATGAACAAAATACTTCAATAATGGGTAAATTTTACAAACTTAGAGCATGAAATAAAGAAGTCTATAGAGAATTTGTGAGTTACACTACAAAACATGTAAGTGAACTAGAAGAAAAGTCGGCATCATTGGATCAATGGATAAATGATATTTTAAAACGTTGAGATAAGAAATATCAACTAATAGAATCATTGCAGCAAGATGTGCTAGCAAAAGAAAGTTTATTGTTAGAATTGGAAAGTAAAGTGAAAATTTTGAACCATGAAAAAAGTGATGTGTGATGCAATTCATTACACAAGTGACTTGATTCAACATATTGATAGCTATTGTGATATCAATAATTTGGTTGGTGATTATAACAATGATGTAAATGTGTCTCTCATTATATGAGAATCAAAATATGATCCTAGTGTTATTTCAGAATCTTAACCTAGTACTAAAGATGATGAAATTGATATTATTAAAGGCATGCAAAAGGAAATGGGTCTAAACTCATGAGTAAAATAGATTTTGATGGAAAAAATATTAGAAAAAAATGGGCAAGGCATCCAAAATCCCATAGAGATATGTATAAGGCCAAGAAATGAATGTCTTGGTTACGAAGGTCACACAAGAAATGGTGACATCAAATTTTCAAAAGAAAAAAACATTAACAGAAAGTGAATTATCTATAGGTAGTAGTGCAACGAACCAAGTGCAAAAGTGGGAGCAATATTGCAATCACTATGTAACAATAGGACATGTACAATCAAAATATCAAGACGTGCATCCTTAAAGCATTTGTGGTTTTACCAATCATGATCATCATAAATGTTGAAAACACACAGATATTAGCATCTTACATATAGATACGTTGTGGTTGGATAGATGTGCAGGAATGGTAAAAAGTTACTTTTATGTTGAAAGGATTCTACAAGGTGAAATATTCTAAATCAAAAAAAGTATCTCTCATGTAAAAAGGTCCATGCATTAGTTGGCCTTCAAATTTCAGGTTGTCATTAACGATAAGTCGAAAGAGTCACATGTCAAATTCACATGAATTGAGAAAAATCTACTCTAGTTGTGTCATTTCTTTGAGTAAATCAAATCATGAGTATTTTCTTGTAATAATTCGTGGTAATCCAAAAACAACATGTTATGGTTAAGGGTAAGCCTAGTAAAACCCTAGAAATGATGTATTAGTTGAGGGTAAGCCGAAGAAAACCCATGAGATGGTTGAGGTTAAGTCAAAAAAACCTTGATATGTAGATGAAGTAGTCTAGATTATTGACTCAATATCCAGAATTATCAAAGAATGGTGCAACTCATGCATGATACAAGAAGTAGAGAATATGTGTAGATGTAGATGCAAATTAAAGAAGATTGAAGATGATGCAAAGTACAAAAGACTGAACATGAAGACAACTTTCCAGATTGAATCACAAGTATTCGTTTAGGGGGAGTGCGAATGATTAACTCCAAGTTGTGATATTTGATGGTGAGATTATAATATGTAATAATAAATATTATGCAAATTCCTACGTACACAATCAAGAATGGAGACAAAGCGATAAATTACAAATGAAGATATCAAGAGATCACTTGAAATATTTAAGGAGGGATATTGTGGGATATGGTTATGCATATGGTTGAACAAAAAATCATATTATGACATGTTTTTTATGGTCTCCTATTGTTATATAAAGGGAACTCAATGTAATATATTATGAGAGAACAATACAATATGAGGTTTGAAGCATATTTTTTGTTCTTATGGCCCGATATTTTTGTGTGAACGTTTTGTGTTGGTTGTGCTCATATTCCCAATAGATAAATGAGATAAGAGAGAAAATTACAACTTCCATAATCCCAAATAACTGTGGGAGGTGGGATCTAGAGTTGTCCATTGACTTTCTCTAATTAGAACCAGCATTTTGTATTGGTGTCCACAGTATCCTTGCATTACCTCGATGTTAAAACCAATGACTGTGAGGATGTTGATTTACATACCTTAGAGGTGTTCCCTCAGTGAATTTATGCCTAAGTCATTAAATTGGAAAAGTGACATGACCCTTAGCATTAATTTCATGTGATGTGAAATTAAGTGCACTTTATGAGATATAAAGTGACTTTTTAATAATTTAATGAGAAAGTAAGTGAAATTAATTTTAATGGTGAGAAAAAAGTGTTTTTCTCTCATCCATTGATTTGACATCTCAAGATTCAATGTGGGCCCTTGGATCTTGTGACCTTTCACTTACCCTCATTGAGAACACAAAAAGGTTGGGTCAATCAATAGGCACATTCATTTCATTCCATAATCATTTGGAGAGGAGGTTAAATTGAGGAGAGAGAGAATGTGACTAACATGGTTTTCAAGGCAAGTCGAATGGAACAAGTAACAACAGTTATAATAGCAGCACGAAAATCGAGGAGAGGCACACAATTCAAGGAAGTGAACAAAATCACAAATCCAAGGAAATGGAACAATTTTCAAGGAGAAGGAACAATATTTTATGCTCTATCTACACAATGTTTTCCCGAAGCAGAGGGTGAAGGTTTTGAGGGTGAGATGCCTCGGAATTTGATTATTTTTGTAACAACATGCATAGAAATCGAGAGAGAAAACTAAATTGTTCATGAAATCCGAGGAGGTATTCATACTATGAGAATCAATCCATACCGTTCTAAGAAGGGCACAAATTTTGAGGTAATGTTTACACAAAAATTGAGGCAGTCTCAACATTGTTTTCAAGACGGAATTTTGGTATTCAATTGTTGAGATAAATAGTGATTTAAATGCTTATTTAAATATTGTTAAAATTTCAAGAAGAAAATAAAAATCACTCTCTCTCTCTCACGTTGGCATCTGCCCAAAAATATCTATGTCCTTACACAAACAATGGTTAGCAAAGGCATATACATATTGAGGAAAAATATGGATGCAAAAACATGATATCACATATATATGAAAAATGTTACCACCAAACATCTAAGTCTTTGGAATTAATTGGCTTCTTCTTGTCACCATGACAAAATGCAAGAGATTTGTGCTCCTAAAAATGTCAATAATCTTCCAAACAAGAAATTTAGTGAAAAATAACTCAGTAACATAAACAACTTATACATACATAATTATTAAAACTAATAAACTGTATCAATAAAGACAAAAAGTTAATGACAAGAATTTCAAATAAAAACTCATGGGCTCCATAAGCTACAAATTACACCTTATTTGTATCCTTAGACATCATAATTACATTTCCATCAATTGTTCTTATTTATGCAGTCAATTTAGTATTTAAGTACTAATATCAAGGTTTTATAGAGCACGAATATTAGAATATAGGTATTTTGGTGATTATCTTGATTTAAATACGTGGTATAACGATGATGAAGATTATGATGTTGATGTCGACGATGACAATGATGATGATGATGATTATCATCATCATGAGGATTTTGATGATAATGATGACGATGATGATGAAGATGATGATGATGATGTTGATGATGATGGCGATGATTATGATGTTGATGTGTGATGATGACGATGATGATGACGACGATGATGATGAAGATGATGATGATGTTGATCGTGACGACGATGATGATGATGACGATGATGATGATGTGTGATGATGACGAGGACGACGATGAAAATGATGATGTGTGATGATGACGACGATGATGATGAAGACCATGATGATGATGATGATTATGATGCTGATGAAGATGATGATTATGATTATGACGATGATCATGATTATGATGATGATGATGATCTTGATGATGATGATGATGATGATTATCATCATCATGAGGATGGTGATGATGATGATGACGATGATGATGAAGATGATGATGATGTTGACCATGACGACGATGATGATGATGACGATGATGATGATGATGATGATGATGGTGATGATGATGACGATGATCATGAGGATAACGACGATGATCATGAAGATGATGATGTTGATGATGAGTATCACCATCATGAGGAAGACGGTGATGATGATGACGATGATGATGAAGATGATGCGCATGTTGATGATGATCATGAAGACAACGATGATGACGATTGCCTTATGATGATGATGATGAAGATGATGATGTGTGATGATGACGACGATGACGATGAAGATGATGATGTGTGATGATGACGACGACGACGATGAAGATGATGATGTGTGATGATGACGACGACGACGATGAAGATGATGATGTGTGATGATGACGACGATGATGATGAAAACCATGATGATGATGATGATGACGATGAAGACGATGATGATGAAGATGTTGATGATGATGATGATGATTATGATGTTGATGTCGATGATGAAAATGATGATGATGATGATCATGACGATGATGATCATGATGATCATGACGATGATGAATATTATGATGTTGATGTCGACGATGACAATGATGATGATGATGATTATCATCATCATGAGGATTTTGATGATAATGAGGACGATGATGATGAAGATGATGATGATGATGTTGATGATGATGGTGATGATTATGATGTTGATGTGTGATGATGACGATGATGATGATGACGATGATGATGAAGATGATGATGATGTTGATCGTGACAACGATGATGATGATGATGATGATGATGACGTTGATGATGATGATGTGTGATGATGACGAGGACGACGATGAAGATGATGATGTGTGATGATGACGACGATGATGATGAAGACCATGATGATGATGATGATGATGATGAATACGATGATTATTATTATGACGATGATCATGATTATGATGATGATGATGATCTTGATGATGATGATGATGATTATCATCATCATGAGGATGGCTATGATGATGATGACGATGATGATGAAGATGATGATGATGTTGATGTTGATCGTGACGACGATGATGATGATGACGATGATGATGAAGATGATGATGATGGTGATGATGATGATGATGATGACGATGATCATGAGGATAATGACAATGATGATGAGGATGACGATGATGATGATGTTGATGATGAGTATCATCATCATGAGGAAGACAGTGATGATGATGACGATGATGATGATGAAGATGCGCATGTTGATGATGATCATGAAGACAACGATAATGAAGATGACGATGATGACGATTGCCTTATGATGATGACGATGAAGATGATGATGTGTGATGATGACGATGAAGACGATGAAGATGATGATGTGTGATGATGACGACGACGACGATGAAGATCATGATGTGTGATGATGACGATGATGATGATGAAGACATGATGATGATGACAATGAAGACGGTGATGATGAAGATGTTGATGACGATGATGATGATTATGATGTTGATGTCAATGATAAAAATGATGATGATGATGATGACGACGACGATGATGATGATGATGATGACGATGATGATGATGACGATGATGATCATGATGATCATGATGATGATGAAGATTATGATGTTGATGTCGACAATGACAATGATGATGATGATGATTATCATCATCATGAGGATTTTGATGATAATGATGACGACGATGATGAAGATGATGATGATGATGTTGATGATGATGGTGATGATTATGATGTTGATGAAGACAATGATGATGTCGACGATGACAATGATGATGATGATGATGATGATGATGCTGATTATGATGCTGATGAAGACGATGATTATGATTATGACGATGATAATGATTATGATGATGATGATGATCTTGATGATGATGATGATGATTATCATCATCATGAGGATGACGATGATGATGATGACAATGATGATGAAGATGATGATGATGTTGATCGTGACGACGATGATGATGATGATGATGATGATGAAGATGATGATGATGTGTGATGATGACGACAACGATGATAAAGATGATGATGTGTGATGATGACGACGATGATGATGATGACCATGATGTTGATGATGATGATGATGATTATGATGCTGATGAAGACGATGATTATGATTATGACGATGATGATGATGATGATGATGATGATGATGATGATGATGATTATCATCATCATGAGGATGACGATGATGATGATGACGATGATGATGATGTTGATCGTGACAACGATGATGAAGATGATGATGATGATGTGTGATGATGACGATGACGACGATGAAGATGACGATGTGTGATGATGACGATGATGATGATGAATACCATGATGATGATGATGATGACAATGAAGACAATGATGATGAAGATGTTGTTGTTGATGATGATGATGATGATGATGATGATGATGATGATGATGAAGATGATGGTGATGGTGATGATGTTAGTAACTCTTTTTTTTAAATAAGATAAAATAATATTTCTAATTAAATATTTACCTTTCAATATATTTCATCGTCTTCTTCATCCATGTCAATGTCTTCTTCATCCATGTCATCATCTGTATCATCATATACATAGTCAACATTTTAAGGATTGGCCATATCATCATCATCATTGTTTCATCGTCGGAATAATCTTCATCGGCATTGTCTGCTACATCATCTGATTCAACTATTTCTTGGACATATTCTGTTGGATCATCATCATCAGCTAACTCAAGTTGATCATGCTTTTCGTCATCATATTCTTCTTCCATAGAACCCTCTTCATTACCATCATCTAGGTTATACTTTACCGGCCTTCCCCTTGGATCGTGTCTCACAACAAACGACCATCCCGCTTTACCTGGAACCTCTGAGTAAAATACTTGTTCACATTGGCTTGGAAGAACATAGGGATCTATTCCTGCCTCAAACAACCTTTTGTTTACCATGGTAAATCCATTATCATGTTCAATAATAGTTCTATTAGGATCACGTTGATTCAATCGTAACCTGTACCATTTGACAACAAATAGAACTACCTTAAAGGATTTAAAGTCACACTGTATAATATCTTCCAAATACCCATAGTATCGATTTTCTGAGACTTGTGGATGTGTTGCTGCCGCAACCGTTCTCCCCGAATTTATTTTTACTTAAACTCTGGGCCCCTCCTCATCATTTTACTTGGTTTGATCGTTAAAGACTTGAGCCTCTCCGACGTATCTGTTTTCATTTTACTTCGAAGATGAATGTCAGTCGGTTTATGTTTTCCCCGTTCAGTTTTGGTTTGAGTCATGGATGCCGGTGTACTGGTCGAAAAAGGGGGAAATATTTTTTTTTCAGAGTTGCCTTTTCGTGGAAAGAATGAACCTAGCTGTGCCTGATATTTAAAGTTGTTTGAATACTTGGTTTTTTCTGTAGTCGGCCCCCTTTTAGTTCCAGGTCAGAAGCTGTGAGTTTCTCTCCCACCGCCGTTGCGGCTCCCAGATCGTTTCAGCGTCCGATTTCTTAAAGCCGTCCGACGCCCGACTTATGTTAACTACAAATCGCTTGTTCATAGCTTCCGCTCGCCCGCCATTGCGGCTGGGAAGAGATAGTCAGCTTCCGATTTGAGTCTCTTCCGACGTCCGACTAAGTTCTTCCCGTCCGTTCCGCGTATCCTCTAGCTCTCCTCCTCCGTCGTTGCGGCTCCCAGAGTCTTCTGACTTCCGAAGCTAAAACCATCCGACGTCCGATTTATGGCCTATCCCGCCCATGTTTCGCCTGGCCCCGACTCAAGCCTCATCTGACGTTGCGGCTGGCTGAACCCTCTAGCCTGCGAGCTCACTTACATCTGACGGTCGACTTGAATTTTCCCGTCGGTGACCATAGGATATTTTTCTAGACCCGTGTGTGTTTCGCTCGACCATTTCATTGCGGAATGATGGTTAATTAATTATATTTGTTGATTGAACCATGCTCGTGAGTGGAATGCAGGCATTTTCTAGGCGACCGGTCAATCTGCCACGACAAGAAGAAAGACTAACCCGTTTGGCGAAGGTACGATTGAAATGAGGCGAATGGAGGACGAAATCTGGAGCTGTAAAGGCGTGATCCTAGAAACGGATCAGTTACCGAGTGTCTCATGATCACCTGCTGACAAAAGATTGGAATATGAAGCGTTGGAGAAACTGAAAAGTCACACGCTTGAAGGCAGCCCAAGGGGCAGGAGTTCTAGTTTAAATATTTAGAAGTAGGACTGAGAAAGGGCTTTTTCCCCGGGAAGAATTTTGTAAATGTTTGCTTGTAAGAGGAACTACTTCGTTTTGCAAAGGAAATTGCAAATTTGTCTATCGGAGAGAGTGAAAAGTGGAATGTATCAGCGCAACTCAATGAATAATGTTGAAGAGGAACTATTTCGTTTTTAGCTGTGTTTTCATTTACTGTAAGAGTATTTAATGTTCTGAACCTATGTTCTGGTTAAATGTTCTTCAGTAGTTTTTGGGATATTTTTCACCGTGAGCAAAAAATGTTGTCATAAAATGATCGGCTATCCAGTTATTTAAATATCTATAAGCGTTCATGTGCTTTAGAAGAAGTATCAGCTATCTGTGATTCCTCTTAATGTATGTGAAAATGTATTGCTCATCTAAAATGATAACCTTGCTCCCTAGGGATAGTTTAGATAGTTAGTTGATTTCTTTTTGTATCTGGTTTGGTTTCTTGCGAGCGCAAGACAAGAGGTAAGAACCTGCGCATCACGTTGTGACCGCTCCCTGCATCTTGACCCCCTTGCATTTAGTTAGGCACTTGCATATCATTTCTTTAAGTCAAAATACAAAAACTCGGTGGGCTGGGCTACAACCGGTAAAGCTTCAGTTTTGTTTCTTGACCTACGGTAGCCGGACCGCAAACCGGATGGATTCCCTATTCCAAACAGTCAACGGGCTAGTTGGGAACGTTGATTGGGGAGAATCCCTTACTGTTGCCACCTACGAATTTCTAGGCCTCAACAGTTTTGGCGCTAGAAGGAGGGCCGCCAGTGCATGGCTGGCCGAGGAAACCCATTTTACCGAGATTATTCCGCTGGTTACAATTCTGAAAGTAGTGTACCATGTAATCCAATTCCGGAGGAAGAAAATAGAGAACATCTATATTTTGTTCGCAACGAAATTGTTAACGACCTGAGAAGACATACCCGTGCTTACGTAAAGAAGATTGGAGGGTTGTCGATTATCCACGAATTTCCTAGAAGAGAGTACAAGAAGAAAGACCATCCTATAGTAGAAGATTCACTGTTGGTTGGAGACTGGGAAGAGCTGGTGGAAACCTCCTTACAGGAAGTTGAATTTCCTTTGAACCAAGTAGGCCCAGACACCCCTTACAACTCTCCTGTTCACACCCTTGTCGGCTCATCTCCTCACTCTCCTGTTGGTTCCCCTCCGGGCTCTCCACCTCAACTCATGGCTGGTGTTAACGCCAACCAACCTCCTCCCAATCCACCTAATCCACCACCTGCATGGAAATACAGGTCACCCCTAAACCTGACTCCCCCTTTGCATGACCTACCTCAAGCCTTCGAGAAGTTACTGCCTAAATTTGACCCCAATGAGAAGATCCTAGTGGACGACCACCTACAAAGTTTCTACTTGGCAATAGAAGGTCTAAGGGCTGGGGAACATGAAGATGTAGTGTGCAGAATTTTCCCGCATACCCTCAAAGGAGCTGCTGCATCTTGGTACTTTGGGTTTCCTGCTAATTCTATCCCGGATTGGGATACTTTCGAGAGAATTTTCAGGAGTAAGTATGCAGTTCAAAAGACTCACGCAGCCCTTATGAAAGGATTATGTGCACTAAAGAAAGAGAAAAGGGATAAAGTGCACAGTTTCACACAAAGGTTCGCTGCATACCTTAAGAACTTTTCTGAAACAGACAAGCCTTCAGACAAAGTACTAATTGAGTACTATACTTCAGCTTTGGGTCCAGATTTGGCCATGTTTGCTAAAGTTAGGGCCAAGCCTTCGTTGACAGAGACCTACGAAGAAGCAGAGGTGGTGGAAGTGGAAAGAGAAAGTATCGAAGACTATCTGGAACAATCGGGAGAAAGAGGAGAGAGAAGGAAAACTTTACTGTTCACTAAGCCTAAAGAGGAGAAAGCACCAGACTATGAGAGTATGGCCAAAATGATGCAGAAGTTGTCTAATAAGATCATAGACTTGGAAAAAGAGAAGGAAACACAGAAGTTCTATAGGCCTTATTATAAGAAAAGGGAGGAAAACAATCAGTCCCCGACTCCTCCTCACAATACTGCGTCTATGAATCTGACAAAGATAGGGATGGAAAATTTCTGTACCTTTCACCAGTAGCCTCACTCCGAAAGGAACTGTCCACAATGGATAAATTCAATGACGTTAGTTATGAATCAGATGTTAGATTCAAGACTAACGGAAGAAGATGATGATGAAAAGAAAGAAAATGCTGCTTCTACTTCTACAAAGGAATAGGAAGAAGAGACTATGGCTTTTTGGAGTTCTGTCTCCTTACTCGATGCAGAAGAAGATATAACTAAAAAAACACAAATATATCAGGGAGGCTAACATGACAACTAGAAGTCAGGGGACGGTTAGTAATGACAGTCTTTTACTCCCAAAGATCAGAAGGCTGCAGAGAAATATCAAGAAGAAATTTCAAGATAAAGCCGTGGCGGATAAGACTCCGGAATTCACTATTACCAGCCAAGATCCTAAGTAGAACAGAACACTGCATAAACTAAACAAAGAAAAGGTGAATGCTGATAAATCTCAGTCCGTTAAACAACAAATAGAATATGACATTGTTGAAGATTTAAAAAAGATAAAGGAAAACGTCCCGTTGTTTGAGATGTGCAAAGTACCTCAACAAAAGGAAAAGTTATTGAAAGCGCTGGAAACATCGGAAGAGGAGCGCCCCGCTGAAAATCAACCTCTGGACGAAGAAGAAATCAGAGAGGATAGCACTGGAGGTAAGTCTAAAACTAAACAGCCACCCTTCCTCCTGACATTTGAAATTTTTAATCATAACGTTCACAATTGCCTAGTTGGCTCAGGGGCGTCAATAAATGTTATGCCCGTATCAGTATGTAAGAAAATAATTGGGAAGTTTAAGCCAACCACATGGAGGGTGGTGCAATTGGATAGGACAGACGTTAAGGTAATTGGTGAAATGGAGGACGTTCTAATTCTCCTGGCATCAAATGACAAAGTATGCCAAGTTATCAACATCGTGGTGGCTGATATACCGGATGCTTATGGCCTGGTCCTGAGCAGAGATTGGTCAGCTAAATTGAATGGATATTTCGCCTCAGATTGGTCACACTTGTGGTTGCCATACAAAGGAAGCCCCAATTAGATCAAGGTTTTGAGGGAGCCTCACATGAAGTACAATGTTACCCAGCTGGATGAGAAGAATATACCAGTCGAACCTGTATTGGGAAACAACTTTCTTGAACTGGAACCAGGGAATTATCAAGTGGAAGAGGCCAGCGACACATCTGACACCCAGCCTGATCTCCTTCATTTTTCTCAGGCTGATTTGTTTGAATATAAAATAGTAGATTTAGCAGTAGGAGTAGATTCTGTTTCAGTAGATAATGTGTTTTGGACTTTGTTTTTTGATGGCTCGAAAATGTTAGAAGGGTCAGGGGCCGGCTGCGTCCTCATTGATCCACACAAAAATAAGCACTTCCTATTTTGTAGATTAGAGTTCGAATGTACTAACAATACGGCTGAATATGAAGCACTGCTGCAAGGACTCAAGAAAGCAATCGAGCTACAGGTTAGTAATTTAAAAGTTTTTGGGGACTCGGAAATAGTTGTAAAGCAAATAAGAAATCAAATACATTGTGTTTCCCCTCATTTGAAAGCTTACCAAAATGAGGTATGGGAGTTGCTTAAATGTTTTCATGCATTTAACATTATTTCAATCCCAAGAATAAAAAATGCAGCCGCTGATATTCTAGCTACATCAGCCGCCAGGTTGGTTCCCACTAATAACAAATGCTTTATTGAATTGCTTTTCAGGCCATCTGTACCCGACATGATTACCAACTTGCGAGTATTTGACGATGATCAGCAAATAATCGAATGCTTGACCAATGACGAGGCCTTTAAAGGGGCCATTATCGACGATGATGAACATCAGGCTGAAATGAAATATGACAATTTCATTCCCAAAGGGGTCAGAACACTAGAGAATATTTTTGACTTGAACGAAAAATTTAGAAGACCTGCTAATGTGAAGACACACAGCTCAACGCTACAGTTCGAGCTAATAAACTTAGGGATTGAAACGGATCCCAAGTTCGTGAACCTCGGCAAATGCTGTTCGCCGGCAGAAAGAGACAGGTTCCTCAGTCTGTTTAAAAAATACAAAGATATTTTTGCATGGACGTACGCAGATTTAAAGACCTATGACACCAACATTATCAAGCATGTCATCCCTATTAAGGCAGGCGCCAAGCCATATCAGCAGCCGTTACGGAGGATGCACCCAAAGTTGGAGCCACTGATTCAAAGTGAGGTAAAAAAATTACTGGATGCTAGGATTATTTTTAAAGTTCGGCATTCAGGATGGGTGTCAAATTTGGTGCCGGTCAGAACAAATTCGGGAGAAATCAGACTGTGCGTGGACTTCAGAAACTTAAACCGCGCCTCAGACAAAGACAACTATCCGGTGCCTCCCATGGAGCAATTGTTGCAGATGGTTTCTGGTTCTGAATTGTTTTCATTGTTAGATGGATTCTCTGGTTACAACCAAGTGTTAGTGGCTGAGGAAGATAGATTGAAGACAACATTCAGAACTAAATGGGGAACTTTCACATATAGAAGAATGCCTTTTGGACTGATTAATGCTGGCGCAACATTTCAGAGAGCTATGGACATAGCTTTCTGTGGACTAATTGGATGAAGTGTAGTGGTCTATCTTGATGATATCACAATATTTTTGAAGAAAAGAGGGGAGCACGCGTTCCACCTCAAGCAAAATTTCGAGTGTTGTCGGAAGTATGGCATTTCCCTCAATCCTAAGAAATGCGTATTCGCAGTCACCAAAGGCAAGTTACTGGGGCATATAGTTTCAAAGAGAGGTATATCTATAGACCCAGAAAGAATCAAAGCCATTGAAAAAATCCCCATGCCCCATAACAAAAAAGGAATGCAATCTTTCATGGGGACAATAAACTTTTTACATAGGTTTGTGCCTGATTTTGCCCAGACTGTTAAACCATTACAGCAGATGGTCAAGCAAAATGCACAGTTTAAGTGGACTGAGACTGAAAAGAATGCTTTCAGTAAAATCAAGACTGTTGTTGCACATGCGCCCTCTCTTAAAAGTCCAGACTTTGACAAGGACTTTATTTTGTATACATTTGCGTTCGATGATTCATTAGCAGCTGTACTCACGCAAAAGGAAGAAAGGGGTGATGAATTCCCAATCTCTTTTATGAACACTGGGCTACAAGGAGCTGAATTAAACTACCCAGCCATTGATAAGCAGGCTTACGCAGTGTTTAAGGAAGTAAAAGAATTCAGGCCTTATATATTGAAGAATCGGACCAAGGTAATAGTCCCTTACCCAGCGGTAAGATCCCTTCTCATTCAAAAATAATTAGGAGAAAGAAGGGGCAACTGGGTAACATCCCTTCAAGAATACGACCTTGAATTCAAGCCAGCCACTATAGTGAAAGGTCAAGGGCTATTCAAATTGATGACTGGAAGTAGGAACAACAAAGAACAAGCATGGGAAGATGAAGCTGAATTGCATGTAATGGATGTATGCCCTCTGTTTACAGCCCATGAGTCCTGGTATAGGGACCTTGTGCATTACTTGCATTCCAGGCTATTGCTAGAGCATTGGAATTCCAAACAAAGAAGAGCGCTACGTCTAAAATCAGCTTCCTACCAAATCGTGGAAGGCGTATTATTCAGAAAAAACTACGATGGGGTCCTCTTGAGATGCTTGGAGAAAGAAGATGCTGAAAAAGTAATGGTAGAATTACATGACGGTCCGGCTGGGGGACATTATTCAGGCGACACTACAGCCCACAAAATCCTTAGAGCTGGTTACTATTGGCCCACACTCTTTAAGGATGCACATGCGCATGTCAGGAAATGTGATATATGCTAAAGGTGTGGTGGAAGACAGCCTAGGGCAGCAGCACCTTTAAAGCCCGTTATGATCACAGAACCATTTGAACAATGGGGGCTAGACATTATTGGAGAAATAAAACCAAATTCTTCCCTGCTACACAAGTACATTCTTACCGTGACTGATTACTTCACTCGCTGGGTCGAAGCTATCCCATTACGCAAGATAAACGAAGATGAAGTCATTAGCTTCCTACAAGATCATATCATGACCAGGTTTGGAGTTCCAATTTCAGTAGTTTTTGATAATGCTAAATACTTTTCATCCATTAAATTGACTGCATTTGCTCATGAGAAAGGGATAAAATTACATTATTCTGCTAACTACTATCCGCAAGGGAATGGCCTGGCTGAATCCTCCAATAAAAAGCTCATTATAATCTTGAAGAAAACTGTCATAGAAAACCAGCGAAGTTGGCACTCAGCCTTACCAAACGCCCTGTGGGCTGACAGAGTTACCCCCAAGTCCACAGTAGGAGTGTCACCCTATACCCTTGTGTACGGAAAGGAATCCATCCTGCCTCCCAATATTCTGCTACCGTCCTCCATACTAGCTCAAGAGTCTAGGGGGTCGGATGATGAGGTTCTGCAAATAAGAATATATAATCTCCTAAAAGCAGAAGAAGCCAGATCCAAGGCTAGAGAACGTTTCAAACAACAGCAGGAGATAGTCAAAAGATGGTTTGACAAACATAAAGCTGGGAAAAAGGAATTTGAAGTAGGAGACTTAGTCCTCAAGTGGGACCACCCCCATGATGAAAAAGGAAAGCATACCAAATCCCAGCAGTTATGGGTAGGCTCTTTTCAAATTGTAGCCAAACTTGGCCCTGCTACTTATAAGCTGCAATATTTACAGGGATGGGAGGAGAACTTTCCAGTTAATGGTCTGGTTCTCAAGCCTTACTTTTCTTGATTTTCTTCGATTGTTTCTGCCTTGTATATAAATAAGCTGTGTGGCTGTTTTCGAGTCATGCTTTCATTTGTTTTAATTTTAAGTTTTGATTTTCAATAAGGGGAACAGACTTGCGGTTGTCTGGAGGATATTAAGGTCTTTGGGGGAATAGCAAATACGTTGAGTGTCAGCCTGTGTATTGCTAAAATATTTCTTCCAGCCTTACAGTTTTCTCGAATAAAATGTTGTGTGCATTGAAGTCCTGCTTAACCCCTGTGAATTAAACCAGATTCGAAGAGTCTGGAGTACTATGTCGGGGCTCCATCCACGTCACATTTAAAATGTTCTAAGGAACAACAGTAAAGGACCCATAGGAAGAAGCAAGGTGAACGGCGTATTAGATACAAATGATCCCATGCCAAAAACAAATGCCAAAAGGTGAATAAAGAGTCAACACTTCTATAAAAGCATCATAAATCAAAACAGGTGTTGAATCATAAGCACTTAAAGCCAAAAGATCCTCTCCGTCCGTGAGCTGAAACTTAAAAAATATACCACTCACACAAAAGGAAACTATGGGATAGAGGATCCTGAATTAAAATTCAGTAAGAAAGGCGCACAGAAAGACTCAAATGGAAGGGACAAAAGTCCAAAGACACAAAAGTGTCAAAATGGCATGGGAATGAGGAACAAACGAATATTGTTGTTTACCATCTGCTGCAATCCTGTGGTGTCCATGTTGTTATCTACCTGAAAACAGAGGTAATAATGAAACTCATACTCTGGCCTCAACATAGTGTTCTGGACTTGAAGGTTTCGGTTTCCCCTCTCCCCAAAAGGGACTAGCATCAATGATTAAGGTACACACTTCAATCTTGGGAGAAATCCGATAGCTGGAAGATTTCTTTTAATGCATTTTGGTTAGGAAACAGTCTGCTACTCAAAGAAAAGTCACCCAGAGATCTAGGTTCACCAGGAAGTCGCCAGTTGTTGCTGCCGCAACCGTTCTCCCCGAATTTATTTTTACTTAAAATCTGGGCCCCTCCTCATCATTTTACTTGGTTTGATCGTTAAATACTTGAGCCTCTCCGACGTATCTGTTTTTGTTTTACTTCAAAGATGAATGTCAGTCGGTTTATGTTTTCCCCGTTCAGTTTTGGTTTGAGTCATGGATGCCGGTGTATTGGTCGAAAAAGCGGGAAATCTTTGTTTTTCAGAGTTGCCTTTTCGTGGAAAGAACGAACCTAGTTGTGCCTGATATTTAAAGCTGTTTGAATACTCGGTTTTTTCTGTAGTCGGCCCCCTTTTAGTTCCAGGTCAGAAGCTGTGAGTTTCTCTCCCGCCGCCGTTGCGGCTCCCAGATCATTTCAGCGTCCGATTTCTTAAAGTCGTCCAACGCCCGACTTATGTTAACTACAAATCGCTTGTCCGTAGCTTCCGCTCACCCACCGTTGCGGCCGGGAAGAGATAGTCAGCTTCTGATTTGAGTCTCTTCCGACGTCCGACTAAGTTCTTCCTGTCCGTTCCGCGTATCCTCTAGCTCTCCTCCTCCGTCGTTGCGGCTCCCAGAGTCTTCCGACTTCCGAAGCTAAAACCGTCCGACATCCGATTTATGGCCTATCCCACCCGCGTTTCGCCTGGCCGCGACTCAAGCCTCATCCGACGTTGCGGCTGGCTAAACCCTCTAGCCTGCGAGCTCACTTACATCTGACGGCCGACTTGAATTTTCCCGCCGGTGACCATAGGATATTCTTCCAAACCCGTGTGTGTTTCGCTCGACCATTTCATTGCAGAATGATGGTTAATTAATTATATTTGTTGATTGAACCATGCTCGTGAGTGGAATGCAGGCATTTTCCAGGCGATCGGTCAATCTGCCATGACAAGAAGAAAGACTAACCTGTTTGGTGAAGGTACGATTGAAATGAGGTGAATGGAGGATGAAATCCGGAGCTGTAAAGGCGTGATCCTAGAAACGGATCAGTTACCGAGTGTTTCATGATCACCTACTGACAAAAGATCGGAATATGAAGCGTTGGAGAAACTGAAAAGTCACACGCTTGAAGGCAGCCCAAGGGGTAGGATTTCTAGTTTAAATATTTAGAAGTAGGACTGAGAAAGGGCTTTTTCCCCGGGAAGAATTTTGTAAATGTTTGCTTGTAAGAGGAACTACTTCGTTTTGCAAAGGAAACTGCAAATTTGTCTATCGAAGAGAGTGAAAAGTGGAATGTATCAGCGCAACTCAATGAATAATGTTGAAGAGGAACTATTTCATTTTGAGCTGTGTTTTCATTTACTGTAAGAGTATTTAATGTTCTGAACCTATGTTCTGGTTAAATGTTCTTCAGTAGTTTTTGGGATATTTTTCACCGTGAGCAATAAATGTTGTCATAAAATGATCGGCTATCTGGTTATTTAAATATCTATAAGCGTTCATGTGCTTTAGAAGAAGTATCAGCTATCTGTGATTCCTCTTAATGTATGTGAAAATGTATTGCTCATCCAAAATGATAACCTTGCTCCCTAGGGATAGTTTAGATAGTTAGTTGATTTCTTTTTGTATCTGGTTTGGTTGTTTGCGAGCGCAAGACGAGAGGTAAGAACCTGCGCATCACGTTGTGACCGCTCCCTGCATCTTGACCCCCTTGCATTTAGTTAGGCACTTGCATATCATTTCTTTAAGTCAAATTACAAAAACTCGGTGGGCCGGACCGCAACCGGTAAAGCTTCAGTTTTGTTTCTTGACCTACGGTAGCCGGACCGCAAACCGGACGGATTCCCTATTCCAAATAGTCAACGGGCTAGTTGGGAACGTTGATTGGGGAGAATCCCTTACTGTTGCCGCCTGCGAATTTCCAGGCCTCAACAGGATGTTTGTCATTTCTATATGAAACATTGGTAACCTCAAAGATAGTCAAAACCCCAGAATCTGATGTTTTCTTTGTTTCATCCAATTGTTTGATCCAATATCTACCTCCATTGCAGACCATAGCCTTATGTTGTTTTACCTATAATAAGAAATACACGAAAAGATTACACAACCATTCAGTCCTTATGCAATAATACATGGAAAATAAGAACATGTATGTCAAAAAGTAATTTGCAAAATAAAATATTTAGAGGGATATTTGATTAATTATATTCTTGCCATTTTATCTTTTACGCCATATGCCAAATCGATTTCCCTTTTTGTTAGATTGTTATCTCCATTGCGTTGTGATTTTTTTACCAATGAAGCCACGCCTTCCCATGATATTCCATGACACGATTGTGCGCATCGTTCAATCCATACCTTCATCCAGTCAATATTGTTTACGATGTATAAATGAATTGCATCCCATTCTCGACCAACTGTTTAATGACAATAACCATTAAAATGAAAGAAAGCTGTAAATCTCCTGAACAAATACGTATATGCTCTTAATTGAAGCAATTATGACTAGAAAATACAATTAGAATATGAAGGATATAATAAGCATCCACTAGCTAATAATTACCTTTCAGCTTCCTTAATCTACCTTTCCCCTTTAGTTGCTCCCCTTCAAATTTGTTATTGGATTCTGGATCACAAATGCGACGTAAATTGAGATTTGACGCTAAAATAGGAAGATATTCACTAACATACAACATGTTTTGGTATACCGTATATCCTTCCATCATAGAACCCTCTGCATGTGCTCGTTGTCTAACCAAACCCTTCATAAATTTCGATCCACATGAACCTTGAGTGCACAGGTCCACACAACTCAATCTCCTCAACTTGGTGTATGAGGTAGTGTTCGTGTGCATTGAAAAATGTCGATGGTAGATGCTTCTGCATTTCACACATGAGACGAGGAATTTCTCTCCTCCAATACTTTATATCTTATTTATGGATTTCTTTAGATGTCAACCATCTACAAGTGATGCAAACCAATAACGATATTTAACAAAAATAAACATTAAATTACAATATATGCTGAAATAGTGCACAAAAAAAACAAATATAAATTATTATATAGAGAATTAAAGAAACACTAAGCACATGCAAGTAATCGCTAGTTACCTCATGTATTTACCAAGATTATATATAACTTGTTTGACATTGTTTTCAAAGTTGTCCGGGAGAGAGAGAGGTAGAACATACTGTATCAATATACAAACCACGCCATTTATTAAACAAAGAGTATACAAACAAGAAAAATTTATATGGACATAACAATAGTAACTACCTTGATTAAGACATGCCAATCATGTGTTTTGACCCCCGCAAAATCACCTTTTTTAGTTATGATATTATTCAAGTTTGCACAAAATCCGGTGGGAAATTTAATTTTCCGCGTTACTTCTTTGACAACATTGATTTTTTGCTCCGTAAACATCCATGGAATTGAGTTTATATTAACTTGTTCTCCGTTGGTATGAAATTGGATGACGTCTTTCATTGCATGGTTGCTTTCTTGAATGTCTTTGCACACTTTCACAACTTTATATTTCTCCCTCCTTAGCTCTAGTAGTCTCCATAACGTTTCAGTTACATTCTTTCCAATATGCATTGTATCAAACAAATGAGCAATTTGTAGGTGCTCATAGTAGGGCAACCTACTGAATTGAATAGGATAACTTTTCATTCCTCGTGGAAGAGCATTAATGCCTTCATGATCACGATGGACATCATGAATATTAGTTTATAATTAATAAATTACATCATAAATCAAATATGGCCACTTTAGCAAACAACTCACAATAAAAATTAAAGTACATAACAATTCATATACGATGATCCATACGTACCATGATGACGATTTCTATTGTATTGCATCTTCCAAAGGTGAGGTGTCATTCTCCGTGGTTTTAATGTTGTCTCCTGCTTCCCATTGAAAATATTTCTTTCAGTTGTTCTATACCTGTGATTCTTAGAGAGGAAATGCCTATACTCATCAAACACCTCCTTTCTTAAGCTTTTTGAACGACGAGATTTTATCTTAGGGCCACAAACTGGACATGCAAATTTACCCTTTGTCTAAAGACCTACAATATTTATATATGGAATATCTATGTCAAATATATTCATATATAAAATATTCTAACTACTCCATATCATTAAATGCAATTAAAGTGGAACTTAAAATTACAAACCACAAAATGAAGTTAACCCAGGGGCATTGGGAATTGTCCATACAACCATTGCATGGAATTGAAATTGCCTTTGACGTATTGGTCTAGATACGTCATACATAGATATGCCATTCCATAACTTTAGTAGCTCATCTATAAGAGGTTCGATGTATACATTCATATCTTTGACTTGGAACTTACCTGATTCATAATTTGAAGTACATATAAAATATATCATTATGAGAACCGTTAAGATATATAAACCATGCAGAAGAGTAAAATAATAGATATGTATATGAAATTAAGATACATATTACAACAAATGAGATGCCACAACTACATTATAAATAAAACAGTTTTCGTCAAAAAAACTTGGAATAATCATCGACAACATAATGTGCTCCCTCTTTATTGACAACCATGGAGGAATGTTATTGTTGATAACAAAAATAGGCCACACCATGTAAATGGATTTCATCTATGCAAATGTATTAACACCATCTGCTTCCAAATAAATCCTAAGATTACATGGTTCTTCTTTAAAGTGAGGCCACTTTTCCTCCATATATCTAAAAGCAGTACCATCTACAGGCATTCAGATAACATCATCTTGACTTTTGTTCCTGGCATGTTAATCCATAAATTGACTATGTATTTGCACCTGAATAGTCGTTGCAAACATGGAATGATGGGAATATAACGAAGAACCTTCTGAGGCACATTTTTTGTTACTTTATCTATACGATATCTACTTACATGACATTCTAGACATTCTGTTGCAAATTCATGCTGATTATAATATATAACATGGTCATCGAGGCATGCATGAATTGCTTCATAATGCATTCCAATCTCTTTCATGATGGAAGATAAATCTCGATATGTGCGAGGTAAAATATTTGATGGTGGTAACAAAAATTCAGCTATCAAGCTACAAAAAAAAAAAATGTTAATGTAATAAATAAATAATATTAACGAAACATGCTTCATCTGTATGATGATCAATAATGAGTTAACAATACAATTATTAGAGGAATACAAATAAACTTTATCACGATACTATATATGTGATGGATTATTTTAGATACCTTAGCATTCGTGTGATTGCAATGTTTGAAATACCTTTCATAACCTTCAAGTTCATTATCAACAATATAGTAGAGAGAAGATTTGTTTTGGAACCTTCATAAAGGGGTTCATATGCCTTATCGAGAAGAGGTATATCGTGAACATCATCAAAGTTGTCATCATTTTCATTATCAACGTCATCGTCATCATCCATTCTAACGTTAAATGAACCATGGATCAATGTATTTGTACCATCATCTTCAACTACATCATCGGCATGATCATCTTGTTCAATATGATCATTCACTTGTTCTCCATTAAACATACATGCTGCATGATCCTAATCCTGAACTTGTTCTGAAAGCACTTCCTCTGGATGACATGCTATAGGGTGTCTTTCCTTTAATATAAATACATGGAAACATCAATAGATATACATTAATATATGAAAGAAAAAAAATAATACATACAATTACCAAAAAAAATTAATATAATAAACTTTATAATGCTAAACCTACAAATGGATGATATTCGTTCCCCCCCTCAGCGTGTCCATGTTCCCTGTAATGTTTTGTGGCTGTTGAGATGAATATTCTTCTCCTCTTAAATCCCCTACATTGAGTACATGGACAATAACATTTGCCATCACCCCTTCGTTTCACTACATCCCATAGTCTAGCAAGCAATTGTCAGTTGTCTTTGTTTGGATTCGGAATATTTAATCTATTTGACATTTTGTCACAAACTTTGTTAATGAATATAACCGGTTGTCTTAAAAGATCAAGTTCCACACATCAAAATTTTGTCAAAAGGAGAGAAGCCGAAGAATAAAAAATTCCCGGCAAAATGTCTAATGATGAAAAAAAAAATTCCCACAACCGCCCGTTGAAGAATAAAACAATTCCTGAAAACGTCCATCAAGGAACAAATAATTTTCGCAAATCATCCATCGCTTCTACAACAAACATGTCGAAATGATTAAAAAAATTTATATTTATAATGGACATGCATCGGATATTCGACACCTTGAACATAGTTATCATTGAAAATATGGGACCATAAATTTAAAATCATGTAAACCTTACAATTAAAAAAAAAAAACTACACAGAGCGTTGGTTATCTGACACAGTGGCGTCGAATATCCGACACCCAACTGTCGGAGATCCGACACTGGAGGGTCGGATCTCTGACTCCAGTGTGTCGTATATCCGATGCCAGTGTGTCAGATAACCGACACCAATGTGTTGGATATTCGACAGATATATAAATCTTTTTTTATCGACATTCTTTTCAGTGATTGTTGTCTGACAAATCATGGCGAAGTGTCGGATGACATCGGATTTCGGGTTTAAATCCTGTTGTGGGTGTAATCCTACAGCTACACACGTATGAGAAGATATTTGTAACTTAGGATGATAGTGCCTCGTGTCAAGTCATGATCACCAGTGCCTCGTGTCAAGTCATGATCACCACAGTTGTAACCAGAGGGGTGGCTGATGGCGACAGCTAACAGACTGTCGAGATGCAGTTGGCCCTGCATGGCCACGTAAATTAGTATAAATAGGAAGGATGCAATAGTTAGAGGGTTATATTTTTATTAGTTGTAAGTATAGAATGAGTTAATATATGATATTTGTATATAGTTGTAGAGAGCAGGTCTAAGAGAGGGTAATTAGAATAATGAAAGGAGAAAAGCTCTGCTAGAGTGGTGCAGACGCGAGGTGAGTCGATCCAGGCTATGTGTGGATCTGTAGGTAGTAGCAGTAGATTAGGAGGAATAAGATAGAGAGCATGAGATCTATGAGTCTAAACTTAAAGACATATCTCAATATCATCCTGCATCCCGCAGGCTGCAAGGTGCTATATCCTTTCTCATGCCAGATGAAGAGCACCTTGGTGGTTTTTCCCAGATGGGTTTCCATGTTATTTTGTGTTTCCAAATGAATGACTAGTGTGGTGAATGGTTATATGATTGATTCATAGTTTTTTTTTGTATAATGTTGATGTATTCCAATCCTAAATAATTCTCACCGTAGGTAAATGAATGAATAGAATGCATTGAATATTGAACCAACACATGTATATTTCGGTGCGATTCCTGTTATGCATTTTGACTTAGGTCATAGAGTCAATTGAAGTAAATGCAGTTGCGCCACACTATTTGTGCCAGATGTGAGGAAGAGAGAAATACCAAGTCGCGTGCGATGACATACTGTTGTGCTCATTCACGTAGGACCGACTCCGTTGTCCAGTCACCCTGCTGCCTTCGTTGAGCCTTTGGTTGTGAACCAAGGGACTATACTTCCCTGACAATCATGGAAAGTTGGTTTCGGGACCCATATATGAGATATCTCATATGAAAATACGCCTGCTTCATAGGTGTTGCTGACAGGGCTTGCTCTGTCAGGCCGGTGTCTCGGGTAGTTTTTGGATCGGTGGGCTGTGCAAGACCTGGGTCGCGTGCGCAAGGGAACGCGGCCAACAAATGGTTCTGTTGTCGAGAAACAGCAAGAATAAATATGGTGATAGTCACTCAATGACTTCAACTCATTGACAAGCCTTCAGCGAATTCATCCTTGGCTATTAGTACACCAGTAGAATAGTGGTCCTCCCGACGGTACCAGAGCGGAATCCAGTAGGGACCAGAGATCCGGCCCATTTTAACCCACTTTTGCTGGGTCTGATCCACAATCTCTACAGTCTTTCACAAATTCTGCAGGCTTAGGAGGTGTTCACATCCTCCGACCCTCCAAGCAAACTGTTCGACTCTTCGTGGGATTTTGAGAAACCAAAGAGAAAAGGTCGACTTGTGCTCTCTAGTGCTGCAGTGATATGTGTCACAATGGGGCAAGTCACTCGCCTCCACCACTCAAGATACCAAGAATTGTTTGGTTTTCAATATGGACAAGTCTTTAAATTTCATATCTATGGAAAAGAGAGTGGTGAAGAGCAGGTAGCAGAAGAGAGGAACTCAAGGAAGAACATCAAGAGAGCAAGCCGCAACATCATGTAGCAACCACGCCTAGAGCCCTAGGAGCATGAAAATGGCAGAATATCCAGAGCTGCTTGGATTGTTGTGTTGGAATGGGACACTAATCATCATCCCTGGAATATGAGTCGGACTATGATAAGATGATGAGAGAATCCCGAAGCAAAGATAGCATTCCCGGGCATGTGGCTCTTGATCTCCGCAACGAGCGCATTGGCTTACATTGCTAGCTCAAGCGAACTCTACAATCAAATCCTCCACTCCCCTTCCTCTCAAAAGGTGTTGTGAAACCAGCCATGTCGGTACCCTTCTCTCCGCTGGAGTAAAGATAGCGATTTACAGTTAGACTCGGAGAGTTCGAATAGAAATGTAGGGGTCGTGCTGATAAGGATGATGCCATGATTGAAGATAAAGGTAAAAGGTCTCTTGGTTCATTGAAATGCAAGGGCCTTGGCATAGGATCTAGTAGCATTAAACCTTTTGTGATCCATTTTGTGGATCTACTTCAAATGATTCCACATGTGAAGAGGGGCCAGATTATAGACAGTAGGAGGCGAGAAACATAAGAACCTGTCACAAAGTTGGCTTAAAAAAAAAAAAAGAGCGCAAGGAGCAAACTGCACAAGTCAACATGCAGTCAATGAAAAAAAAAACACGATCTCTATTTTGTCCCACGCACAAAATGAGTTGCTCACATGTCCCTTTCTTAGTGGCTCGGGACGAGCCACAGGTGATTGTTGGGGGCCTGTTGGCCCGGGAAAGGGGCATAAGAAGTAACTTCACGCGTGCAGCAAAGGAAGATATGCATGTGTGCGATGGAGGCAAAGGAAGAGTGCAAAGGGTGAAAAGGGACCATGAATCCATAATAGAGGAGTGTGTGGCAAAGGAAAGGCAAGCGTGGATGCACGCAAGGAGGAAACAGCCAGAAAGCAACAGATACGGGATCCAAATCATGGTCATATAAGATGGCGTAAGCCTGCAGCTACGCACGTACAATAATATATTTGTAATTCAATCTAATAGTTCCTCATGTCAAGTCATGATCACCACAGCTGTAACCAGACGGGTGGCTGATGGTGACGGATAACAGACTACTGAGATGCAGTTGGCCCTGCATGGCCATGTAAATTAGTATAAATAGGAAGGATGCAATAGTTAGAGGGTTAGATTTTTGTTAGTTGTAAGTACATAATGAGTTAATAGACGGGAGATGTATATAGTTGTAGAGAACAGGTCTAAGAGAGGGTAATTAGAATAATGAAAGGAGAAAAGCTCTGCTAGAGTGGTGCAGACGCGAGGTGAGTCGATCCAGGCTATGTGTGGATTTGTAGGTAGTAGCAGTAGATTAGGAGGAATAAGATAGAGAGCATGAGATCTATGAGTCTGAACTTAAAGACATATCTCAATATCAGTCTGCATCCCGCAGGATGCAAGGTGTTATATCCTTTCTCATGCCAGATGAAGAGCACCTTGGTGATTTTTCCCAGATGGGTTTCCACGTTATTTCGTGTGTCCAAATGAATGACTGGTGTGGTGAATGGTTATATGATTGATTCATAGTTGCTTTCTGTATAATGTTGATGTATTCCAGTCCTAAATAATTCCCACCGTAGGTAAATGAATGAATAAAATGCATTGAAGATTGAACCAGCACATGTATATTTCGGTGCGATTCATGTTATGCATTTCGACTTAGGTCATAGAGTTAATTGAAGTAAATGCAACTATGCCAAACCAATTGCGCTAGCTGTGAAGAAGAGAGGAAGACCAAGTCGCGTGCTATGACATACTATTGTGCTCATTCACGCAGGACCAACTCCACTATCCAGTCACCTTGATGCCTTCGTTGAGCCCTTGGTTGCAAACCAAGAGACTATACTTCCATGACAATCATGGAAACTTGGTTCCGGTGGTTACCCATCTATGAGATATCTCAGGTGATACTGCGCCTACTTCATAGGTGTTGTCGATGGGGATTGCTATGTCGGGCCGTTATCTCGGGTGTTTGTTGGATCGATGGGCTTCACAAGACCTGGGTCACATGCACAAGGGAACGCGGCCAACAGTTGTTGCAACTACCACTGCAAATGTTCATAATATTAGCAGGCTTACTGAAACCATTGATCGATATAAGGGTAAGATGGTAGAAATGAAAGAGGTTTTAAGAAAGGAGGAAAGAGTAGGTCGAGAGTCTAAAAGAAAATACAAAGCTACTCTTTCAGATTATGAAAACCTTCAACAAGATTACCAAGTCCTGGGGGAGGAAAGGGATAATATGAAGCAGTCAAACATGGCCCTCGACAAGGAAAAGAAGAAGTTAGAGAGCAAGGTAGCGGAAATGGAAGTTCAGAAATCAACAGCAGAGCGCATACGTCGAATCATGGAGCTTGAGGCGTAGAACAGTTTCTTGGAGGTTCTTTTGAAGGGAGTGAATGAAAGGAAAATAGACATAGCACCCCTAAGAGATCATGCTCTCTTACTTAGAATAAAAATCTATCAAGTACAGGTCAAGCTCGCAGAATAAGCTTTCAGGATCAAGCAAGTCGAAGATTGGTTATAGTAGATCTCAACAATCGCTACTACATTCAAGGACAGAACCCAGGATATTTTCTAGATCCTAAAATTCTAGCTGACATGGTTAGAAACAAATGCAGAGTGCCCAGAAAACACACCTAAAAATGTCCGAAAAATTTGCAGATCAAATATGATATTGAAAATTTTATTAGTAGAGCTGCTGAGAGGTTAATGGAAGCAGTGGAAAAGACAACGGACATATGTGTAGATTTATTCAAGAAGATTCTTATAACACACAACAAGTGTTTGACTCCTTTAGCACAAAGGCTACAGGAATTTCTAAAGCATGAGGAACACTTAAAACATCTGAAGGATAAGCTAGAGGAAGATGAGCTAAATATTCAGCTGGTTAAATATTTAAATGCAAAGGTGGTCAATATTTTAGTGGCCCAAGCAGCAATTAGCAAATGTCTACTAGAAAATTTGCTAAGAGTGGCCTTGCAAGAGTAGCAGACATAAAAGGCCAGCTGGCCAAACATGAGGTCACGGTCAGATTTTTAGAGCCCACAGAGTTTGAGACAATTGCCTCAGATGCTTCAGCATGGAAGCAATTCATAAGTAGCTTGACTGAGTCCACTTAAATAGTTTTTTCCTATTGACACATGGATATTTGTAATATTTTGTATTTATTTTTGAACAAACTAGAGACAAACTTTATGTAACCGAAAGTTAAGGAAGCCCAAGGGGCAGGAAGACCAAAGGTCATTTTGTAATATATAAATATGAATGGGTCGAATGAGTAAAGGAGTTTTCTGGATGTCTAATTTGAACTACTTGTTGTAAGAAGAACTACTTCTGATTATAATAAAGAGGATCAAAATTCTGCTCGAGAAGGAGTTGTTTAAGTCTCAAATGCATGTTGTGTATATGGATGGATATGGAACTATTTCTGCTTTAGCTTAATACTCAAATCTATGAGATCGTTCTAACTTATTGACTATTCTTATGTTGTGAATGATTTCATTTTCTTGTTATGAATCTTATGCAGCAAATGAGTAATGAATTTTTTAACAAACACTGAGCTGTCTCTATGTTAATTTTTCTATTGTATTTATGTATTCTGAATTTGTCAGCTATCTATAAAATTCCTTGTGCAAAAAATGTGGTACCTTATTCATATAAATAATAATATTGCTCCTTGGGGATAGGTTAGATAGTTTAGAGTAGATGTTATCTTCTTTCTATAGTTCAAGGACAAAGGGGATAAGACGAGAGGTGAGAACCTACGCATCACATTATGAAGCTTTTGTTTCCTGTTAAAGTGCATTTAGTCTATGCAATTGCATATCATTATATAAAACAAAAAAAACACATAAACGGTGGACCGAGCCGTAACCAGTAAATAGATTTAAACTTTCATTTAACTTTACGGTAGTCGAGTTGTTAACCGGATGGACTCCCCATACCAAACAATAAGCGATCTAATTGGGAGAGGTTATTGGGGAGAATCCTTATTGTCGGTACCTAGGATTTTCCAAGCATCAACAGATAGTTAGGACCAATAAGTTTAGGAATTGGAGCTACTTCTAAAGTCATAATGACAGAAATTTTGTCAATAAATACAAACCGTAATGAAAAACATAGACAAGATAAGAAAAGAATGAGTAAACTAAAAAGATCTTACCAATTTTTATTTTATTTTTAATGTAGATCAAGGGTTTTGAGCCGAATTTTTGAAATGGTTATAACGTGATAAAGATGACTCGGGATATCTATTATAACCGGTTTCTAGAAATGGCATTGTCATTATACATCCAACTACGCAAATAATAGCTTTGCAATATTTTCGTCTATACGAAACATTTCTGAAAAATAGTGGATTTTAAACCAGTGATATCTTTGCTTTCCAGACACAAAATCAGACAATTTTTTTTAAATCACATATTTTTTCATGAAGAACTCAAATATGTAACTAGTTAGTTCAAGTTCTGCACCAAAAGTTTCAGATCTGGATCTGAAAGTTACGACCTAAATTTTTCCTGCAAAAAACACTAGATCTGAATAATTGGAAGATAGATCTCCTTGAGGGGAATCAAACTTTCATATAGATCTATACACAAACAGTCAAGAAACCCTTGAAAATTTTCTGCAAAATTCTACACAACAGAGGGTTGGGGTTTGAAAATAAAAACCAAACAAGTATAATCATGCACAAATATGAAGAGAAGCTTAATGGCTACCAGATTAGAAAACAAATCTACAAAAAAAATAGAATAATGCCCAGATATGAACGGAATCCTAATGGATACCAAATGAGAAAGAAAATATACAAAATAGAGTGACTGCCCAGATAACAAATATGAAGATAACAATTGTTGTTTAAATTCAAAGAAGATACTAAATCGTAGTAACCTATTCTCTAATACCATGTTAGAATATTAGATCGACTACACTAGATATCTATCTAAGAAACAAACAACATATCAAACATAAGAACAAGAAAGAGAAAAGATGCAAGATTACACCATATATACATGGTTCACCCAATTGGGCTACGTCCACAAGAAGGTTGTCTTCTATTATATCCAAAAATATCCTTCAATCTTACAGAGAGAGCACTAATCCCAATACGATATACAAGATATTTATCCAGAACATTTAAGATGTTTTATGAGATAGTATGATGATATATGATATCTAATATCTAAAGAGACTCCCTTGACACTATTATATACTCATAGATGTGGAGGCCTTACTCTCACATATTGCATGTGGGGTAATATAATTCTCCAAAATAACACCTCTTTATATAACAATGGATATCAAGAGTATAGTTTATCATAATAAATATGGGATATAATGTATTACTCTTTTACATAAGATTGTGGAAAACTTCCGACATAATGCAAAGACATTATTACCTTCAAAGGAATATAATATTTCCAACATTATAACATTTCCAAATGCTCATGTAGATGCATAGATATGTGAGCATGATAATTTATCCAGATTTTGGAGAAGTATTTAATTTGAAAACAAGCATAATTAAATAAAATTTACAAGTGACCATGAATATCCTTATAAAAATTGTAAATTATATTTATGGACTTGTTTGTAAACGATTACAGTTCAAATTTTACAATAGTTAATCTATGCAAATTAAGATACTTTTGTAAATCAAAATTACAACACTTTCTTTAATAGTTTTACATCACCTATTAGATCATATCTGAAGTTTTAATCTATAACCCTTTAATCATGAATAATAACAGGTATGAATCTACTATCCACAACTATAAAATATGCAGAAAAACAGATCTACCATCGACCTTTAAATCCATAACTAGTTCAATAGATAAGCAACTAAATCATATCAAATTCATATAAAAGCTTAGGATAAATAGTATATAACCCTTTGGGAAACACTACAACCTTCAAGGGATAAATATCATGATTAGGTACCGCAGACATACATGCATGAACCAACATATCTATTAAAGTTGTCAATGCAATCAAGTTTCTAATGGAAACTAGTCAGTTAACAGTCAAATCCATCACAATTTTGATCTGCAAACTTAAACAGGCACTTCATCAATTCCAGGGTATCACTATAGCCATCAAGGGCACACTTGAAAATTAAGGTACATCCATAAACATAAGGATATTAGGTCTACTGAAAAAATATTTATGCATTCAAGTTTTCAAGCAGAAACTAGTCAGCTAGTGTTATGAAAACTTATCATTTCCAACTATCATTTCATTCACAAATCAGATTAGCCACTGAGGACACATTTGGAAGTTAAAAAAAAAATATAAAATAATAATAATAATAATAACATGTATCAAGATCATATCTCATAATTAAGGATAATGTACAAGTTTTTAAGCAAATAAACCATCAAATATGCATCCAACCATTGATACATAAACCATGTACAACAACAGTAAATAGTTCAACCATCAAGGGTGATATAAAAGCAATGGAAAATAATAATAAAAATATAAATTAACAAAAAAATAATTCACTTATCTTATCAATGGGAAACTGGCATCAACCGGTCCACGTACCACCCAGGACACCCCCGAGATGAGACCAAGGATCCACAAGAAGAGGTGAACTTAATAAATGGAATATCTCAATAATTTCAGTCTAAAAATACACAACATAATTACTCAACACCTACTTTCTCCTCCACCAGACTACCAAGTGCTACGGTAATCCCTTAACCACCTAAGTCCCTTAAAAAAACTCCATTCACCATCAGGATTTACGTGTAGGATCAATATGGAGATAGGAAGTGGACTCTAAGGAAATATACCAAAGTTTCCTAGGCTTGCATCAAGTACAAACACAAAGTCTCAAATACATAGTTCTCCCAGCACATAGTTCACGGACATAACATAGCATACATGGCTCACAAGCTCACCATGAAATTACATGAGTATTGCATCAATCCATCAATTAGAATCCTCTCCCCTTCCCAAGCAGGAGAAGCATGGATTTTATACGAAAGAATTCATTTCTAACCCAAGGAGGTCAATTAGAAACAAGGTAATCCAACTTGATTCAACCGAAGGACGTTAAGTCAACCACAAGAGACCCATTCGAATTATACCCAAGTAACCCGAATTTCAAGAAGGGTGACTCCAAATCATGTGGGGACACTTCATTCATGAAGAGGAACTTGAAATGGTGATAGGAGGAGTTACAAAACCCAATATACCTTCACAGAATAGAAAAAGGAGTCCTAATGAAGGAGGAGTTATTATTTTCACATGCATTTGATAAAAATAGCCAGTAAGGGCACCTTTGTGCAAGTGGGGGTTACAAAACCAAGTGTAATATCCAAAAAGGATTTTAAAACCCACTAAAGTGGCACATTCCTCAAGTGGAACCCATCAATCCAAGCATAAGGTTTCAAAATAACTCCAAATGCCAGAATAGTCAAATGTCGGGTTCGATGTACAATGTTTAAGTGACCATCAACTAATAAAGTCACCAAAGTATAATTGCTAACTAGGATAAACAAACTTACTCCAGCAAGTTATTAATTTCTAGAAATGTCCCCATTCCCCCTCACACTGTGGATCTAGACCTCTCATACTCTTTTGTGGTTTCGGATGTGTTAGGTTTTTTTATTATTTTATTATTTACAAAAAATAATAGCAATGCCTCTTGGTCCTTAAAGACCCTTGTCCCAACACCTAGTGCCATAATAATAAACAATTACAACATATTACATAGGTCGGGGGGTTTAGCATATGGGGCATTACATTACCCTCTCCCTTAAACAATGCATCATCCTCAATGCATGATACATACATGTTTTTAAAAACCTTTTAGAAGGATTACCACCTTCAGTTTCAAGTATTCCTTCTCATAATCCCTCTTCCGAGAAACCACAATACTATCCAATACCACCTTCTCCTCAGTCCATCCCCATAGCCTATGGGATGTGACTCCCTTCACATAACTTGTCCCTCGGGACATCACCATCTTGTCCTTAGGATCCCTATGCAAGAACCAAGACTAGCAAAGTGGTCCCGATGTAAAAGCAAGGGTCAATCTTCAATTCCCTTTACATGCTCTTCAAATCTCAACAAAGATACATCCACCTGAAAACCATATTTCAGTCAATTATATGATTAACATCATGTATGTATATATATATATATATATATATATATAATGTTGAAATTTGGTATTGCCATTGATGCCAAATGTCAAATAGACACATGAAGGAAAGAAGCTTAAAGTCAAATGAGATGGATGCATGATGAAAATGAAAGAATCCTGAAGTCAAATAAGATGAATGCATAATTGAATATTAATGAATATGTTAAGGAGATGCATGTTCACTCTTTGTGCCAGTTTGAAGAAATATACAAAATAAGAGAACAAACCTTTGAAGTGCATAGATGTATACAATAAGCATGAATACTTGTACCAGTTGGAAGAAATACATAAAAGAAGACAAGTCCTTGAATTTAAATACAAAAGTCCCACCAAGCAGTGGCACCTTAGTGCACAAATACCAAAATAGAAAATTGAAAAAGTACGTCTAGCTTGAAGAGGTACATAAGGTATATGTGCGAGCACTAAGTCCACCTAGTCATGTTACTCAAAGGTAAAATTCAAAAGAGTTGGTTGGACATAGGTTCAGGAGTGTGAAAGAGGTGTTACAGTAATATGCAGTTGAAAAAATATGCTAATCCTGGAAGTGGGAAAGACCCACAAGTGATGATACTTCAAGGGAACAATACCACACATGAATTAATTCTAAAGTGCATAAATCCCACTAAGATATGGGACACATATATGCAAGTGTCAACTAAAGCAAAAACACATGTGAAAATACCACCAAGGTCTTGGACTAGAGTATGCAAAAATACACATGTTAAATCATGAGAAGATAGAAATCGACAAGAGATAGAATGAAGTGGTTAGATTAACCAAGAAATAAGGAAGAACAAGTGTCACCAGTTCAAAGGAACCCCAACTTGTGGATACACTCTTTGAGAAAGAGTAGCATAAACAAGAAAGAAGCGAAAATGATAGAGTAAGATTGAAGCTTAATTTGATATGAGGTTCTGAGTGAGAAAGCTTCATATTTTGGGGATCAATGGCTCATTGAACCAGAAGGAAGATATACAACAAAGAGTCAAATGTGCAGAAAGTGGTAAAAGAGATTAGCATAAACTACATAGATAAGGAGAGTGCCTTGCACTGATATTTTTGATGGAAGCAACAAAGGAAGTATAACACTATTGACATCATAGATGTTTGGATATTATAAACCCACTCCATACTTAGGATAACAATATTTAATCATTTATAATTAATTTCCTATCCACTAGCATAGATAGTTGGTATCCACTTGCACCACTTCGTGAACACTTTCCATATATACCCCAGGAGTGTCTTTATCTTGATTCTGGTTAGATCCTTCCAAATTTATTGACTTCCATATTTAGTAGTTGCAACTTCCTGTAGATTCTGTTTGTATGCTGGTTTATTCCTTCCTTTCAGTGGATAAGGTAAAGCTAGTCAACTAGGAAACTGTTATCTTTTGTTGCCAACCCATCCTCCATGATTTTCTCTCCAAATTCTAGGATTAACATGTTTTTCCATCACTCGTGACAAATCACTCATTGTTTAGCTAATTAGTGAGGTCCTTGATAGAGTTGAAAAGTGTTTTAGTCACCTATGGGGGTTTATCATATTTAGTAAGCCTCATTTATGAGCTAGCATGAATTGTCTTCTAACAACTCTATTTTCCTTTTTAAGGATGTATTAATATTATAATAATCATCAATTCATTATCCATCATCAATCGATTATTCATTCTTCACTTCTTCATGTGATTCAATCTCAGTATTCTTCTCTCTATTTTCCTTGTGCATGCTTGTGATAATTATCTTGTAGCTAGATATTTGTCTTGTGCTTACACATTGTATTAACCCTCAATTTATTTATGGTATAAAATATGATATTTATACATGGTATCATAGCGCAAGTTTTCTTAGGTTCTACATAGTTGAGGAGCTATCAGTTCTCTACATCAAAGCGCATCCTGTCTTTTATTCCTCTCTGAAGAAGAGGTTGAATTGAGCTTACAAATTTTTCTCTTAGTTTTTATTTGTGCAGGTTGTAGAGAGTATGTTCTTGAGTGCATCAACTTCTTAGCATGGATTTATCTTCAACTATAATCCTAAATCCCTTCAACTATCATGAATGGAAATCCAAAATTGGCATTATATTGCACAGTAAGGGACTATACATAGTTACTTTATTTTTGGAGAATGAGCCTAATGTCGTTGTTGAGAAAGATAAGTGGCATAATAGATTGGATGAATCCTGTGGATTGATTTTCCTCTCTATTTCTCCTGATCTAGTCTTTCATCTAGATGGTTTGACCACTCCAAACCAAGTATGGACCAAACTCGAGCCTCTCTTTGGAGTACAAGATTAGATAAGAGCGCATCAGTTGGAGAATGAGTTATTCTCATTGAGTCCAAGCAGTTTCAATTCCATTAAAGGATTCTTCACCAAATTCAAGCCACTTGTTCTATTTCTCAAGCAATGTGGGATTGATAAGAAGTAAGATCAATTGATTATTTCCATTATATAAAAATTGGGTCCTTAATACTCAGTTTGTGTGTCTACTTTTCATGCTACTAGGCTTGTTATTTCTAATTGGAAAATGCATTATTTGAGTACTATTATCATGAATCTTGTAGTTTCCTCGTGAGGTGATCCTGTTCAGGATGGTAGAGGAAAGGAAGCTAAATTCATGGCCTACGATATCCAAGACTTCTGAAAGAATTCAAATGTCACACCAGTCAAGGATATTGGCACTTCAAACCCAGTGAAAATACAGATCCCAAGGGACGTCCCTATGACCAAGAAAACCTTGAAATAAGGAAAAATGAATAAATGACCCAAGGAAACTTGAAAGAATCTCTTAGTGAGATATTTAATTAAATTTTTAAACAATTTCTAAGAGATTTTGAGTATCCAAGTGAAAAAGCCCCAATTTTACCCTAGGGTTTTATGCAAAAAAATGGTATCTAGGGAAAATGGTGAAATTTACTGAAATTGCATACTTAAACTAATTGTTGGATGTATTATTAGGAAAATGAAAGCAAAACCAATAATACTCAGTTTACGGTTTCTGAAATACCTACTCCTCCTAAGGAGGGTGTTTTCCCCTAAGAAGAAGACCAGTGCTTAGGATGGGAAAATGGAGTTCGATGATGATGAAAATTTAAACTTAGGGGTTTTATGTTTATTCCAAAGTGGGTTTTATATTTTATAGCTCGGTGCAAACCAGAACATACATATCTACGAAATGAGGGTTTTATAATTATGGAAATGATGGGCAATGCATGCAAAAAATAAAAGGAGAAATTACATGTGAGACGTACCCAGATCTTGTAGCTTACTTTAGAAACAATTAACAATGCCACTTTATTAGCTGGAATATTTCACCTCCTGCAGATAGTAAGGTGTTCCACTGGTCTGAATGGTTCAGATCCAGAACAAATAGAGGACAAAGGTTGAAGACTCTCCCTAGACACCGTAGATACCTGGAATGCAATGCTTCAATCGTTACCCTGTGTACCTGCAATAAGCTTCAACATGAAAACAAATTAAGGCATCCAGAATATAATCTACTGATCTATGTTAGTGACTAAGGAATCTAACAACATACATGTGAAATCGAACAACAATAATATATGTGGGACAGAAATCAACTTGCATTAATATAGAAATATGAAGAAGTTTACAACCAAGCCTTAGTGTTGACATGCATCTCCATGAAACCAAGAATTCTCATCCCCATAAACTCTGACTCTAACTCTCTCTATGCTCTCCAATGGTATGGACCAAGTGATCAATCCAACAGTATAACAATACCTTAAGAGTTCTCCCCCTCAACCATGGCCATAAGCTTTTATTTATAAGGCTTAATGGATAGGGTAGGTTGAGAGATAAGTGGGTGAGGTGGACTCTAAGATCCTAGGATGAGGGATCTCAAGCTCAACTAACCCACAACAGTAGGGATAAGGGAGGAAACGAGGCTTATCATCTAGAAGCCTTGAGAAACTTCTCTTTTATATTTTTTACCCAGGGTACCGTGTTTCTCCTTCAATGACAGAGAGGTTCTGGTAAGAAACACTTATGGACTAAGGGCCATAAGTAGGGGCACCGCTTGTGGATAACAAGGGATAGGCAGTGCGAACAAGGTACCACTTTTGGCTAACAAAGGAAACGTGGTGTTGGGAATTTTCATGAAAGATTGGCATTCAGTGGGTTTCCACTCCAAGATCTGGGATTCAAGGCAAGTAGGTATGTCAAATGTCTTATCACATGATGGTGATGGGATTTTGGTATAACACACTTTCCCGTAAAAATGATCCTTTTTGGAGAATATATTATTGTAGTTGAGCCACATCCAGTCACCTTAGCGCCTCCTTCAACCTGTCGGATAAGAGAAAATCAAATGATAAGGAAAACGAATGAGATCTACAGAATATGGAAAAGATAGGAAGTAAAAAAACATAGAGAAAATGATACTCTCTTAACCGAGCAACTAAGAGTCGGGACGATGGTGATTTCCCCCACAAAAAATGCCCTCTCTCTCTCCTAGCATGCCTCCTCTCTCTCCTAGCGTGCCTCCTCTCCTGCAGATGAAGTGGGTAAAGGAAAAATGAAATATGTATCCAAAATAAGACTCGGAATATAAGAGTATCAATGCCAATCATCATATCATCAAATCATGCACAAGATAGACATAAGAATAATCCTAGACAAAATTCTCTTTATTCAAATTCTGGTGCCAAAGCTCATGAATTACAATGGGGAGGTCACCTCTCTTAAATAGTTTGAGAGAGATGTAAACCCTAACTTACATTTACATCCAATGGTTGATATTAAGACATCATTAACGGTGGAGATCAACAATGCATAACTCAACACATGGATCAAGTGACTAAGTTATAGAGGGGGCGCACTTTGCTTGACGCCTATCCTAAGTGAAAGTCACAATATAACATAAGATGTGACATGATAGTACATAGGAGGGGGTCACTAGGGACTTAATTCAACCTAGGCCCCTTTACAACTTCATAATACATGATATAACAATGAAATACATCAAAGGCCAAGTTGAAGGGGCACCCCTTGGGGGAATTTCCTCATTGGATGAGCCAATACAAAATAATCCAGACATATATTGACTGAAAACTACTGGAGGAATTTTTGAGATGCTGAAGCACATCATCTGTCAAAATTCCAAGCCATTCCCTTGACCCAGGAAGCCAAATCGATTTTTTTAGTGATTTTCTAGTTCATTTTTGTTGGTACAATCTCTGGAACATGATAAATCCACCATAACTCTGTCCAGGGTGAAAACTAGGGAAAAATGACTGCTCTTGATGATATGGAGACATAGAAGAATGGTATAAGTGAATACTCATACCCCCCGGAACACTGCTCTACTCTATGAGAACCCATCATACTACCATCTGGAATAAAATTTGATCATTTGGTCAATAATTAGGTGATAATAATCAATTATCAGGAGAACTGAGGCCAAACTCTCAAAACTAAAACCGTAGTATTGATCCCGGGAATGTCTAGAACAAATATAGATCATGTTGTTTTTTGAGTCACTGCCTTGGGAACCATGATTGACTTGGTCAACTAGGTTGACCAGGTCAAAGTACCCAAACTAAAGGGGAGAAACTGTATCAATATGATCATGTAAACATCCAGGGTAATAAATGATCCAAAAATGTATATCAAAACCAAAATTCAATCAGTTATTCATAATCATGGTGACAAATATTAATAATAATAGTAAGATATACCTGTGCTTTTGAATAATCTCGGAACTTTATGGAAGTTTGTTTGTTCATGCCATACTTACAAAGGGTAAAAAATGTGCTACATATGGATGAGGATGGAGGAACAAGGTTAAGGAAAAATGGAATGACTTTTAACTAACTTAGACTCGATGATCTATTCGAATGATAAATAATATACTCAACCAAGGTGACATGTGTATGACAGATAGAAATAGGGTATGGGAGTGTCTCACAGATGGATAAATTACTTGGATATGCTTCCCTTAGACTCTAACAAGCTTTACTTTCCACTTTAATTGAAACCTAGGTAAACCTTGAAAGGCAGGTGCCCTAGAAGCCTTCGGGGCTCTAGTACTAACAAAGACCCAGCCTTTGCAAGCTAGTCTCACCATGGTGCCCTATGGGGACACATAAGTTGAACACTATACAAGGAGTGAGTTCTCATCCTTTGACCATTAACCTTTTCAATACACTTTACATTTCACATTATAGTAGCCAGCCTACAAGGTTAGGTGCCATAGAAAGCCTTCTAGGCTCCAATAAATGACTAAGTCCTAGACCCGCTGCCAGCGAGTAGTCCATAGCCCCGATGGGTTTGCCTCTCCTTGCCACCCCTATGGAGGGAATATTGAGCCTTACATTATACAATGATTGAGTGCTCAAACCCTTGGGCATTAACTACCTTTTAAACATTTATAACTTTTGCATCCTTTAGATACATATTTTATGTGTTCTGATGCTTTAGTGTTTAGAAACACTGTTATGGTGGAGCCCTTGTTTTGAGCACTAAAGGACACCTACCCTGTGAACCCAACTACACTAGCCAGGCCACATACTTCATATCTAGAGACACATAGCAACAAGGAGTCTATTATACATAGGGGTCACAATGGGTAAAGCATCTTCAATCTCACAAGTATCAATTAGTATAAGTCATCGGACAAAATCAAAAGTGAATGAACTGGATGGATAGGGACAAGTGACATGGAACCAACCTAGCACCAAGATTTATAATTTGTGCAAGGATGGCATGAGCAATAGTCTTCACATTAAATTCCTTGATTAGTCATAACACAAGTTAAAGCAACAATAGATATAAGCATAGGTCATCATAATCATCCTAACATGATAAGCTTGGTGTTAGGATTATTAATCCTCCCTTGTCCAATTTGGTCATTAGTCTAAATCAGGATTCATGTCTAAATCGGGACTCCATCTAGTCTATTTTTTGTCACTAGCACCATTGGGTCCACTTGGCCTAATTGGGGCACATGTTCCAGTTAGTAAAGTGTGGGGAACACTAATTGAGGCCTACTGCCACTGATTGCACATGCATGCATCAGTTTAGTATCCTCCTAGATTAATCCCTAAAATTTAGGAGCCACTGGGAGTGCCAATACCAACCAAGGTCAATTGAGTTGATTTGGTGACTAGTCAAGCTCAATTAGGAGTCAGTTACATTCAGTTCTAGTCCAATACATTTAGTTAGTGCTAGGTTTGCATGGCTGAATGCAGGAGAGGTGCATTCCTCACCTACCACAGTAAGTTAGGCTTAGTTAACACTGAATTAGACACTTGATTTGTGATTTAGAACTCCGATGAACTCCGATAATGATTTAGACAAGTTCAGTTAACCATTCAATCCTCTGATAATGATTTAAACAAGGTCAGTTAACCATTCAGTCAAGTAGATTCTAATCAATTCAAATTTCTGCACATGGATTCGAATTGCTTGTGGCTATTTAGCCATTATACTTCATTGTAATTAGTATCTAATTACTTTTTATTAATGAAAGCATTCACAGTTGCAAGCAATTTTTGCATTGTTTCGTTCTTCAATTACTGAGTAAATTGTGTGATCTATTCTTGTGATTTGTGTGTTGATCCATAGATATATGTGCTCAATTTAATATGGTATCAGAGCCTCAGCAGGACAAGGCACTTCTCCTACTATAGATCCATACTTGGATCATTTTTTTTTAGAAAAATTTCTCCTTCCGGTACTGCACCAGAAGCGGAGAATTTACCACTTAATATCCCAAGTTAAGGAATTTTTGATCAAGCTTGCTTGATCAACTATGCTGGATGTGAAGGAAATTCCAAAAGTGTATATTGTCAACCTTATTTTTTCTGTTTGATTGTGTGATTTACAGTTTTATCATTCCTCTTCACTACATTCGCTACAATCAGCTCAGTATCCTTCATAGCATTTGCTACAGCAACTCATCCTTCTCTAATGCATTCCAGATGTCCCCTCCAATGGATCTCCTCACTCCTTTCAACTATCACCAATGGAAGGAGGACATGGAGATGCAGCTACACTCCAAAAGACTCTTCAGACTCACAATGGAATTATAAAAGAGCCAATTCATTATGTTGACAAAGAAAAATATTGGAATAGGCTTGATGAACCCTACGGATGCTTGTGCCCCTCAATATCTCAAGATCTTCTCTTCCATATCAATGGATTGAAGAATCCCAATGGGGTTTGGGATAAGATTTCCTCCTTATTTGAAAAGCAATATGATCTAAGGGTCTATCAGCTGGAGAATGAGTTGATCTCTCTCCATCCATCTAATTTTGAAACACTCAATGACTTCTTCACAAAATTCAAGAATCTAGTGTTCCAATTGAAGCTGTGCAAGGTAGAGAAGGAGGATGATCAACTCATCCTTGCCATTCTCTCCAAGCTTGGTGCATACTATTTAGTCTTTGTATCAACATTTCATTCTATGAATATCTCTACTCCAAAATGGAAGATGCTTACTCTTGACTCTTTCATTGAATCTCTTACTCAGGAGCATGACAAATTGATCCAAATAGGGATCATTCGATCTTCTAGAGATCAAGCACTTGTTGCAGGAGGACCTAAGGTAGTGAATAACAAAGGGGAGAAAAAGGATGAGTCTCCCATAGAGAAAGAGTAGTTGAAAGAGCCTTCAAGTTCAAAGAGAAGCAAGAAGAATGGAAAAGGAAAGAGACTATGTTCTTACTGTGGAAGGGGCTTTCATCCAGAAAGCACCTGTATGAGAAGAAAAATAGATGAGATGGCTCTTCTTCTAAAGAAGCATAACATTACTGCACCTACTAGTGCAAGGAAGGCTGACTAGGAGGAAGAAACTAAAGAATATGAAGAGACATGCCATGCATTGAAGGCTAGTTGCTCCACAGCACATGCCTTCCTCATTGATTCTGTAGCTTCCAATCATATGGTTGCATCCTTAGAATCATTCTCTTCCTTGCAGTCTTTTGATGGTCCTAGTATTCATATGGGCAATAGTAGTAAATTTCAAGACAAAGGGAAGGGCTTTATCAAGCTTGAACATGGAAAGTTCAAATATGTTCTTTATGTTCCCTCCCTAGCTACAAACCTATTATCTGTATACCATATGACTCATACTGGCTCTCAAAGTGATTCATATTTGGTCCTGACTCAGTGGAGATCACAGATATCTCTACTCGAAACATCATAGCGAAGGGTGCTACAAATCATGCCTCCAAGGCATATGAGTTCTCACACTTCTGTCATTTTCATAACCATTGCACTCTCTGTAGCCACTTGCCAGGGAAGGTAAAAACATTTCATCTACATATTTTTTAGTTTCCACTAGTATTGTAGATCCAGCTGTATCAGTTTATGAGATTGAGATTCAGGGTGATTCAGATCCAGATCCAGTCCCTCCTTCCAAACTGGAAGCTAGGAAGATGTCTGGAAATCAATATGACACTCAGAAGGGAAATACCCTTGCGCTATGGCATGCAATCTTACCTACTTCATAGAGCCTTGCAATAGACTCCCTATAATATGCTACATGGAAAGGGCTCAATCTCACTACATTCAGAAGAATAGAGCTGATCATACACCTCTTCATCCAGCAAGAGACAAAGGTTACATTCCTCCTTCCTTCCATCATCATTTTGGGAGAATATGGAGAAGTCTACATGCCAGGCCCTAGGATACCTATGCACAGAACATCATGCATGTTTCATCACTACATCACAGAGATTGAAACAACACATTTTCAAGTTTTTCAAACTTGAATCCTGATTCTATATGCTTAGTTAGAGGGGGGGATTTTTTCCCATTTAGTTTTTCCCCCAGCTCCTTGTATTGAGCAGTTACTTTACTTTACTTGATATAATGGGTGACCTATGGTCTTAGCCTACTAGATCCCACAGATTGTCCAATTTAGTATTCAGGGGGGGTGTTAGGATTATTAATCCTCCCTTGTCCAATTTGGTCATATGTCTAAATCAGGACTCCATCTAGTCTATTTTTAGTCACTAGCACCATTGGGTCCACTTGGTCTAATTGAGGCACATGTTCCAGTTAGTAAAGTGTGGAGAACACTAATTGAGTCCTACTGCCACTGATTGCACTTGCATGCATCCATTTAGGAGCCTCCTAGATCAATCCCTACAATTTAGGAGCCAATAGGAGTGTCGATACCAACCAAGGTCAGTTGAGTTGAGTTGGTGACTAGTCAAGCTCAGTTAGGAGTCAGTTACATTCAGTCCTAGTCCTCTACATTAAGTTAGTGCTAGGTTTGCATGGCTGCATGCAGGAGAGGTGCATTCCTCACCTACCATAGTCAATTAGGCTTAGTTAACAATGAATTAGACACTTGATTTGTGATTTAGAACTTCGATGAACTCCGATAATGATTTAGATAAGTTCAGTTAACCATTCAGTCCTCCGATAATGATTTAGACAAGGTCAGTTAACCATTCGTTCAAGTAAAGTTTAATCAATTCAAATTTCCTCACATGGATTTTAATTTCTTGTGGCTATTTAGCCATTGTACTTCATTGTAATTATTGTCTAATTACTTTTGATTAATGAAAGCATTCACAATTGCAAGCCATTTTTGCACTGTTTCATTCTTCAATTACTTATTAAATTGTGTGATCTATTCTTGTGAGTTGTGTGTTGATCCATAGATCTATGTGCTCAATTTAATACATAGGTATCTAACATACATCATATAGAAAAATCAACCCAAGGAACTGTATTCCCGATCTCACCAAATATACTTGTCTCCAACTGATAAGCCCCTATATAATTTTGTGTACCAACTTTGATTTGTTTCTATGCTACAATGAACTATATCATCACCAAAAGAATCTCAATGAACCCCTAAATATCAGTCCTGGAAAGGAAAATATGATGAAAAAGGCTCTGGAATAACTGAAGTTGTAAATATCCATGCTAATACCCCATGTGAAAAATAGCCTGTAATAGAAAAAGACACAAGTCTACATGCTATATCATGGAATCCCAGCTTCAAACGTATATGTGATAACAAGTACATTCTTTGATTCACTAACAAAGGATCAAGATAAATTGATCCAAATGGGCGCTCTTAGATCCTAAAAGGGTAAGGATCGTTCTCTCATACTTCAAGGAAGTAAGAATGTAAGATCAAAAGTGAAGAAAATTGTGAAAGAGAAGAAGCCAATGTCAGATAATGAAGATGAAATTTTGAAGCCTACTAATGAAGGTGTTGCAGCTGCAACCGTTCTCCCCAAATCTCTTAAATTTTGGGCCCCTCCTCATGATGGAATATTACTTCAGGTCGTTTTATCCTTGATTGTTGATCATGTTTTAAGTTTGGATATTCTTAACGATTTATGTGCAGCCTGTTGCCAGATGTTGTTTGTGTTTGATTTTTTGCAGCGAGTCGTAGAGTTGAGTTTAGTATTGCTATTTTTTCTCTGATGGGTCGTCGTTTTGAAGGTGAAATGGTTTTTGACTGCTGTTGAATTATTTTTGGGCTTTTTGAACACTTATTGTTTTTCTAAGTGATCGGGCGTCAATTTTTTTTGCTTAATCAGAAGCCTTAGCCATTTCCTTTTCCGCCGTTGCGGCTCCCAAAGCGGTTTGGCACCCGAAGTCCAAAACGATCCACCTGCTGATGCGTGTTGACTCTTTTTAGCCGTGTACCCGAAGCCATTTTTCATCTGCCGTTGCGACTGGGGAAGTCATTTGGCTTCCTGTTGTAAAGGAAAGTGTCCTATGGCTAGGGTTTAAGAGGCCATCAACATACTGGGGTTGAAAGAGAGATGCACAATGTTCAGCAAGTATATAACAGCAAGTTTCAGAGATGAGAAAGGTCCCCACCTGATTAACTGAAGGCTGGTCCAAGCTTTCTCTTCAATCCTCTTCTTGCTCCTCTCGCTCCAAGAGACCTGCAAAACAAGTTATACCTTCCTCAAACCATTATGACCACATATAAGACAATGATAATCAAATAAACATAAACAAATGATCTGAATAACATCATCATATGATCAGAAACAGAGATTCAATCACACATTGAACAATGATTTGGGAAGAAGAAGGACATCACATCTTTATTAATCTTGAAAACAAGTACAAATATACCTTCTCTTCAAGTTGGCACCTCACGAAACCTTGATCTAGTTATGTTGCTTCTCTTCTCCAAAGAACTCAGCCTCCAAGCTCTGCAACACAAGGGAAGACCTCCAGGGCAAAGGTGTAGGCAAAGAGAGTCCCGATTCCTCCAGCATAACAATGCATAAAATCCAAGTCCCCATTCATGGACCTCCCTACCTCTATTTATATGATGAAGAAGAGTTAGGGGCGAAGCCAAAGTGGTTAAAACTGAAGGAGTCAGTTGTATAACTACCCAAACTAACTCAAAAGGCGTGTTTTTATGTTTTAATGTTAAGAAATAGATGCACAACTATGAAGGAGGACAACCCACGCATGATACGCGAGTTTACACAAGAGCAACCCGCGAATATATGCATGCGCGACTTGCAAAACACAAGAGTCGCGAGTGATGCGCGAGTTGCACATAAGGAGAGTCGCGCATACACAAAAAAACACATTTTTAAGGTATTTCTGGGCATTTTCAGACTTTGGTGTCTTCTGGAAAGTTTTAGCTAACTGAAATAGATTTCCAATGGCATAGAAATGAGGTCAAACGGAGTTACAGAACTCAAGATATGGGTCCTCCAAGATAGGTGTTTTTTCAATGACTTTCAGGAAGTGCCGACATGTGACGAAATCATGGGAAAGTGGTCACAGGCAGAGATGTGTCATTTTGGGCTATAACACTTCCGAAGTGCAAATCTGTCCGACTTTCGACTATGCATCGCGTGGCTCTAGCCTTCTCTTTTCCGTCGTTGCGGTTCTCAAAGTCATTTGGCTTCCAAAGTGCAAATCCGTCCAACTGCCGATTAAATCCTCTCCTGCCCGCGTTGCGTGTAGCTTTAGCCCTTCTCGTTTCCGCTATTACGGCTAGGCAAAGCCTTTGGCTTCCGACGTCAGTATCCTTCTGACTTCTGCGTTAGTGCACCTAGCCATTTCTTGTGGGATAGCCATTTCAGTTTGTATAATTTGTTGTTTTGTTTTATAACGTAGTCCCAATGAGTAATACACTTGGATTAGTTGCAGGTGGACATAAGGAACTGATGCGTGAAGATGTAAAGGAGCAGTTTGGCAAGGATCTAAAAGAAACCGACCGGATCGCTAAAAGGGCCATCGAAGCAGAAGGCAAAGTTGATAATGATAAAGGCACGAACCTGACTGTCTGTCCGTTACTAAAATGTTCCTAAGTGTATATAGACAACATAGAAGAATATGGAGCATTGGAAGAACTGGAAGGTCACACGTTGGGGGCAGCCCAAACGATCGGTTGTTGTAGTTTAAATACTTGAAAGTTATAATTTAGAAGGGACTTTTTCCCTGGAAGAACTTGTAACCCATTTGCTTGTAAGAGGAACTATTTCGTTTTACAATCAAAAACTGCAACTTTTGCCTGCTGGAGAAAGTGAAATGTGGAATGTATCAATGTGATTAAATGAACAATGTTGAAGGGGAACTATTTCGTTTTCAGCTATGTTTCATTAACTGTGAGAGTGTTTAACTTCCTGAACCTATGTTCTTGTTGAATTCTTTTTTCAGCATGTTTCGTGATGTTTTCCACTGTGAGTGATGAATGTTGTTCATAAAACAATTGGCTAACTGGTTGTTAAAAAAATTGGCAATTGTTCATGTGTCTTGAAAGAAGTATCAGCTATCTATAACTTTTCATTATGCATGTGCAAAATATATTACTCACCAATGAATGATAATCCTGCTCCCTAGGGATATTTTAGGTAGTTAGTTTATTTTCTTGTTGTATGCGATTTGGATGCTTGTGAGCCTTAAGATGAGAGGTAAGAACCTGCGCATCACATTGTGAATGTTCCTCGCATCTTTATCACCCTGCATTATTAATTAGGCACTTGCATATCATACTTAAGTCAAAAAAAAAAACACATAGTGGACCGGGCCGCAACCAGTAAAGCCTTTGTTTTTGTTACTTTGACCTACGGTAGCTGGACCGCAAACCGGACGGGTTCCCTATACCAAGCAGTCAACGGGCTAGTTGGGAACGTTGACTAGGGAGAATCCCTTACTGTTGTTTCCTGCAAATTTCCAAGCCTCAACAGTTTTGGCGCTAGAAGGAGGGCCGCCAGTGTATGGCTGGCCGAGGAAACCCGTTTTCCCGAGATTATTCCACCGGTAACAGTTCTGAAAGAAGTGGGTTTCATAATCCAATTCCGGAAGAAAGAGAACATTTATATTCTGTTGGAAACGAAATTGTTAATGATCTGAGAATACACACCAGGGCGTATGTAAAGAAGATTGGAGGATTGCCAATCATCCCTGAATTTCCCAGAAGAGAGTATAAAAAGAAAGATCGCCCTGTAGCGAAAGACTCAGTGTTGGTTGGAGACTGGGAAGAACTTGTAGAAACAGCCTTACATGAAGTTGTACTACCTTTGAACCAAGAAGGCCCAGATACCCCTCACATTTCTCCTACTCACATTCCAGTTGGCTCACCTCCTCATTCTCCACCTAGACTCATGGCGGGAGTAAATGCTAATCCACCGCCTAACCCACCAAATCCACCACCTGCATGGAGAGCCAGATCACCATTAAACCTGACACCTCCATTGCACGATCTACCTCAGGCCTTTGACAAGATGTTGCCCAAGTTCGACCCAAATGAGAAAATACTAGTAGATGATCATCTACAAAGTTTTTACTTGGCAATTGAAGGATTAAGGGCTGGGGAATATGAAGATGTAGTCTGCAGACTGTTCCTGCATACCCTTAAAGGAGCTGCAGCATCATGGTACTTTGGATTGCCCGCTAACTCTATCCCTGATTGGGATAACTTCAAAATAATTTTCAGAAGTAAGTATGCAACTTAGAAAACTCATGCAGCTCTCATGAAAGGGCTGTGCGCGTTGAAGAAAGAAAGAAAATAAAAGGTGCACAGTTTCACACAAAGTTTTGCAGCATACCTCAAGAATTTCTCTGAAACAGATAGGCCTTCGGATAAGGTATTGATTGAGTATTATACTTCAGCGTTAGGCCCTGATTTGGCCATGTTTTCCAAAGGTAGGGCCAAGCCTACTTTGAGGGAAACCTATGAAGAAGCAGAAGTAGTGGAAGCGGAAAGAGAAAGTATTGAAGATTATCCAGAACAGTCAGGAGAGAAAGGTGCGGGAAGAAAAGCCTTATTGTTTACTAAGCCTAAGGAAGAAAAGTCACCAAATTTGGAAAATATGGCCAAAATGATGCAGAATCTTTCCAACAAAATCATAGATATGGAGAAAGAAAAGGAAGCACAAAAGTTTTATAAGCCATATTATAAGAAAAGAGAGGATAACCATCAGTCTCAACATCCTCCTCACAATACTGCATCTATGAATCTAACAGAGGTCGGCATGGACAATTTCTGTACTTTCCACCAACAGCCACACTCTGAAAATAATTGTCCTCAATGGATAAATTTGATGACGTTGGTCATGAATCAGCTCTTGGATTCCAGATTAACAGAAGAAGGAGCTGAAGAAAGAAAAGAAAATACTACTTCAACGAAAGAACAGGAAGAGGAAACTATGGTTTTGTGGGATTCTATTTCATTATTTGATGCTGAAGAAGAAGAAAAATTAGGGGTGCAAGGACGTCATGGAAACCAACGTGGCAACAAGGAGCCAAGGGCCAATTAAAGAAAACAGTCTCATTTTACCAAAGATTAAAAGGCTGCAAAGAAATGTAAAGAGATTTCAAAATGAATCCTTGGCTGATAAGATTCCAGAATTCACTATTACCAGCCAAGATCCGAAGTAGAATAATACGTTGGCTAGGCCAGAGGAAGGAAAGATGAATGCTGATAAACCTCATCCCATTGAGTAGCTGATGGATTATGACATCGTGGAGGATTTAAAGAAGGTAAAAGCGAATGTTCCACTATTCGAAATGTGTAAAGTGCCACAGCAAAAAGAAAGACTGTTGAAATCCCTTGAAGCATCAGATGAGAAGCTGCCCACAGATAATCAACCTCAGGAAGAAGAAGAAATTGGAGAAACCAGCGTTGGAGGTAAGTCTAAAAGAAAACATCCACCGTTCCTCCTCACATTTGAAATTTATAATCATAACGTGCACAATTGTCTGGTAGACTCGGGGGTGTCAGTTAATGTCATGCCCATATCAGTCTGTAAAAAAATAAATGGGCAGCCTAAGCCAGCCACGTGGAGAGTTGTTCAGTTGGATAGGACAGATGTAAAGGTAATTGGTGAGATGGAAGATGTCCTAGTCCATCTGGCATCCAATGACAAAGTATGCCAAGTTATTAACATCATGGTGGCTGATATACCAGACACTTACGATCTTGTCTTGAGCAGATATTGGTCGGCCAAGTTAAATGGATATTTCGCCTCAAATTGGTCGCATCCGTGGTTGCCATACAAAGGGAGTCCGAACCAGATTAAGATTTTAAGGGAGCCTCACATGAGATACAATGTTACTCAACTGAATGAGAAAAATGAACCAGTGGATTCTGTATTGGGAAACTATTTTATTGAGTTAGAACCAGGAAATTATCAAGCGAAAGAAGCCAGCAACACATCTGACACCCATCCTGATCTCCTTCGATTCTCACAGGCTGATGAGATTGACTGTAATATAGTGAGCTTAGCAGTAGGAGTAGATTCACCTTCAGTAGTTAGTGATTTTTGGACTTTGTTTTTTGATGGCTCTAAGAAATTAGAGGGGTCAGGGGTTGGCTGTGTCCTGATTGACCCCCAGAAGAATAAACATTTTCTTTCATGTAGATTAGAGTTTGATTGTACTAATAATACAACTAAGTACGAAGCACTGGTGCAGGGACTAAAGAAAGCGATTGAATTAAAGGTAAGTAATCTAAAAGTTTTTTGGGATTCCGAAATTATTATGAAACAAATACGGAATCAAATACATTGTGTTTCCCCTCACTTGAAAGCTTACTAAAATGAGGTATGGGACCTTCTTAAATGTTTTAATGCATTCAACATTATTTCAATTCCAAGAATTAAAAACGCAGCAGCTGACTTGTTGGCCACATCAGCCGCTAGGCTCGTACCCACTAATAATCGATGTTCTGTCGAACTGCTTTTCAGGCCCTCAGTACCGGATATGATCACCAACTTGCGAGTGTTCGATGATGATCAGCAAATAATAGAATGCTTGACAAATGACGAGGTATTTAAAGGAGCCATTATAGATGATGAGGAACATCAGGCAAAAATGAAATATGACAATTTCATTCCTAAAGGTGTCAAAACGTTAGAAAAAATGTTCGATTTAAATGAAAAGTTCAGAAGACCATCCAACGTGAAGACCCACAGCTCATCTCTACAGTTCGAGCTGATAAATTTAGGGACTGAGACGAATCCCAAATTTGTGAATCTCAGCAAGTGTTGTTCACCAACAGAAAGAGACAAATTCATCAGTCTATTTAAACAATATAAATATGTCTTCGCATGGACGTACGAAGATTTGAAAAAATATGACACCAGCATCATCAAGCATGTCGTCCCCATTAAAGTTGGCATCAATCCATATCAGCAACCGTTAAGAAAAATGCATCCAAAATTGGAACCGCTGATTCAGAGTGAAGTGAAGAAATTATTGGATGCTAGAATCATTTTCAAAGTCAGACACTCTGAGTGGGTATCAAATCTGGTACCAGAAAGGAAAAAGTCTGGAGAAATCAGACTCTGCGTGGATTTCAGGAACTTAAACCGTGCATCAGACAAAGATAACTATCCTGTTCCACCCATGGAGCAATTGCTACAAATGGTCTCTGGTTCTGAACTGTTTTCATTATTAGATGGTTTCTCTGGTTACAATCAAGTGTTAGTAGCCGAAGAAGACAGATTAAAGACAACGTTCAGGACAAAATGGGGAACCTTCGCCTACAGGAGAATGCCCTTTGGGCTTATAAATGCTGGAGCAACCTTTCAAAGAGCTATGGACATAGATTTCCGCGGATTGATTGGCCGAAGTGCTATAGTATGCCTTGACGATATTACAATATTCTCGAAGCGAAGAGAAGAGCACGCATTTCACTTAAGGCAAATTTTCAAACGCTGTCGGAAATACAGCATCTCACTCAATCCTAAGAAGTGTGTGTTCGCTGTCACAGAGGGCAAGTTGCTGGGTCACATAGTTTCGAAGAAAGGAATCTCTATAGATCCAGAAATAATTAAGGCTATTGAACAAATTCCCTTGCCCCATAATAAAAAGGGGATGCAATCATTTATGGGAACGATAAACTTTGTGCGAATATTTGTGCCTGATTTTGCTCAGATTGTCAAACCTCTACAGCAGATGGTAAAGCAAAATGCATTATTCAAGTGGACTGAAATTGAGAAGAGCGCATTCAGCAAAATAAAAACTGTTGTCACACATGCACCATCCTTGAAAAGCCCAAATTTCTACAAATATTTTATCTTGTATACCTTTGCATCCGATGATTCACTAGCAATGGTGCTCACCCAAAAGGAAGATGGGGGGGATGAATTCCCAATATCCTTTATGAGTACTGGTCTACAGGGGGGCGAATTGAACTACCCAGCTGTTGATAAACAAGATTACGCTATATTCAAAGTAGTAAAACAATTCAGGCCTTATATTTTAAAAAATAGAACCAAGGTGATCGTCCCCTTCCCAGCTGTAAGGTCTCTTCTTATACAGAAGGAGTTGGGAGAAAGAAGAGGCAACTGGGTAACAGCTCTTCAAGAGTACGACCTTGAATTCAAGCCAGCATCTATAGTCAAAGGACAAGGGTTATGCAAACAGATGACTGAAAATGGAAAAAATGAAGAACACGCCTGGGAAGATGAAACCGAATTACATGTAATGGAGGTATGTCCTTTGTTTACAGCTCCCGAGTCTTGGTATAGAGACCTTGTGCATTACCTGCAGGTAGGACTGTTGCCAGAACATTGGAATTCCAAGCAAAGGAGAGCGTTGTGTCTTAAATCAGCCACATATCAACTTGTTGAAGGGGTATTGTTCAGAAAGAATTATGATGGGGTTCTTCTCAGATGCTTAGAAAAGGAAGATGCGAAGAAAGTGATGGCAGAATTGCATGACGGTCCTACTGGAGGACATTATTCAGGGGATACCACAGCCCACAAAATCCTCAAGGTAGGTTACTATTGGCCTACGCTCTTTAGAGATGCACACGCACATGTCAGGAAGTGTGATATTTTCCAAAGGTGTAGTGGGAGACAACCTAAAGCAGCAACACCTCTAAAGCCTGTGATGATCACGGAGCCATTTGAGTAATGGGGACTGGATATTATTGGAGAAATAAAACTGAATTCCTCTTTGTAGCACAAGTACATTCTGACCACTACTTATTATTTCACTCGCTGGGTAGAAGCTATCCCACTGCGCAAGATAAATGAAGACGAGGTCATCAGCTTCCTACAAGACCACATCATGACCACATTTGGAGTTCTAGTTTCGTTAGTTTTTTATAATGCTAAGTACTTTTCATCAATTAAATTGACTTCTTTTGCTCATGATAAAGGGATAAAATTGCATTATTCTACTAATTACTATCCACAAGGAAATGTCCTGGCTGAATCCTCCAACAAAAATCTCATTAGAATTTTAAAAAAAATGTGGTAGAAAACCAGAGGAGTTGGCACTCAGCATTACCAAATGCCCTTTGGGCCGATAGGGTCACCCCCAAGTTTGCGATTGGAGTGTCTCCATATACCCTTGTCTATGGTAAAGAATCCATCCTTCCTCCCAATATCATGCTACCATCTTCCATACTAGCTCAAGAGTTTAGGGGGTCGGATGATGAAGTTTTGCAAATAAGAATATATAATCTCCTGAAAGCAGAAGAGGCTAGCTCTAAAGCCAGAGAACGCTTTAAGCAACAGCAGGAGTTAGTTAAGAGATGGTTCGACAAGCATAAAGCTGGAACAAAAGACTTTGAAGTAGGAGACTTAGTCCTCAAATGGGATCACCCCCATGATGAGAAAGGAAAGCACACTAAATTCCAACAGTTGTGGGTAGGCCCTTATCAGATAGTGGCAAAGCTTGGCCCTTCTACTTATAAGTTGCAAGATCTGCAAGGATGGGAAGAGAACTTACCAGTAAATGGTTTGGTCCTCAAGCCGTATTTTTCCTGAGTTTGTTTGAATTCTTCTGTCTTGTATATAAATAATCTGTTTGGCTGTCTTTTGAGTCATGTTTTACAGTTTGTTTTAGTTTGTTTTCTTGATTCTAATAAAGGGAGTGAACCTGCGGTTGCATAGAGAACATTAAAATGTTTGGGAATGATAAACATTTTTGGGTCTCAGACTGTGTGTTTTGTATAAAAGAATTTCTTCCAGTTTAGTCGTTTTCTCGAATAATTCTGTGTGCATTGAAGTCCTGCTTAACCCCTGTGAAATAAACCGGATTCGAAGAGTCTAGAGTACTATGTTGAGGCTCCATCCACGTCACACTTAAAATGTTCTGAGGAGTGACAGCAGAGGACCCATGGAAAGGAGCAAGGTGAACAATATATTAAATATAAATGATCCCATGCCAAGAAACGAATGCCAAAAGGCAGATAAAGAGTCAAAACTCCTATGAAAGCATCATAAATCAAAGCAGGTGCTGAATTATAAGTATTAAATTGCTGAAAGATCCTCTCCGTCCGTGAGCTGAAACTTGAAGTACCCCACTCACACAAAAGGACACTATGGGATAGAGGATCGTGAATTAAGATTCAGTAAGAAAGGCATGCAGGAGGACTCATATATAAAACGGACAAAAGTGCTAAAGTGGCATGGGAATGAGGAAGAAAGGAATATTGTTGTTTACCATATGCTACAATCCTATGGGGTCCAAGCTATCAGCTACCTGAAGACAAGGGTAATAATGAAACTCATCCTCTGGCCTCAACAGAGTCATCTGGACTTGAAAATCTTGGTTTCCACTCTCCCAAATTAGACTATTATCAATGATTGAGGGTACACACTTCCGGCATTCGAGAAATCCAGAGAGCTGGAAGAATTCAATAGATGCATTTGTTGTTAAACAGTCTGTCACTCAAAGATTAATCACCCAGAGATCTAGGTTCACCAGGTAATCGCCAATTGTTGCAGCTGCAACCGTTCTCCCCAAATCTCTTAAATTTTGGGCCCCTCCTCATGATGGAATATTGCTTCAGGTCGTTTTATCCTTGATTGTTGATCATGTTTTAATTTTGGATATTCTTAACGATTTATGTATAGCCTGTTGCCGGATGTTGTTTTTGTTTGATTTTTTGCAACGGTCGCAGAGTTGAGTTTAGTATTGCTAATTTTTCTCTGATGGGTTTCCATTTTGAAGGTGAAATGGTTTTTGACTGCTGTTGAATTTTTTTTGGGCTTTCCGAACACTTATTGTTTTTCTAAGTGATCGGGCGTCAATTTTTTTTGCTTAATCGGAAGCCTTAGCCATTTCCTCTTCCACCGTTGCGGCTCCCAAAGCGGTTCGGCACCCGAAGTCCAAAACGATCCGCCTGCCGATGAGTGTTGACTCTTTTTAGCCGTGTACCCGAAGCCATTTTTCGTCCTCCGTTGCGGCTGGGGAAGACATTTGGCTTCCGAAGTGCAAATCCATCTGACTTCCGACTGTGCATCGCGTGGCTCTAGCCTTCTCTTTTCCGCCGTTGCGGTTCTCAAAGTCATTTGGCTTCCGAAGTGCAAATCCATCTGACTACCGATTAAATCCTCTCCCACCCGCGTTGCGCGTAGCTTTAGCCCTTCTCATTTCCGCCGTTACGACTAGGCAAAGCCTTTGGCTTCCAACGTCAGTATCCTTCCGACTTTCGCGGTAGTGCACCTGGCCATTTCTTGTGGGATAGTTGTTTCAGTTTGTATAATCTGTTGTTTTGTTTTATAACGTAGTCCCAATGAGTAATACACTTGAATTAGTTGCAGGTGGACGTAAGGAACTGATGTGTGAAGACGTAAAGGAGCAGTTTGGCAAGGATCGAAAAGAAACCGACCGGATCGCTAAAAGGGCCATCGGAGCAGAAGGAAAAGTGGATAATGATAAAGGCACGAACCTGACTGTCTGTCCATTACTAAAACATTCCTAAGTGTATATAGACAACATAGAAGAATATGGAGCGTTGGAAGAACTGGAAGGTCACACGTTGGGGGCAGCCCAAACGATCGGTTGCTGTAGTTTAAATACTTGAAAGTTAGAATTTAGAAGGGACTTTTTCCCTGGAAGAACTTGTAACCTATTTTCTTGTAAGAGGAACTATTTCGTTTTACAATCAGAAACTGCAACTTTTGCCTGCTAGAGAAAGTGAAATGTGGAATGTATCAATGTGATTAAATGAACAATGTTGAAGGGGAACTATTTTGTTTTCAGCTGTGTTTCGTTAACTGTGAGAATGTTTAACTTCCTGAACCTATGTTCTTGTTGAATGCTTTTTTCAGCATTTTTCATGATGTTTTCCACTGTGAGTGATGAATGTTGTTCATAAAACAATTGGCTAACTAGTTGTTAAAAAAATCGGCAATTGCTCATGTGTCTTGAAAGAAGTATCAGCTATCTATAACTTTTCATTATGCATGTGCAAAATATATTACTCACCAATGATAGCCAGAGTTAAATCCTTTCCTCATATCTATGATATAGATTCACTTTTTGATATATCAGAATCATAAATCTCAGTTTCTTTCTTGAATAATCCACCTATCTATTTGAACTTGAATTCCATTTAGATCTTCAAGCAGAGAGTTATGATAATGTTTGCAGCAATTGAATGGAGAATGAAAATACAAACTAAGAAAAACAAACCACACAGGAAACAGACAGTATTGCTTAGGAATTTATAGTATATTCATCTTAATAATATCCGGTGTTACAATAGTTTACATAGGTATAATTCGAATGCATGGGAAATGAATTCAAATCCTCCAAGTGGATATGACTGTATCTAACTGAATCTCTAACTCAAGGTATCACAATCAATATTGGAGTCCAAATAAACAACTCACTAATGACCAATAACTCCAACAAGAATTAACAACTAGTTAACTCAGTGAAACTGAGTGTGGTAGGTAGGAAAAGCACTCCTCCCCATGCAACCATGCATTGGTAGCGCTAGCTTAACTGACAGAGAAGTAACTTATTGTAACTAGGGGCTAACTAAGACTAACTAGTACTAATACCAATTAACTGAAGTAGGTTGGTGTGGGGACTCCCAATGGATCCTAAAATGTAGGGATTGGTCTAGGAGGCGCCCTAACTGATGCATGCACATGCAGTAAGTGGAAGTTAGCCTCTATTAGTGTTCCCCACACTTCAATGACTGGTACATGTGTCCCAATTGGGCCCAATGGACCCAATTGTACTAGTGGACCCAATTAATTAATTGAGCTTCCTAAGTTAGGATAATTAATCTAATAGAAAGTATGAACAAGGGAGGATTAATAATCCTAATACCCCCCATGAATCCTAACGTGGAAAACTGTGGGCCTTGGTAACAAGACCATAGGTCACCCAATATACAATCTAGGAGACATAATAAAAATGAGGTAGGAAAACCTCTTGGGAAAAACCCCCTCAAGATAAGAACTGAGAATCAAACCTTAATTCCCAAAACAGACCTAAGAAAGGAAAATCTCTTTTCAGTGAAAGACTTGGTAAAAATATCTACAATCTGATCCTCTGTCGGATAGTGGTGCAGTGCGATGGTTCTGTCATGCACCAATCCCTGAATGTAGTGCATGTGAACTTATATGTGCTTTGTCCTCTGCTTCTGAACAAGATCACTGGAGATCTTGATTGTACTATGGTTTTCATAATAAAGATCTACTATAGGTGAAGTCTAAATCTTGAACTCTGTCAATATTCCATGCAACCAAACTGCCTAAATAGCTGCATTCACAGCTCCCCGGTACTCTGCTTCTGCTGAAGAAAGTGCAAGGGCTGCTTGCTTCTTGTTGGACCAACAAATTGGCCCATATCCAATCATGAATACAAAACCAAAGGTGGATTTCCTATTATTTCCATCTCCTACCTAGTCTAAGTCTATAAAGCTTGTGACATCCAACTGTGCTCCAGCAGCATAATGGATCCCATAATAAATAGTACCCTGCACATAGTACAAGATCCTCTTTGCTTCCTTCTAGTGCAGCTCATGTGGCTCCTGCATATATCTGGAAGCAGCACCCATAGCATAGGATATGTCTGGTCTCGAATGAGTGAGATATAGAAGGATTCCAACGAGCTGTCTGTAGAGAGTGATGTCCACCAAAGGTGTGGAACCACCTTCTTCAAGCCTGATCCCTGATAAGAAAGGGCAGGGGGCTGCTTTGCAATCCTCCATGTGGAACCTCTTAAGCATGTTTGATTAATACCTGTACTGTGAGATCATGATTCCTGAAGTCTTTTGACTTACTTCAAGACCAATGAACTGTCTTAACAGTCCTAAGTCAGTCATAGTGAATGTTTTTTTAAGAGGAGACTTGATGTTGCTCAATCTAGTAGCAGAGATGCTAGTAATGAGAAAGTCATCCACATAAAATACAACCAAAAGCAAGAACCCCTCCTTCTTCATGTAGACATTGCAATCAGATTTGCACCTTTCAAAATTATGAGAGATGAGGAAGGCATCCATCTTGGAGTACCATGCCCTTAGGGCTTGTTTGAGTTCATACAGTGATTTCCTCAGTCTGTAGACTAAGGAAGGATCATTAATAAACCCCTCAGGTTTTTTCATATAGATATCGTCCTCCAAATCACCATGGAGGAAGGAACTCTTCACATCCATGTGGTGTACTTCAAATCTCTTGGAAGCAGCAATGACCAATACTAGCCTGATGGAGTCCATTCTAGATACTAGATCGAATGTCTCATTGTAGTCCAAGCCTTGGACCTGAGAATACCCTTTTTCCACCAACCGATCCTTGTACTTGGTTGTGGTCCCATCATCAGCTATTTTGGTTTTGTAGATCCATTTACACTGTACCAACTTCCTTCCTGGAGGTAAGGGGAAAATTTCCCAGGTCTAGTTGTCATGTAGCGAATCAAACTCCTCATCCATGGTTTCCTACCATCTAGGACCATGGCGATCCTCCCTGAAGGATTGAGGATCTGACCCAAGCATCATAAAACACCTCTCAGCAAGAAGACGATCTGTGTGATACAATGATGCACTCTGCTTCTGATACTGCAACCTCATTCTTCTTTTGTCATCTGGATCCCCAGCACCATCTCCAGCTGCTTCTATGAGTTGCTTAGCCCATTTAGGCTGGTAGAATGAGGTAGATGTTGGATATCGATCTATATCCCCTTAAGTTATAAGCTCAATGTCTAGATCATACTGGGATGACTCCTCTTCTGAATCTAATTCAGAAATGTCAGGAATTGAAACTGAAACTGCAATAGGAAGTGAAGGAATGTTTATACCTTCATCAGCTTTGAATGGAAGTTGTGATGATGCTGGAACTGAGAATGGCATGAAGTGAGAGAAATAGTATGCCTTGGAGGCATGATCAGCAATTCCTTTCGGTACAATCTCCCCAGTTGATATATTAGTGATCTCTACTGAGTTAGGTCCAAACAATACTTGCTTTGGTGAGCCAATATGGATCATCTGATAAACAGATAATAGATTATCTACAAGTGAGGGCACATATAGGACATCTCTGAACACACCATGCTTCACTCTAATGGTTCCCTTTCCTATTACTAGGATTTGGGAATCATCTCCCATGTGAATAGTGGGCCCTTCTTTGACATTGAGATATGAGAAGAAATCCTTGGAGGCAACCATGTGGTTGGAGGCTCCAGAATCAATCAAATAGGTTGTAGACCAAGGTGGTCCTGCTTTCAAATCATGACATCTTCCATTTCCATTATCAGACTATTTTTCTCTTTGAATGTTATGTTGCTTGAGAAGAGCAGACATTTCATCAAGTTCCTTCCTCATATAATGATCTTCAAGGTGATACCCTTTTTCATAATAGGGGCATAATGTTTTCCAAAATTTCTTCTTCTTAAACTCGGAGGCCCTTTCGAAAGCTTGCTGATTTTATTTAGGATTCAAAACAGCTTCCTTTGGCTCCTTCTTCTTTGATTTCCCCTTTGCTTTTTCTTTGGAAGAGTCAGTAACCAAGAGAGCTTGATCTTTGGAAGTCTGGATGACTCCCATTCAAATAAAAAAAAATTACTCGTTGATTAAGGACTCGAAAAATGAATCTAAAGAAGGAAGCTTCCAATCAGGAAATCTTTCCCACTTGGAATGAAACATAGAGACATATATGGAGTACTCAGGACCTATTTTGCTAAGTATGGAAAGGACATTCTGCTCATCCTTCCACTCTATCCCACACTGTCTGCATTGGAGCACTAGAGACTTGAATGAGAAGAATCGATCAATAGTCTCGAAACTGTTGGGATGTAAAGATACCAACTCATTCTCCAGAATGTGTCCCAGAAACTCGTCTTTTTTGTTAAAAAAAATATCAAGCGTCTCCCAGGATTCTCTGGGAGTCCTCAATCCTTCTATATGAAAGAGGAGATCTCTGGAAATAAAATTACAAAAATACCTGAATGCTTCATCTTCATCACAACAGTTTAGGAACTTGTTCTGCTCTACCAGCTGATGAGGCTCGGCCTCCCATCCATGTATGATCATGTGGTATCCATGCTTGCGCAAGGGCAGTTGCATATCAATCCTCCAATCAAGGTAATTGGAAGTTATGAGGATCTGTGGTTCAGGAGTTTGAGAACTCATAATTGCTCCAGCTGGAAGATTGCAAATACTTCTCTCAAGCTACGTAGCACCTGTTAATCTCCCTACAATAACACACTAAAACATATGAACTATTAGAATCATGATTTTCCTCCTGGCATGAACATGTTTTTAGGGTCTGTCACACCCTCTTCACTACTCTGAATAAATCCAGAGCTAGCAAATTTTCATAGGGGACTTCTGTGGAAACCCAGCCGCTTTTGATGTTCGATGGGGAGAAAAAAGCATGAAACATGGCTGAGAAGGCTATAATACCATATTAGAATTTGAATGCCATTTAGATCTTCAAGCAGAGAGTTCTGATCATGTTTGTAGCAATTGAATGGAGAATGAAAATACAAACTAAGCAAAACAAACCACACAGGAAATGGACAAGTATTTCTCAGGAATTTATAGTATATTCATCATAATAATATCTAGTGTTACAATATTTTACATAGGTATAATTTGAATGCATGGGAAATGAATTTGATTCCTACAAGTGGATATGACTGTATCTAACTGAATCTCTAACTCAAGGTCTCACAATCAATATCGGAGTCCAGATAGACAACTTCCTAATGACCAATAACTCCAACATGTAGTAAAAACTAGTTAACTCAGTGAAACTGAGTGTGGTAGGTAGGAAAGTCACTACTCCCCATGCAACCATGCATTATCCATGCATTGGTAGCACTAGCTTAACTAACAGAGAAGTAACTGATTGTAACTGGGGGATAACTAAGAATAAGTAGTACTAACACCAATTAATTGAAGTAGGTTGGTTCCAGGAATCCCAATGGCTCCTAAAATGTAGGTATTGGTCTAGGAGGTGCCCTAAATGATGCATGCACATGCAGTAAGTGGCAGTTAGCCTCTAGTAGTGTTCCCCACACTTCAATGACCGGTACATGTGTCCCAATTGGGCCAAGTGGACCCAATTGTACTAGTGGACCCAATTAATAAATTGAGCTTCATAATTTAGGCTAATTAATATAATAGAAATTATGAACAAGGGAGTATTAATAATCCTAGCACTATCAGTCTCCTAGATTCATCTCCCAATGCTTGTGATTTTTCACTAGATATTGACTTATCTTTAAGCAACTTCTCACTCCATTCAAATGGTTATAATTATGATTTAGAATCAATTTTTTTGGATTATATGCATGTTATAACATCATCCATACCATCTACCATACCTTTGAATACTCCTAAGACTATACAAACCCCAAGTTCACTAGTTGATTCCTCATTGGTTTCGTATGCAGTGTTACTTATATTATATGGTTTCAAGTCTTGCCTATTTTTCACTGGTTGGTTATGCATAACCTTAGTCATAATTGGACTTATATTTCACATGGTTGGATATTTTATAAACACCTATGGTTCAAATATCAATTCCATCCATCATTCAGATTTTTGCATCCATCAGTTTTTCCTAGTTGCTCAACCTTTTCCTACTCTAGCCCTATATCCTCATGGAGACACTAAACCTTTGGTATTTGTTGTTCTATATGATAATGTTTCTGATATATAAGAGTATTTTCAGCCTCATTTCATATTTGGAAAGGTGCTACAGCAGTTTGGAAGAAAGATATGTGATCCACATCACCATTTTGTAGCTATACAAGGAACTGATTGTGTTACTAATTGTGTTGATTTTTCTACTCTTTGGGAAGGAGTATGCACAAATCTCTTTTCCTTTTCAAATTTTGTTTTCATATGAGAGTACGAAAACATTAAGAATCATTCAGATAATGCTCCTACTTTGTCAGATGATGAGCTACAAGGAATATCTCCTCTTATTTCTTGTAGAATCTACACTCTAGCATATGATCGTGGAGTTCACAAATTATTCATAAAATTCTTTCACTAGAAGCAATTCATTTATCTCATTCAATTAAATAGAAATAAAAATTGAATACATGTTGTTCAAATTTTTGTGCCTTTTCCTTTCTTGAGGGAGGATTTTACCCATGTGGTTTTGTGTCTTTCCTCATTTTTCTGGACATAAATAATTATAAAGGGTGACCATAACCTTGTTGTTGGGCCCTATATGCACCTATATGCATCAATATTTATAATTATTTAATACATATCATCATAAATTCAGTCACAAAGGGAGGTGTTGGGATATTACAAACCCACTCCATACTTAAGATAACAATATTTAATCATTTCTAATTAATTTCATATCCACTAGCCTAGATCGTTGGCATCCACTTACACCATTTGGTCAACACTTGTCAAATATTCCACATGAGAACCTTTATCCTAATTATGGTTATATCCTACCCACTTTATTGACTACCATATTTAGTAATTGCGCCTTCCTACAGATTATGTCTTTATCCTGATTTATTATTTCCTTTCAGTGGATAAGGTAAAGCTAGTCAACTAGAAAACTGCTATCTTTTGTCGCCAACCCATCCTCCATGATTTTCTATCCATATTCTGGGATTAGCATGTTTTTCCATCACTCATAAAAACTCACTCATGCTTTGGATAATTTGTGAGGTCCTTTACATATTTGTAAATTTCTCTAGTCACCTATGGGGGTTTATCAAATTTAGTAAGCTGGATTTATGAGCTAGCATGATTTGTCTTCTAACAACTCTATTTTCATTTATACGGATGTATTACTATTGTAATAATCATCAATTCATTATTTATCATCAATCAATTATTCATTCTTCACTTCTTCATGTGATTCAATCTCATTATTCTTATCTCTATCTTCCTTGTGCATGCTTGTGAGAATTACCTTGTAGCTAGATCCATGTCATGTTCTTACACATTGTATTAAGCCTCAATTTCTTTATGGTATTAGAGATGTTATTTCTACAGTAGATTGCAGAAGGTTGGAAAGCATATCTATTGAAAAGAGTCTTCCACATATATTGTGAATTATTGATGCAGTATAAGCAAAATAGATAAAATTACAACAGAAGACGTGAAACACAGAAGATCGCATATAGTTGTAGAAGACACAAATCACAAATATCACAGATCTTATTTGTAGAGGAAACTAAAGATCCCAAATCATTGATAGATGAAAATATGAGAATTCCATTGATAAGTTTACGAAAGACGTAGACAACTGAAAGAACAATAGGGACAGATTAGTAAATGTGCATATGACACCAAAAGTAGAAATAACATAATACACAGATCAGTGTAAGTTGCAGATAACTGAATGTGCATAAGACACAGATAGTAGAAAGTGAAAAATATGTAAATATAATAGAAGACATAGATCGGAGGGATCACATAAGGTGATTGAAGAAGTCACAAATCACAAATATTGAACTTTATAGGTCTAAAGGATGCAATTCATAAAATTCAAACAGAAATTCATATCAGGGAGGCAAGATGGGGAAAGGAGAGAGAATTGCAGCTTCCTTCTAGTTGGTGCTATTAAACCAAGTGATTCGGTGCTCACCATCAGGTTGGTTCCTGATAGACCGAAAGTTGGTGCTTTTGTAATCGGATTTGTATCCAAGTCAGGTTGCTGCTTATTTTCACAATTCGGTGCTTGCGTAGTGGATATAATTCTTTACAAGTCAATTCTTGTATCTGCAAGTTGGTGCTTGCATACAAGTAAGGTTGGTTCCTGAGTGAGTTGGTGCTCACACTTGGAGATTGGTGTCTCCCATTGTAATCATATTTTTCATATATATTTATATATTTACTCTTCATATATTTGCACACTGGTGTTTTATTAGTTGATTGAAATAGTATCTCAAATTTATTTTGAAAAGCAAAAATGTTAAATATGCGCTTTATACCAATTCACACCCCCCCTCTCTGTATAAATAAGAATTCCAATAATTGGTATCAAAGTGGGTGTCTTCAGTAACAGTTTACTAGTTGGGAGACACATCTTTGTGCAGACATGGAAAGGCAGGAAGGCATATCCGCCAATAGAGCACCAAGATTTGATGGGACAAATTATGCCTTCTGGATATTGAGGATGGAAGTATATTTATAGTCCCTTGGAGTGGATATATGGGATTCATTAGAAAATGGATACCATGGCCCCAAAGCTTCATCAGTTGACCTAGTGGTTAGAAGACAATATTGAGTACAATGAAAGATCCAGAAATGCATTGTTGTGTGGACTAGAAGATTGTGTGTTCATTAAGGTTATGTAGTGTGCAACAACGAAAGAGATGTAGGGAAAACTCAAGAACATCTATGAAGGGGATGGAAAAATCAATAAGGAAAAATTCCATACCTTCTCAAGGAAATTTGAAAACTTGAGGATGAAACAAGGTGAAAACATAGCATCATACCTTCTTCTGGTTGATGAAATTGTTAATACTGTCAAAGGCCTTGTAATGGATCTTAATGAAGGAGTTGTAGTCCAAAATATACTCAGAACACTTCCACCAATATTTGATCCCAAAGTATCAGTTCTAGAAGACCAAGCCAATTTGGACGATTTGACCAAGGATGAGCTACATGGAATCCTTACATCCTATGAGATGAGAACTGAAATCGAAAACCCCTCAAGGAAGGACGAAGTGTTCAAGGACACCAACAAAGACAATAGCAGCGAACATGAGCACAACAAAAGTGTATCTGAAGAATTGGATGAAGAAGAATATAATTCCATAAAGTAGTTAAAGAGAGGATGTGGTAAGTACATAGATAAGTTGTTTTTCAAATGTTTTGAGTGTGGTATAATAGGACACTTTGCTTCAAAATTTCCCTACAAGGAAAATTCAGAAAGTGACAATGAGGAGGAAGTTGACTACAAAGACCAAAGAAAGGAACACAAATATGATAAGTCTGAAAACAAAAAGAAATTTCAAAAATAGAAAAAGAGCTTGTGCGCCAAGGAAGAAGAAAGATCATCTAATGAACATGACGGATATCATAGCCCTAGGTAAGTTCTTTTTATGGTGATAATAGAGGATGGAGATCCATAGAAAAATATATGCTCGTCAACAAACAAAGGAATGCATTTAAGTATACCAGGAGGATTGGATAAGTATTTTTTCAGAGGAGACTTTACCTCACCTTCAAAATCCAATAAAGAAAGTGTACCAGATAGTCTTCTTGATAAGGGAAACAGTAAAGAAGAAATAGAGGAAACTACAAATGTAGATTACCAAGGTGAATTGGTTATTTCTCTTGAAGAGCTAAAGAAGTCAATAAATAAGAACAAATCATTGAAGGAGCAGCTAATAATGATTGAAGAATTGAATAAGAAATAAAAGGCTCTTCATGAAACTTTAGAAAAACAGATGAGTCGAAAGAAAGAGGAACTTGGAAACAACTAATTTGTGTTTAATTTAGTGAAGCATAGTATTTTCATACATGCATGAATTCAATGAGAAAAGAAGGCTGCAGAAGAGAGAGAAGAATTCAGTAAATATTTATCAATTATTTAAAGAACAATTACACACACATGGAGACAAAATTGGAATAATATCATTACATCCATTAATCAGTATATTGTATGCAATACAATGGTGTTAAAAATAGGATAATTCAAATACCTAATATAGGATTCAAATCTAGCAACCTGGAGTGAATCCGAAGCTAACTCAGTGTGGTAAAATCACCACTAGAGCTCACTAATGCAACTCTAGATAACCGAATCAGTTCACAACCAGTTAACTGACTAACTTAGGTGAGCAAAGGCACCCTAATTTCCTCAAATCATGCAAAGTGGCGCTAGGATGGCTGAGAGTGAACTAACTGATGGGAATAGGAGCGTAACTGAACACCGACTAGGTTCAACTAATGGAGACTGTTGGTGGCACAAAAAGTGGATTTCTAAATGATAGGGATTGGTCCATGGAGCTCCTAAACTCATGAAAACATACACATTGAATTTTAGGTGGGACATAGATGAGTCCCCCATGGAACTACTGAAGTGGCAATGACCTCCTAATCTAGGAAAAGACAAATAGACTATGGTGCGTCAAAGGAGGATTATTTAATAATCATAACACCCCCCCTTAATCCTAACTTGGACAACCTGGGCCCTAGAACTAAGACTAAAGGTCACCCATACAATCTAAATGGAAAAAATGATTTCTTACCAACCGAGGAAATGGGGAAAACCTCATGGGAAAACCCTCCCCTCAAAATAAGCAGGAAAAACCACGATCAAGCTTTCACATCAAGAGAAAATTTCTTCTTCAATACAAAACTTGTGAAAATGTTTATGTAATCTGCATCTCTATAGATCAGTAATGTAGTGTGATGGTCCTTGTGTGCACTAGTTTCCTCGTACTGTGCATGTGAACCTCTCCACCTTCTTCCAATTTGATGACAAATAGGAGAATAAATGTTTCCTTTGTCTCTTCTTTCTAGAGGAAGAGTGACATGATCCAGTTTCTTCTTTAGTGAGCATAATTGTTGATCATACCTTACCATTATGAAGCATCTCTCTGGTTGTTTGTAGTACTTCTCTAGGAGAAGTGTATTTGCTTGGCATAGCGCAAGGCTCTCTTTTTGAAACTAATATCTTGTTCTCCTCATGTCAGATGACTCTCCGGTCATGTTCCCAGTAGCCTCAATAACCTTTTGAGACCATTTAGGCCTAGTATTGGGAGTAGAGACTGGATATGGATTTGGATCCGATTGAACAGCTTCAATTACATAAACCTATTCAACTTGGTCCTCTGCTTAGGATTCTGAATATGAAACATTACTGGAAACATTATCATATGAAAAAGGTTTAGGTAGGAATAATTTACCTTCCCTTTCAAATGGCAGCTAAGATTGCACTGAATCTGAGTATGGAAGAAAGTGTAAGAATCCATATGCTTTGAAGGCATGGTTTGCAACACCTTTCTCTATCATCTTCCCAGTTGAGATATATAAGTTCTCCATTAAGTCAGTACCAAATACAACTCACTTTGGTGAGCCTATTTGAGTCATATGATATACATACAATATATTTGTTGCTAAGGAGGGCACATAGAGGACATTCTTGAACTCTAGATGCTCTAATTTGATTGAACACTTCCCTTCATCTTGGATTTGAGTGTCATCTCCTATGTGAATACTTGGACCATCAATAAGTCGTAATGAAGAGAATGATTATTTGGATGCAACCATGTGATTAGAGGCTCTTGAATCAATGAGGAAGGCATGATATTTTGAAAATCCATCCTTCAATGCAAAGAATCTCTTATGATATTATGTATTATATCCATAGTCATCCTTCCTTGCACCTTCATGGAGGGAAATTTTTTTTTTCTCAAGGAGTCTTAACATCTGATATATTGTCTTCTTCATACAACCTTTATCTATATGGTTTCCTTTCTTGCAATAGGAGCACTTTTCCTTTTCAAACCTATGATGTTTTTCCTTCTTAGAGCCTGAGGCTTCATCTACTAGATCAAAATATTCTTTAGGTTCAAATTTAGTGTTCCTCTTCTCCTTTCCTTTTTGCCTCCTCCTTTCTTTTCCATTAATTGTCTCACCATCCAAGAGAGATTTATTCGGGGAGGCTCTGAGAGCTCCCATATGTATCAGATTGTCTTGTTCCTGTATTAGATATTCTATGAAGGCATGAATGGATGGAATTCACTAATCAGTAGTTGTTAATATCTCGGAGTGAAAAGTGGATACAAACACTGATAATTCTGGGACAGGTTTTCTCAGAATTGAGACCTCCAATTGCTCATCATTTTTCTCAATCCCACACTGCTTGCATTGCAGGAAAAGGGATTTGAATTTTGAGAAAAAAATTTGTATAGTTTTGAATTTCATGGGTTGTAGTGCCATCATATCATTATCCATAATATGGCCCCTCAACTCATCCTTCTTTCCAAACAAGGATTTGATATTCTCCCGTACGTCTTTTGGAATTCTTAGTCCATCAATATGGAAGAGTAGCTCCTGGGATATGTGAATTCACATGAATCCAAATGCTTCATCCATCTTGTTTAGATACTTTGAATTTTCAAGAGGCTACTTGGGTTCGACCTATCTGCACATGGTGACCCTGTACAGACCCTTTTGCGCAAGACTATATGCATATCATCCCTCCAATCAAGATATTTAAAGGGTGTGAGGATTCAGGGTGTCAAAGTTGTTGAATTATCCATCTTACAGCTTCAAGAACAACTAATTCTTTAGAAAATATTTGAATACACCTACAAAAACATTGCAAAACACTTCAATTCCAACAAACCAATTCAAACACTCTCCACTTCGGCATGTGCACTTTATCTGGGTGCATCACACCTGGCTAGACTTCTCTGGATAGAATCCAGAGGGAGAAAGGAAAGAATATCAGGAATTATGTGGAACCCAATTACTTCTTGTGAATCAATGGAATTTTCTAAGGTTTGAATTTGTCATGAATAACTACTATGATACCGTGTTTAATTTAATGAAGCATATGATCTTCAAACCTGCATGAATTCAATGAGAAAATAAAGATGCAAAAGAGAGAGAGAAGAATTCAATAAAGACTGGTCAATTATTCAAGGAAAAACTGCACAAACATGGAGACAAAAATTGAATAATATCATTACCTCCATTAATCAATATATTTTATGCAATACAATGGTGTTACAAATAGGATAATTCGAATACCTAAGATAGTATTTGAATATTTCAACCTGGATTAACTCTGGAGCTAACTTAGTGTGGGAAAATCATTGCTAGAGATCACTAATGCAAATACATATCACTCAATCAATTCACAACTAGTTAAATGATTGATTTAGGTGAGAAAAGGTGGCCTACTTTCCTCAAATCATGCAAAGTGGTGCTAGGATGAATGAGAGTGAACTAACTAATGGGAATCATAGCATAACTGAACATAATTGAACACTAGCTAGGGGCAACTACTGGACACAGCTGGTGTCACTTAGAGTGGGTTCCTAAATTATAGGGATTGGTCCCTTAAGCTCCTAAAATCATGCAAACATGAAAATTGAGTGTTAGGTGGGCCCTATATGAGTCCCCCATGGAACTAGTGAAGTGGCAATGACCTCCTAAGCTAGGAAAAGACAAATAGACTTTGGTGGTCAAGAGAGGATTAGTTAATAATCCTAACAATTTGCACACAAAATGAAGTAATATGATTGGACGAAAAGAACTATGATATAGAAGAATTATTAGAAGAAACAAAAAGGAAGATTGCATTGCTAATAGAAAGGCTTGCGCAAAAATATATGGATATCACTCACTTAAAAAGTGAAGTGGTTGAACTAAGATGTGGAAATCAACTCTAGCATAAGCAAAGACATCCCATGGATAAAAAACCAGTTTGCACAAATATGAATGAAGACAAAATCTATTGTGATACAGAAACCAAAGCTAAGTTTCATAAAAGCACCTCAATATTGAACGAAATACTAAACAACCAAAGATCATCGACAGAAAAAACAGGGATTGGATTCAATCAAAAAGCAGAAAATATTTGCGACAATAAAGGCATGACAGACACAAAATAGATAAAATAAAAATAAAAATTTCATAACATGTACAATAGTTCTCTCAATAACTACACTTTCTCTTGCTACACGAATAAAAAAAGAGTCTATATGTTGAAGCGTTTTAGGTGCAATCGCCTTAGCCACATTGTAAAATATTCCCATACAATAAGATGCTACACTTGTTATGGATTTGGACACAAGGCTCAACATTGTCGAAAAGTTGTAACCAGTCCAAAATAAACATCTTACATGATAGAATCAACAATTTATGGACTAGAAAGGAAAGCAATTAGGCGCAGTGTCGAAATGGGAGTGTGCACATGAATAAATGGGTAAGAAAAACTCCTCAAACATGCACAAAATAAGAAGAAAACCCAAGTACGTCTCAAGTTGCAAGTAATTGATTCCCATATTGTTAATCTCTAAGAGATTGAGTAATATCCTTGAATTCAACATGATATTCATTAGGAATTCAAGGAGTATATTAGTGAATTTTTTTGCGTTAAAACATATTTGAAGTTGGTTGTCCCATTATTGTGATGTTGAAAAAAATAATGTGTACAATTATTATGATGCAAAAAGAGAAAGTACAAAAAAGTGTTGCAAGTGACCACACACAAGGATCGTGTAGATACATAAACGAAGTTTGTATTATATTCAAAATGTGTCTTTAGAAAATTACATGAGATCTTTGTCACAAAAGTTGAAGTACAAAAAGGGTAGTGTGATGATGCCTAACAACAATTTGAATTACAAAGACAACTATAGGAGTTGAATTGAACAAAATTGAAGAACAAAAAATTATTTAGAGCCACGGGTCAAGATTCAATTCTGCATCATGATTAGTAGGATGATGTGAAGGACGAAGCTCTAAATCCATAGAATTTGGCTTGATGAACTTTGTGGGATGCAGTAATGGAAAATGATGCATTGTAGAAGATGACGCATTGGCAGTGGATTATTTGTCCCGAATCAGGTTCATGAGTTCAAGGTTCTGTTGTTGTTACTTCTCTCTTTCTCGGACTGGACAACTCCTCATTAGTGCTCTGATTGACCTATGATTGCTTGTATCAATGCATGAACTCAAAATCCTTCATCTAGGACTACCAAACTCTCATGTCCACTCTCAAACTTCCAAATTATGCCTACTAAGACTAAATATCTAAGTGAATACTATTAATTGAGTTATTGAATATCTAAGAGTAGGAATACATGATGGTAGAAGAATAAAAACTCAAGGCTACAAAAATCAGAACAAGCTCAGACAGGGTATGAACCAGGGTGATGAACAAGGTAATATGTAGCTCATTTATAATATAAAGATGGTTTCCCACATGCACAAAAAATAAATTTAAGAGGCATTGAAGTTTAATGATGTTCATTTCCACATGATTCAAAGAGAGTTATGGAAAATCCAAAATTTATTGCATGAATTAATGAATTTTGGGCAAAGGACAAAAAGAAAAAAAGAAATTCATTATTTTGTATGAGCGGAATGAAGCTTCCCAAAATGCTCGAGTATGAAAATGACACGTCAAAATTTCCACACTAGTTGTTAGTCACATTGTTTCATTGCCATGTTGGATGACAAATGGAATTATATGTTAAGTTACGAAGGAACCTTGGACATCGTATGTGAAGTCAAAAAAATGAAATGAATATTGGCCACAACGTTGTAAATGTGATGAAAATAAAAGGTTGGATGCTAAAAATCTACATTAAAAACAATGCAAACCAGAAACAAACACAACCTTGTGGTGCACAATAATCGGATGGCATTGAAAATTGTGCAAAAAATGAAGAAATACGAGTATGATAGGAATAGGAGATCAAGACAAAAGGAAGCAGCTATGGAAATAATGTTGAATGAGCAGATTGAAAGATGATCAATCTTTGTGTAACAACTTCACCAAAAGAAAGAGAATAAACAAGGAAGATAGGGGGAGTAATTGAAGCAACCATATGTATGGATGTCTACTGCAAAACTAAATACAAAAGAGAATCTGGAATTGCGCATTGAAGACGCCTCGTTTCCATTGATGTCAAAGGGGGAGAAAAATCATGAAGTGTGTGACTAGTGAAAAGATGAAAAATAGCAGAAAAGAACTAGTAAAGGAATATCAGAAGGAATGCATCAAATGAAGGAATCCGTGCAGTAATAAAAGATAGAGAACAGACAGCAAATTGTGCAGAGGAGAAAAGGATCAAGATGGCAAGAACATAGGAGGAGTATACACCTAGGGAGTATTGCAACCAGAATAGATGAAGCATGCACTTATTACCCGTTAACATGCACATTTTTATGGGGTGTTGAAACCAATTCCAAAGGGGGGGATTGTTGAACTTTTTTATTGTCATTGATGTCAAATGTCAAATAGACACATGAAGGAAAAAATATTAAATTCAAACGAGATGGATGCATGATGAAAAGGAAAGAAACTTAAACTCAAACAAGATGAATGCATAAAATAATCATAATGGATATGTTAAGGAGATGCATGTTCACTCTTGCATAAACAAGATAAATGAAGTTAGCGGAAATATAACATGAATATTTGTGCCATTTTGAAGAAATATACAGAATAAGAGAAAAAAAAATTGAAGTTCATAGATGTATACAAGAAGCATGAATACTTGTGTTAGTTGGAAGAAATACATAAAAGAATACAAGTCCTTGAATTGAAGTACAAAATCCCCACCAAGTAGTGGCACCTTAGTAAAAAAATACCAGAAAGACCAAATTACAGAAGTACATCCATCTTGAAGAGGTACATAAGGTATATGTGCAAGTCTTAAGTCCACCCAGTCATGCTACTCCAAGGTAATGTTCAAAAGAGTTGGCTAGACAAAGGTTTGGGAGTACGCAAGAGAAGTGAGAGTAAGATGTGGTTGGACAAGTATGTTAATATCGGAAGTACAAAATACCCAGAAGTGATGATACTTCAAGGGAACAAGACCACACGTGAAGTGATCATGAAGTGCGGAAATCCCTGTAAGATATGGGACTCATATACACAATTGTCCACTAAATCACAAACAAATATGTGCAAATACCACCAAGGTATTGGACTAGAGTATGCAAAACTATGCATGTTAAATCATGAGAAGATAAACACTAATAAGAGATAGAATTAAGTGGTTACCTTAACAAAGAAGTAAGGAAGTGAGAGCGTCACCAATTCAAAGGAACTCCGGCTTGTGGATACACTCTTTGAGCAAGCATAGTATAAATAAGAAAGAAGTGAAAGTGATAGAGTAAGCTTGAAGATGAATTTAATATGAGTTCCTGAGTGTGCAAGCTTCGTATTTTAGGTATAAATGGCTCGTTGGACCATAAATAAGATATACAGCAAAGATTTGAATGTGCATAAAGCAGTAAAGGATATCAGTAGTTACTATGAAAATAAGGAGAGTGCTTTGCACTAAGATTTGTGAAGAAGAAACAAAGGCAGTAGAACAACATTGACATCACAGATCACAGAAGGTTGGAAATAATATCTATTGAAAATATTATTTAACAAATATTGTGAAGTATTATTGTAGTAGAAGCAAAACAGAGAAGATTGCAACAGAAGACGTGAAACAGAGAAGATCACAGATAGTTCCAAAAGATGCAAATTGCAAATATCGCTGATCCAATTTGCAAAGGAAAAGTAATATCAGAAATCACTGATAGATGAAAAGATTCAAATCAGAGATTTCCATTGACAAGTTGACAAAAGATGCAAACAGTTGAAGGATTAGTAGACGCAAAAAGTAGAAAGAACATAAGACACAAATCAATGTAAGTTGCAGATTGTTGAAAGTGCGTAATACGCAGATAGTATAAATTGCAAAAGGTGTACACATAATAGAAGACATGGATTAGAGGGATCACAGAAGGTGATTGAAGAAGTTGCAAATCACAAATATTGAACACTACAGGTCTAAAGGACGCAGTTTATAGAAAGTCAAACAGAAATTTATATGAAGGTGGTAGGACAGGGAAACAAGAGGGAGTTGCGGCTTCCTTTCAGTCAATGTTGGTAAACCAAGTGATTTTATGCTCACCATCAGTTTGGTGCATGATAGACTACAAATTGGTGCTTCCGCAATTGGATTTGTATCCCAGTCAGGTTGGTGCTTGTTTTTCGCAAGTCGGTGCTTGCATAGTTGATATAAGTATTTACATTTTTGTGCATGTATCTTCATTTTGGTGCTTGCATACAACTCAGGTTGGTTCCTGAGTGAGTTGATTCTCACACTTGGAGATCGTTGTCTCATGTTATATATATCTATGTATATGTATACACACACTATTTAGATATTTGTGTAGTGGTGTTTTATTAATTGATTAAAATGGTAACTGAAATATATTTTGAAAAGCAAAATTGTTAAATATGCACTTTATACTAATTCACCCCCCCCACTTAATATAAATAAGAATTCCAACATATAATACATGATATAAATATATTCTTTAACAACTAAACCATGGACATAAATATAGCATAAATTAATTACCATAGCACATATAGAGAATAATATAACATGAATGGCACAATATGGAATACTTATATCAAATTTGGGAAATTGTATTCAATGGGACAATGTTACCATGTATCCATAGGCATATGCACACTCATTCTAGCAAATCTTGGAACTACCTCTTCTGAGAACCACAATGATTCCCACTACTACTTTCATGTATGTCTCCACTTCCTATGGGATGTAACTCCCTTCACCTAACTCGTCCTTCAGGATATCACCGTCCCATTTCTTCGCTTCATGTGTGAGAACCTGGATGAGTAGAGTGAACTCAAGGAAGCAAGGACAACATCCACCATACTACCCTCTGGAAATAGATACTAGACTGCTCTCTAAGGGAATCCAAGAACTCAGTCCCAACAACTAAACCATATTATTCAACAAAGATAATTGAAATAGAGATGCTTCTTCAATAATGATGTTTTTTCACATTCCAACCAGACACATAGTTAATAGTAAATAGATATGTTGTTTAACAAGATTCATAAAATACATCTTCAATAAATAAATTATTATTAATCACATGAAATACTTCAAGGGAACATGAAATAAATACCATTTCATCACCTATGATACAGGAAATACATCAAAGGTACATGTAAATCCCATGAAATAACAACATGAAATAAATTCCATTTCACTCTACTCTAAGATACATGAAATGTATGAAGTTTGTATGGAATGCATTAAGATACTTCAACAAAAATAATTGAAATGCATCTTCCCAAAACTCATTTTAATTAATTGAAATGCATCAAGTATATATGTGCGCACACACACACACGCACATATATTCTTTCAAGGAGAAACAGGAAATGCATATATGGACAAGACACATGAAATGCATCAAGTATACTAACCAATTTTAAGTGAATCAATCTTTTATTCATGAAATGCATTCTATTCAATAAAACCCATGCATATACTATACCAAAAATTACATGAAATTTGTCGTGCATATGATCCATCAACAAGATACATGAAATCCATTCTGATCAGTCAATCACATGAGGTGCATTACCAAGATGTTTTTCATGATTTATCACCCAAATACTTTTCCTACAAGGATGCATGAAGTATCTCTATGATACTTTACAAACATGCCTTTGAACAAAGGTATTTGATATACCACAAGGGTACCCAAACAAGATACTTTCAGTAAATATCACAAGGATACTTTTTCAGCAAGAAAACCTATATAGTTTCCTAACAAAGATAATTGTATCACATTCTACACAAATAGTATTGGATATATATAATGATACATTAAGTACATCTTCAAAAAAGGTACTTGAATCATACTTTAATCAGTCACACATTTAGTAAATACTTTTCAACAAAGATATATGAAATACCACCAATATATTACTTGGATACCTTTTGACAATGATCACAAGGAAATTCAAATCACAAGATGATTTTCTAGAAATATCACAAATATTATTAATTTGTCACAGTGGTCTAGGAACTAAAACACAGTCTCACAAAGAATACAGACAAATATGCATAAAATTGGCAAAAATGGTGCTGCAATGGAAGTAGCAGCTCTGTATAATCAAATGAAAGAATGATGATACAATACAATAATCATGCAAGATGCATGAGTAGCTTAACTGACTGTCACTAGTTAACCAACTGATCAATTCCCGATTGACTAACTAAGTCCTAACTGAAGTCAGAGTGCAATAAATGACTGATTCTAACTGAAAGTAGCTCAGACACATGTCACTGCATGCCAACCAACAAGCGGTAGCGCATCAATAACTCCAATGAACCCCGATGAGGTTAACTGAAGTCAAACTTGCCATCAAAGGTGGTTGGAGGCACCCCTTGTTGACTCTAGTTCATTAAATATTAATTAAATAATCAATATAATGAAAGGAGGCACCTTTACCACTCAGATTTAATTGATTGTAACCATCAGTTATCAATTAAGTGCATTTATGACACTCAGATCACCCCCAGAGTGCTCTAGTTAGCCTCCCTGAATGAAGGAGAAGGATTAGTTGGACTCCTTGACTGAAGGTAGGTGTGGGTGTACTCATGTTGATGTCATGCATTTCTCCTCTGATGTCAATTCAGTCAATAAAACTTAGGATAGTGGTTTAACTAGGCCAAATTGACCAAATTAAGTGTGCATGGTGGGTAAATGTCTCCAACAAATATCACATGAACACTTTATGCACTTTAATGTGGTAGGAAAAGAAAACTTATATGCAACAGTTCCAATCTAACTAAGAAACCAAAAGGACCATAACAACTAGCAGTCAAACATACTACTTTTCATCTCAACATAAAGCATAAATCTTCTTTAGGGAACAATAAAAAATCCAATATGCATTAACTAATAGTAATCAGTATCAACCATTAGCATCAACCAATATCAATCATACATTAGTCTTCATGCATACATCGGCCATACAGACGTCGGTTCATAATACATCAATTCATATTACCTCAACTATATATCGATCATATATTAATCATACACCAATATCAACCAATGTAAACCATACATACATCAACTAGCCGCAAACATGAATCATAATATATCAACCAGAATACATCACTTAGAGTACATCGATCAGAATACAACACTCAAAATACATCAATCAGAATACATCAATACATTTATCAGAATACATCACTCAAAACATTTCAATTCAACCATTCAAACATTAACCAATAACACATCAATAATAACAACTGAGAGAAACCAGATACAACCAATTCTAAGCTTCATCATATCCAATATTAAATTGAGCACATAGATCTGTGGACAAACACACAACTCACAAGCTAGATCACACAATTTAATCAGCAATTGAAGAATGAAACATTGCAAAAATGGCTTGCAACTGTGAATGATTTCATTAATCAAAAAGTAATTAGATGGTCAATTACAATGTAATACAATGGCTAAATAACCACATGTAATTTGAATCCACGTGAGGAAATTCGAATTGATTAGAATCTACTTCACTGTAGGTAACTAATACCTTGTCTAAATCATTATCAGAGAACTCAATAGTTAACTGACCTTGTCTAAACCATTATCAAAGTTCAACGGAGTTCTAAAACACAACTCAAGTGTCTAATTCAGTGTTAACTGAGGCTAACTGACTATTGTAGGTGAGAAATGCGCCTTTCCTGCATGCAAACATGCAAACCTAGCGCTAATTGAATGTAGAGGACTAGAATTGAATGTAACTAACTCCTAACTCAGCTTGACTAGTCACCAACTCAACTCAACTGACCTTGGTTGGTTTTGGCACTCCCAGTGGCTCCTAAATTATAGGGATTGGTCTAGGAGGCTCCTAAACTTATTCATGCAAGTGCAATAAGTGGCAGTAGGCCTCAATTAGTGTTCCCCGCACTTTAGTAACTGAAACATGTGCCCCAATTAGGCCAAGTGGACCCAATGGTGCTAGTGACTAAAAATAGATTAAATGGACTCCTGATTTAGACATGTGACCAAATTGGACAAGGGAGGATTAAAAATCCTAACGCCCCCCCTAAATGCTAACTTGGAAAATATGTGGGCCCTGGTAACTAAGACCATAGGTCACCCATTACATCAAGTAAAGTAACTGCTTAATACAAGGAGCTGGGGAAAAAAACACATGGGAAAAAAGACCCCCCTTCTATCTAAGCAGATAGAATATGGATTCAAGTTTGAAAAACCTGGAAATATGTTGCTGTAACATTCATCTCTGTGATGTAGCGAAGCAGCATGAATGGTGTTCTGTGCACATGTATTCTGGGGCCTAGCATGTAGACTTCTCCTTCTTTTCCCAAAATGATGATGGAAAGAAGGAGGAATGTAACCTTTGTCTCTTGCTGGATGAAGAGGTGTATGATCAACTCTATTCTTCTGAATGTAGTGAGACTGAGCCTTTTCCATGTAGCGTCTTACAAGGATTTTATTGCATCTCTCTGAAGGAGGTAAGATTGCATGACATAGCGCAAGGGTCTTTCCTTTCTGAGTTTCAGGTGAGTTTCCAGTCATCTTTCTAGCTTCCATTTTGGAATTGGGGACTGGATCTGGATCTGAATCACCATGAATCTCAATCTCATAAACTGATATAGCTGTATCTGCAATACTAGTAGAATCTGTAAAAGAAGTAGATGAAATGATTTTACCTTCCCTTGCAAGTGGCTGCTAAGAGTGAACTGGTTCTAAAGGAGGAATGAAGTGTGAGAACTCATATGCTTTGGAGGCATGATTTCCAACACCCTTTGCTATTATGTTCCTATTAGAGATATATGTGATCTCCATTGAGTCAGGACCAAATATCACTCGCTTTGGAGAGCCAGTATGAGTCATCTGGTATACAGATAACATGTTTGAAGCTAGGGAGGGAACATATAGCACATATTTGAATCTTCCATGTTCAAGCTTGATAGAACCCTTCCCTTTGGTTTGAACTTGACTGTTCATATGAATACTAGGACCATCAAAGGACTGTAAGGAAGAGAATGATTCTCTAGAAGCATCCATATGATTGGAATCTTCAGAATCAATGAGGAAGACTTGTGTTGTTGAACAGCTAGCCTTCAGTGCATGGCCTTTCCTTTGATGTTCTTCATCTTCTTCTTCAGAGTCATCCTTCCTTGTGCTAGTAGGTGCAGTAATGTTATGTTTCTTCAAAATAAGAGCCATTTCATCAAGTTGTCTTCTCTTACAGGAGCTTTCTAAATGAAATCCCCTTCCACAGTAAGAAAAAAGAACCTTACCTTTTCCATTCTTCTTTCTTGTCTTCGAACATGAAGGCTCATTTCACTGCTCTTTCTTCAAAGGAGACTTATCTCTTTGCTTCCCTTTATCATTTGCTCTCTTTGCTTCACTAGTTAACCAACTGAACAAGTGTCGATTGACTCAAATAAGTCCTAACTAAATTCAGAGTGCAATAAATGACTGAGTCTAACTTAAACTAGCTCAGACACATGTCACTGCATGCCAACCAACAAGTGGTATTGCATCAATAACTCCAATGAACCCCGATGAGGTTAACTGAAGTTAAACTGGCCATCATATGTGGTTGGAGGCACCCCTGTTGACTCCAGTTCATTAAATATTAATTAAATAATCAATATAATTAAAGGAGGCACCTTTGCCACTCAGATTTAACTAATTGTAACCATCAGTTATCAATTAAGTGCATTTATGACACTCAGATCACCCCCGGAGTGCTCCAGTTAGCCTCCCTAAATGAAGGAGAAGGCTTAGTTGGCCTCCTTTACTAAAGGTAGGCATGGGTGTTCTCATGATGATGTCATACAATGCTTCTATTATGTCAATTAAGTCAATAAAACTTAGGATAATGGTTTAACTAGGCCAAATTGACCAAATTAAGTGTGCATGGTGGGTAAATGTCTCCAACACCCCCCCTTAAGCTATACTTAGAGGAGTAGAAACATAAAAAATGAATAAAAATGCTAGGGCCCTGGAAACAAGGCCATAGGTCACCCTATACAATAATGTAACTAAAAAAAATGCTCAAGAATAAATCTAAGTGAGGAAAAGAGGGAAAACCCAGTGGGAAAAACTCCCCCTCAAACTAAACATTGAAAGTAGTCTGATCACCCTGATGAACTCACCCCCAATAGTGAACAGAGGTAAGTGAACCTCTTTTCTGAAAATCTCTTGGTGAAGATGTCTGCAATATGCTCATCAGTCAAACAGTATTGCAGAATGATGGTCCTGTCATGCACTAACTCTCTGATGTAGTGCATATGTATCTCCACATGCTTGGTCCTCTGCATGGTAACTGGATCTATGGATATCTTAATAGCACTTTGATTGTCACAAAAGAGGACAGTGAACAAAATGCTACCAAGATCAAACTCTGAAAGAATGCCTTGCAACCAAACATCTTGGATGCAAGCATTCACCACTCCTCGGTACTCAGCCTCTGCTGATTTTTGCTAGACCAGAAAATGGGGCCACCACTAAACATGAAAACATATCTAGAAGTAAACTTCCGATCAATAAAATCACCCACCCAATCGGAATCGGTGTAACCAACCAGCTCTAGCTCAGAGTCTGCAGCTTAGTGAATGTCGTAGGTCCTGGTTCCCTGAATATATTGGAGGATCATCTTGGCTGCATTCCAATGAATATCATGAGGCTGGTGCATGTATCTTGACACAGCATTCATGGAATAACAGATATCAGGCTGATAATGAGTCAAGTAGATCAAGCTACCTATCAGCTTTCGATAAATAGTGCAGTCCATGGGTGGTGTGCTTTTTCCTTCTTCAAGGCTGATCCCTAAAAGGAAAGGGAATGGAGCAGCCTTACATTCAGCCATGTTAAACTTGACTAACAGGTATGATATGTATTTGGACTGAGTGACCATTATCCCATCAAAAATTTTCTCAATTTCAAGCCCAAGAAATTGCTTTAAGAGCCCCAAATCGCTCATTTCAAATGCATTGTGGAGAGCAGTTTTGATGACTGAAATAGAAGTACCTGTGCTACCTGTAATCAGTAATTCATCAACATATAAAAAAATAATAATAAAATTACAATCATACTTCTATATATACACATTTGAATCTGATTTACACCTTTGGAATTCTTGCGAGAGAAGGAAGGCATCCATCTTGGAATACCACTCTCTTGGGGTCTGTTTTAACAAGTATATTGACTTCTTTAGATTGCAAACCAAAGATGGATAAGAAATGTATCCCTCGGGCTGATTCATGTATATCTCCTCATGAATATATCCATGTATAAAGGCAGACTTAACATCCATATGATGCACTTCCCAGTGCTTAGATGCAGAAATTGCCAAAACTAGGCGGATGGAGTCCATTTTTGCAACCGGTGCAAAAGTCTCATGGTAGTCCACACCTTGGACTTGGGAGAAACCTTTTTATACCAGAATTGCCTTATATTTTTAGGTGCTACCATTGGCATCAACCTTAGTCTGAAACACCTACTTGCATTGAACCAATTTCCTCCCCGAAGGAAGAGAAACTAGCTCCCAAGTAGTGTTTTTCTAAAGAGAATTCATCTCTTCATCCATGGCAACTTGCCATCTCAGAGATTTCCGAGAATGGTAGTAAGACTTAGGGTCTGAAATTATCATAAAATAACAATATTTGGACATTAAATAATCAGTACAAGAGCGCGCAATACCTGCTCTTTGGAAATCGGACCATGTTCTCCTTGGATCATCCGGATTTCCAATGTTATCTCCTGCAGAGGAGAGTGTCTGTCGGGCCCAAGTTGGGAGATTATTTTTTAATTCAGGTTCTGATTCAGAATTTGATGTTTTCTGTACACTGATATCAGAAATTAGAGGATCCAAATCATGGTCATCACCCCCAATTACATCATCCAAATATTCAGTAGAACAGGAAGGAAATATAGCAGGTTTCTCCTTCACTAGTTCTACCTCCTTAAGAGGCTCATCGAACTTGACACTCCTTTCAATGATGATCTGTTTTGTTTTGATATCCAATATATTTAAACCTTTTGATTCATCAGGATTCCCAATAAACATACATTCTATACTTTTTGGTTGCAAATCCCAGCTTTTATCAAGTGGAATTCGGGTACATGCAGTGGACCCAAACACCTGCAGATTCGACACATCCGGCTTGTGTCTGAAGTATGCTTCGAAAGGGGTCTTCCCTTTCATGGATGAGTGTGGCACTCTATTCTGAATATATGCTGTAGCATGCATGGATTTAGATTAAAAATTTGCATCCAACTTCGTTGATTCCAACATACAGGTGGTCATCTCCTTGAGAGACCGATTCTTCCTCTCCGCTACACCGTTCTACTGGGGAGTGTAGGGAACTGAATGTTGGACCTGAATACCAATTTGGGAACATATATGCAGTAACTCATTACTTAAATTCTCCCTGCCATTATCAGATTTCAATATCTTTATATTTTGTCCAAATGCATTCTTAATCAAGGCCTTCAATACAGTGAATTTCTCCAAGACTTCTGACTTCTTTTTTATAAAAAAGACCCATTTGTATCTGGAAAAGTCATCAATGAAAGTCAGAATGTACCTTGATCCATTCATGGATGTGATAGGCATGGGACCACTAATATTAAAATGTATCAGTCCCAATATGCATGATGCTCGGCTTTCCTTCCCCCGATTGAACTTATGCTCAGGGTGCTTTTCAACAACACAGCCCTTGCAATTTCCAGTGGTAGCTTTGATGACCGGGAGGCCTTCAACCATAGAATTCTTCTATAATTGCTGCAAGTATTTGAAGTTCATATGGCCAAACCTCTCATGCCACATTCTACCAACTTAATTTCCATGATTCATCAATGCGGTGGGCTTTGCATCCACCACAAAATGGCAGAACTCGTAGGCTTTTGCATGATGGTTTGCAAGGCCTTTTTGTACAAGTTTTCCAGATGCAAGTTCTGTCATCTCTACATCATCTAGGCTAAAGGAGACTCTCTTGGACACTCCTGTATGTGTCATTTGATAAACACTTAGGAGGTTTGATGCAAGAGATGGTACATACAAAACATTGGAAAAATAACCATGCTCAAGATCTACAGTACCTTGTCCTTCGGATATTATTGTGGAGTCATCTCCCATGTGGATGGGAATGGATTTGCCAGTCTCCAAAGATGAGAAGGAGTCTCTTTCAACCATCATGTGGTTCGAAGCTCCAGAATCTATCAAGAGTGCTTTGGAATTCGAAGTGCTTGCCATGAGGGAATGACCTCTTTCATGCTGTGGTTCCCAATCTTGTTGATCTCTCCTCCGAAAGCTTTCCAGAATATTGATGTGATTTCTCTGAAGGAGAGAGGTAGCTTCATCAAGTTTATTTTTCATGCAGGCATGTTCAGGGTGGAAGCCCTTCCCGCATTATGAACACTTGACTTTTTCCTTTCCATGATGCCCTTTTCCTTTGTTCTTCTTTGAGCTGGAAGGCTCTTCATGCTGTTGGTTTTCAACTTTAGGCTTAGGAGCTTTGAATTTGGTTTTTGGTTTCTTCTGTTGCTTTCCTTTACCCTTCATATCTTTGGGCCCCAAGACTTGAGGTCTTGATCACGAGAGGATCTGATGATCACCATCTAGACAATATTATCATGTTCACTTGTTAGGGACTCAATGAAGGCATTGAGTGAAGGCATCTTCCATCCAGGGGTTGTGAGATTCCCCACATGTAATGTAGAGATAAACACTGAATAATCAGCTCCAAGTTTGGAGAGTATGGTGAGGATGAGCTGATCATCCACCTTCTCCACCTTACATTGCTTCAACAGTAAGACAACGTGCTTGAACTTTGTGAAAAAATCATTTAAGGTCTCAAAATTGGAAGGTTGGAGAGACATCAACTCATTTTCAAGTTGGCATACTCTCAAATCATCATGTTTTCCATATAGGGTTTCCAATTTGTCCCAAATTTCCTTTGGATTCTTCAATCTCGAAAGATGGAAAAGAAGATCCCGAGAAACAGAGAGGCACAAGAATTCGAATGCTTCATCTTTCTTGTTCAAGAATCTAGCTTTGTCTGTCATAGAAGCAGGCTCTTCTTCAGTGTCCATAGTGACCCTATAGAGTCCTCTGGCTTGTAGCTGGATCTCCATGTCTCCTTTCCATGAATGGAAATTGAACGGAGTCAAGAGTTCTACAGAAGAAGCCATCTGAAACTGCTAGAGCGAATGCTTTTCACCTATTAAAACCTGCAAATCACAACAAAAGGGGCACCGTAAGGTCAGACAGCCTGCACATTTTAGGATTTCATCACACCCAACATAGTTGATCAAGCAATCTTGACCAACAATTCCTTTACTTGGGGTATTAAGTAGTAAGCCTTGGCTTCTGGTGCAGTGCTGGAATTTTGAGATTTTGCTCAATTTTTCATACAAGATCTATCAAAAACCTTGTTTTTAAGAGATCTGAGCTTCATCCTGCCATGAGATCTAATACCATATTATTTTGTCACAGTGGTATAGGAACTAAAAACATAGTCTCACAAAGAATACAGACAAATATGCATAAAATTGGCAAAAAACACATGGGAAAAAAGCCCCCTCTTCTATCTAAGCAGATAGAATCTGGATTCAAGTTTGAAAAACTTGGAAATATGTTGCTGCAACATTCATCTCTGTGATGTAGCGAAGCAGCATGAATGGTGTTCTGTGCACATGTATTATGGGGCCTGGCATGTAGACTTCTCCTGCTTTTCCCAAAATGATGATGGAAATAAGGTGGAATGTAACATTTGTCTCTTGCTCAATGAAGAGGTGTATGACCAGCTCTATTCTTCTGAATGTAGTGATACTGAGCCTTTTCCATGTAGCATCTTACAGGTATTCTATTGCATCTCTCTGAAGGAGGTAAGATTGCATGACATAGCGCAAGGGTATTTCCTTTCTGAGTGTCAGGTGAGTTTACAGTCATCTTCCTAGCTTCCATTTTGGAAGTGGGGACTAGATCTGGATCTGAATCACCCTAAATCTCAATCTCATAAACTGATATAGATGGATCTGTAATACTAGTAGAATCTGCAAAAGAAGTATATGAAATGATTTTACCTTCCCTTACAAGTGGCTGCTGAGAGTGCACTGGTTTTTAATGAGGAATGAAGTGTGAGAACTCATATGCTTTGCAAGCATGATTTGGAACAACCTTTGTTATACCAAAATCTTGTCACCATCATGTGATAAGACTTTTGGCATACCTACTTTCCCTGAATCCCAGCTCTTGGAATGGACACTCATGCTAATTGTCAATCTTCCTTGAAAATTCCCAGCACCGTGCTTGCCCCTTTTTCGAGGAGCGGTACCTTGTTTGTGTCGCCTATCCCTTGTTGTCCACAAGTTGTGCCACCACTTATGGCCCTTAATCCATAAGCATTTTTTACCAGAAATGTGGTACCCTGGGTGAAAAGGGAAAAAGAAAAGCTTCTCAAGGCTTCTAGATGATAAGCCTCATGACGTCCCTTATCCCTACCATTGTGGGTCAGTTGAGCTCGAGGTCCCTCATCCTAGGATCTTAGAGGCCACATCATCCACTAATCTCTCAACCTACCCTATCCATTGAGCCTTATAAATACAAGCTCATATCCATGGTTGAGGGGGATAACTCTTAAGGTATTGTTATGCTATTGGATTGATCACTTGGCCCAAGACCATTTGGAGAGCATAGAGAGCTAGAGTCGGAGCTTATGGGGATGAGAATGCTTGGTTTCATGGAGATGCATGTCAACACTAAGGCTTGGTTGTAAACTTCTTCATATTTCTATATTAATGCAAGTTGATTTATGTCCCACATATATTGTTGTTGTTTGATTTCACATGTATGTTGTTAGATTCCTTAGTCACTAACATGGATCAGTAGATTATATTCTGGAAGTTTCGATTTGTTTGTGTGTTGAAGCTTATTGCAGGTATACAGGGTAAATATCAAGGCATTACATTTCATGTATCTACGGTGTCCAGGGAGAGTCTTTAACCTCTATCCTCTATTTGTTCTGGATCTGAACCATTCAAACCAGTGGAACACCTTGCTATCCGCAGGAGGTGAAATATTCCAGCCAACAAATCTGGCGACTCTGCTGGGGAATAGATATATGTATCAGTTGTTCTGATCTTCCTCAGTTCTGCAACTCTTGTCCGAATCCAGGCTCCTTATCCAACTCTCTTCAATCAGATCTACTTTTTGACTTGATCTATTTGGGTTTGAAACTTCCAGATCTTTTCATATCTGAGTCATCTCGACCTTTTATGCTCTGTTTTAATACTCAATCTAGCAATATTTACCTTGATCTAGTTTTTTTCTGACTTGATCCATCGTTCTCTTTGTGTTTTGGTCATCTACAGGGAATCGCGCCTTTGCAGTGTACGAGGAGCGGTGCCACCGCCGGAACAGAGTGGGCAGCATGTGGTGCCACCGCTTCTAACCCGTTGGTGACAAGTTGCGCTAGGATAGAACCTCCCTGTCAACACCAGAGAAGCGCGGTGCCAGGTAGGCATCATTCCAAGACCCTTTTTTATGATTTTTTTTGTAAAATTTTGAGTTGTGTTGCTTTCAATTCTGCACTGTCAAACTTGTGTGACAGAATCTTATGCTTGTGGCTTGAAATTTTATGGTTTAAGATTGGTTTGATTAGGAAATTCAAATGCTATATTATGCTTTTTGAGTGTTCATCGGCTTCCATGCTTGTTGGTTGTGTCTGCGAAAGGATTTCTTGTTTTTTGAAAATCTTAGGGTGCTAGTAAGATCTCTTTTTGTTTGTGCTGTATAGACTAAAAGAAGAACACTAGATTAGCTTCTAGGTTTCATTTCTTGTTTGCATAGTAAACTTCTTTTTCCTTCCTTTAAAAAATAAAAAAATTTACTGAGACTAGGATATCATCATTGAGCGTTGGACATTGGTTCTCTGATTGGCTTCACAAGCCTTCAGCATCTTCATGATCTTTCATCTCTTATGCATTTAGAACTATCTCAATAAAAATATAATATGGTAGTTTTAAGTTAGATTTGCTTATGTTTTGAGAAAATTGAAAAAATAGAGTGCATTTGCATATAGGTTTGCTTCTTATTTTTCTTTTAGGAAAAGAGATTCTTCCCCTTCTCATTGCTTTCAGAAAAGAGAAATCAGTTTGGAAAATTATTGCTTGTCTTTGATTTCATGTTCATGACTGTTGTTTGGAAATATTTTTGGTTTTGAAACAAAAATAAAGTACTCTCTTTCCCTCCCGTAAGTAGGCATACTGAACAGTAAAGTGAAATATTTTTCACAAGCATACCGCATGGTTTTACTTTTCTGTCAAAACATCATGCATTCACTTAACCGTCCACTTTAAAATTAACGGTAGTTATAGGTTAAAAATTACATAGCAATTGGAGTGATAGGTTAGAGACATGTTCGGGCATCGTTAAACGTAGGAGCTGTCGTTATTTGTCAGCATTACATTCCGGGACTCGCACGGTTCTTCCACGTATCGTCGGTATATCAAACGACCTTTCACGTACCCTTGAGGTATATAGAAAGGTACTTCACGTACTAGATTGTATATCGGAAGGCCCCTTGTGTACGGTTATGCATTAGACAGCACTACTACCGATTCGAGCTCCCACGTACCTTGAGTATATCAGGAGACCCCACTAGGATACATTATCTATTTGAGAAAATCCCTTTGGTCGTCTTGCTTGGATCCATACACTGAAAATAGCATTCAGGGAGATTACTACGCACGTACCCTTGAGGTATATCATGAGTGGCACCTTATTGACAATCCTGGTGAGAGACCTGACTTTTTGAACTCCTCCTGTCATTTTAAGTGTGCTTGTTTTGACCTATAGCTTGTGTAGGGAATTTTTTTGGTGTGTTTTCTAGATTTTCAGACCCTAGGTTAGATAGGAATTGTACAAACGAGCTGAGTTAAGACAGTCCAGAAGAGTACGGGGCTTGCCACCCGATTTTATTCCTGGTTCAGGAGAAAATCCAATGGAAGATATCGACCAAGAAGCTGCTACCACTTCTCAAGTGGGGGATAATGTGGTTGCAAAAAGTGGAGTACCATATTCTTCACACTTGCCTCCCTTGATCCAACAACCTTCTCGGGGAAATACCTCATTCCATTCTCCCACGGAAGGTCATGTTGATGATACAACCCATCCGAATTTTGGTCCCAATGCTCCATTTTGGGATACCTCTCTAGGACAGGCCATTGCCTCATTTGGCACCTGTTTAAAATCTTCTGAAGATGAAGAAGAATGTAGGCAATACGATGCTACCATTCTCTGTGCACAAGAGATTGATAAGCAGAGAGATGAAATATTAGGCCCATCACCATCACATTCCATGTCTGTTCCTGTGGGATATCGTTCACTTGTCGATTCTATGAGACCCATTGAACCGATTATAGATCATGCAGTATCACCACACAACCTAGGTCAAATTACCACCCCTATCAGCTCTCATGTTATGTATGTTCCTAATCCTCCCATGACTTCTGCACCTGGGGCCCAACCTTCAATTCATGTTTCATCAGTACCTCCTAGTGTCAGGGGGAAACACCCGGCACGACCTACGTTATCTGGCACCGAAATTGTACCTAGTCAAGGGTAGACCTCTAACATAGAACCATCCATAGTTTATGTCCCTCCCACCCATACTAATGTGGTGAATCCCCCATCTAGTTCAAGTCATCCCTTAGGGGAACAACCTGTAATCATTCAGTCTTCTAGAGGTTATGGTTATCAAATACCTGTAGGTAATCATCCACCCGATCCTACAGGAATGCCTTATGCTGGAAATCCATACCCTAGTAACACTTTTATGCCATGGGGGCAACCCAACTAGTCTTATATAGCATCTATGGGTGGGATACCTATACATACTGCGGGAGGTGCCGGAGGACCGCCTTATGGAGGTCCTCCCCCTAGGGGACCTAATGGTCCCGGAGGATCTGGAAACTTTCCTCCTTATGGTCCTAGTGGTCCTAGTGGTACAGGGGGTCCTGGTGGATTTCATCCTTATGGCTCTGGAGGGTCTGTTGGCCCTTCGCCTAGTGGTTCCAAAGGCTCTGGAGGTTTACCTCCAGGTGGCTCTGGAGGGTCTGGTGGTCCTCCTCCTGGTGGTCCTGGTGGTCCTAGTGGTCCTGGTGGTCCTGGTGGTCCCGGTGGCCCTGGTGGTCCTCCCCCTGGAGGCCCTAGTGGTCCCAATCCCGGAAATCAACCCCCTGCAGGCAGATTTTCCATTAGTTCTTCGTCACAGGAACCTGTTTTTCAATCAACTTATGGTCCTACTGGTAATTATATGCCATATCAATATTACCAGTATGTGCAACCCAAATGACAGTTACCTTTCCTAGCAACTTTGGACTTGCTTGATTTGTCCAAGTTGATTAATGACCCCATTCAACACAATCCCTCGTGGCCTCCCATTCCGGTAAAGTTACCATAGGATATCTCGAAATTCGATGGGAAGCAGGGAGATGATCCGAAGAACCATGTTATGACATTCCATTTGTGGTGTTCTTCAAATTCCCTCATGGATGACTCTGTTCGGTTACGACTCTTTCAGTGAACTTTGACTGGTACGGCCGCTGAGTGGTACATTGAACTCCCACAACATTTGTTTGTGGATTTTGGCTCGTTGGCAACCATGTTTCTTACACACTTTCAGCTCCCTATTCATTATGAAATGGGAACTGATATTTTAACCTCTCTGTGACAGAACACCCCCACCCACATTTCCAATCATATTCATTAGTGGAGAAGGCGAAGAAGGCTTATTAAGGCCCCTATTTTGGATCAGTTACTAGCTGAATAGTTCACCAAATCCTTGTTGCCTCCTATTTCCTGAGATGTGGCTATGGGTGGTGTCGTTACCGAAGAGCAGGCTATTAGTCGGGCTCAGTACCTAGACTTGGTATATTCCCAGTCTGGAACTCTTTATGACCTAATTCCTTAAGTTCCTCACCCCAGCACTGATCCTGCCAAGCCACCAGTAGAAGTACATGTTGATGGGATTGTTGGTTTGATCCAGTCTCTATCAGCAGCAAAACCTGCCAAGCAACCCCAAACTGCCACCTCTACTCCTTCAACTCCTAAGGTTTCCACCAAGGTCAATTCTATTCAAAGTACTCAAACCTCAGGTAATAATAAAAAGAAAGGTAAAAATCGAAATAAAAAACCTGGAAACCAACAGGAGACTCCAAGACCAACCAACAGTGATAACGACAAGGGGAAAAGGAAGGAAAAATATCCCTGTCTGCTATGCGGTGGCAACCACTTTTCAAAGGAGTGTCCTCATCGGGATAAAATCTCCCAGTTTTTGAAGTCAAATCTTGCACCTGCAGTACTTATGGATCCTTTTCCCTCTCAAAAAAAACTGATAGACCACATGTCTAATCAGGTTAACTCTAGTTCATTAGAGGAAATTCGTATGATGTCCTCAGATACCATCAATCTGCAAACTCAAAGTCGGAATTATGACAAACCCACAGAAAAGAAAGAAGATCATTCCTCTTCAGGGAAAGCTCCCTCTACTAGTTCTCCTAAATCCTCATCTACTGTCCCCTTATCTATCAAGAAGCCTACTCTCGACATGATTTTGTGCCCACCTAAGAGTACTCTTCGGAAGGCTGTCTTTAATCCCAATGCCTGAGCTGCTCAATTTTATAATGTGGTTGAAGATCTCGCTCAGGCACCTTGTGCAATGTCTACCTTAGAGGTATTCCAAAGTTGCCCCACATAGCGTAAAAACTTGTTGACAGCATTAGGAGCTTTAGACCCGGATAATACTAACTTGATTCACTTCAATGTTGAGAACTATAAGCCTAGATTACCGCATAAACTTGCTTTTCAGATCATTACGAAAGTAGTGGGAAAGAAAGTTTTTCGAACGGTACAGGATGAAGGAGATTCGACCTTGGTTTTGTCTTTGACTTGTTGGAAGGCTCTCAGCTCTCCTGAGCTTGTCACATCACCTACGACCCTCAAGGCCTTTGACGGCTGGGGTTTCCAACCCCATGGTCTCATATCAGCCCTAGCGGTTGAGCTGGGGGGAAAAACCATTTCCATCCAAGTAGAAGTGGTAGATGCCCCTTTAGATTACAACCTCCTTCTAGGAAGGAATTGGTTCTATGCCATGACTGATGTTGCCTCAACAGTATTTCGAATAGTCCAATTTTCGCATCTAGGGAGAATTTTTAAGATTGATCGGCTTGATTTCTGTACACCGGATGTTACTACCTCTACGACTAATAGCATCCCCGTGTTAGGCCAGTCCCCTCCTCCTTACCATTTGATTGGGGTAGGCATGTTGAAGGATTCATCCCTTATGGGGATTTTTCCATCCACTCCTCCTAGCACGGATATCGTGACAGTCCATATGATCGCCTCATTTGATTATGAGCCTAAGGGTAAACATGTTGTTGAGTCCACCTCGTTGAGTCCACACGAAGCTATGTATGACACCATTCAAACCTTTTTCGATGATCACACGGATGACCTTCATCTAGTGGCTTCGGATCCTTACCATTTACCATACTGGTTAGAACCTTCTCTTCCCCTTCTAGATTGTCTCTCTGATACTTTTCCTTCCGATGAGTCCATTATGGAGATCATGAGTACGGATGAGCCCATTTGGGAGGATCACCATCATAGATCCATGTTCCTCCCCAACACCAGTTCGGTTAGCCATGATTTTTCATCCTTGTTTCCTATTGATATTGTCAACGTTCCCCAAAGTCTTATATTGTTGCAAGATACAGATTCTGAAGGAAACCTTTGCAACATTACTCAGACGAACCCGATTGACATATCAGCCAAGCCTGATACTATCGAGCATGTTCATGTTGGGCAGAACTGCTTGGCAGATGAATCTAAAGCATATAATGCACTTTTTAAGGAATTCTGTGATATTTTTGCCTGGTCCTATGAAGAGATGCCAGGGATTGACCCATCCATTGTGGTCAATGAGATTAAAACCTATCCCATGGCTAAACCTATCAGACAGAAACTTAGGCAAGTCCATCCTCAGAAGGCCGCGGCTATTAAAGCTGAAATTGAGAAACTTCTCAAAGCTAGGTTTATCTATCCTGTACCCCTGACAGAATGGGTATCGAACATTGTCCCTGTCAATAAAAAGCAGGGCACCATTAGCATCTGCATCGATTTTAGGGATTTGAATAAAGCTTGTCCCAAGGACAACTTTCCTACTCCACAAATTGATCAGATTATCGACAACTGTGCAGGAAGTGTCATCTTTTCATTCATGGATGGCTTCTCTGGCTATAATCAGATTGAGATATTACCCGTCGATCAGCATAAGACAGCATTCATTTTCCCATGGGGAACCTTTGCATATAATAAGTTACCTTTTGGCTTGAAAAATGTTGGAGCCACGTTCCAGTGTGTGATGTCCTATGTGTTTCACGATATTAAACATATTGTTTAACCATACCTTGACGACCTCCTTACTCATTCATAGCGACGAAAGGACCACCCTGGTCATCTCAGAGACATATTCTTGAGATGCCGTCATTATAATATACGACTCAATCTGCATAAATGTTTTTTTTGCGTTGAGATGGGACATCTGCTAGGCTTTGTGGTATCCAAAGATGGCATCCAGATCGATCCTTTAAATATTACCGCTATTTTATATCTACCAGCCCCAACTAATCTCCTTGAACTCCAAAGTTTGCAAGGGAAGGAAAACTTTCTCCGTCGTTTTGTGTGCAATTTTGCAGAGAAAACGCACTGTTATATGCGTCTCCTTAAGAAGAACACTCCATTCTTCTGGGATGACAAGGCCCAACGCGCCTTTGATAATCTCAAGCATGCTCTGACTCATTAACCCATGATACACCCCCCGAATTATTCAAAGGACTTTATCTTGTATATTGCTGCCTCTGCTACTACCATCGCCATAGTTTTAGTGTAGGAAAATATCCATGGTCAGGAGCACATGATTTATTATGCCAGTAAGAATCTCATGGATTCTAAAACCTGTTATTCATGTGTGGAAAAGTTAGCCTTGGCCACGGTCATTACTGTATAAAAGTTTCGTCACTACATTCTGCTCCGCACTATCACCGTATTGGCAGACCAGAACCCGATGTATTACATCTTGACTCGTCAGGTGCTCAGGGGCAAATACTCCCGCTGGATCGTCATCCTTCAGGAGTTTGATCTGGAGTTTGCCAAGGCCACATCAAAGAAATCCTTGGTCTTTGCCGAGCTTATGTGTGATATTCCATGTGATTCAACGGAATCTGAGCCCAGTGATTCATTTTCGGATGAATTCCTATTCCTGATTATCACTACTGATCCTTGGTATGGAAACTTGCTGATTTATCTCCAAGCACAGCAATTTCAGCCACATTTATCTCATGATGATCGCCACCGTATCCATCACCACGCGTAATACTATCTCATCCTAAATGATACCTTGTATAGACGTGGGATTGACTCTATTCTCCAGCGATGCCTCACGCATGAGGAGGCTGAACATGTGTTGAATGATTTCCACTCTGGAGTGTGTGGTGGCCATTTATCTGGGATGGCTAAAGCCCAGAAAATCCTTCGCGCTGGCTATTTATGGCCTTCTGTCTTCAAAGACTATCATGAGGCTATTAATAAATACCCACCTTGTCAACACTTTTATCCTAAAAAACGCACCCATCCTACTCCTCTACACCCCGTCATTTCCGTTGGCCCATTCTCCAAATGGGGGATTGAATTCATGCATTGTAAGCCTACCTCAGCCGGGGGGCATGGATACATCATCATAGCCTTTGATTATTTCACAAAATGGGCTGAGGCCATGCCTACATATGCAGAAGATGGTAAGACTGCCACTCTCTTCTTGTTCAATCATATCATAGCTAGATTTGAAGTTCTGCAGTCCATCGTTACTGATCACGGATCCCATTTCCGAAATCAGATGATGGAGGAACTGAGTGCCAAGCTAGGTTTTCTCCATGAAAACTCTACATCGTATTATCCAAGCTAATGGTCAGGTAGAGGCCATTAACAAAGTTTTTAAAACTATGCTTCATCGGATGGTTGGAGATCATAAATCCAACTGGAACCACGTTCTTTTCTTCGCTCTTTGGGCTTATCAAACTTCTGTGAAAACAACTACTGGTTTCACTCCATTCCAGCTTATCTATGGACTTGAAGCTATCTTACTGATCCAATGTCAGATTCCATTCTTTCAACTTACCATCAAACTTCTCCCAGACACTTCCGCAGAGGAAGAAATATTTTTGTACTTGAGTAACCTTGACAAGACTCAGAGAGATGTTGCCTTGGCTAATGAGGCACATAAGAAATGCGTCAAGGCACAGTATGATAAATCTGTCCAGCCTTGTGTCCTTAACGAGGGTGACCTAGTATTGACCTATGATCAGAGATATGACAAACTAGGGAAGGGTAAGTTTGAGTCCATGTGGTACGGACCTTTCATTGTTTCTAAGGTCTTAGAGAAAGGAGCTTATGAGCTCGTTGATTATGATGGAATCCCTTTGGGGAAACCTCGCAATGGGTTGTACCTGAAAAGGTACTATGCCTAGGTCTTGCTTAGGTAGTATCTTGTATATATGTATATTGATTGGATTTCAGTGTGCTTTTAGTATTTTCAAGATGGTTTTGATTTTAGTGTCTGCATCTGTTTATACCATGTTTTGGTCATGCATATGGCTTTCTACGACTTCGCTGATGGTGCTTTCCACCACACCTTGAATCTTGCCTCGGCTGATTGGGTCCTCTATTCCCCAGCTGAATATTTGGTCAGTTCAGGAGTGGTTTGTATTGGTCCCACTACTAATAACATCGTCGAGTATGAAGCAGTCATCAGTCTTCTGACTGAAGCTGCCTCCCAGGATGTTCGTGATCTAGTAGTCTTGATGGACTCACAACTCATGGTTTGCCATTTAAACCATGTCTACACCATTAGGAACCTTGTGCTCCTCCGCCTCTTTTAGAGAGTACGTTTGCTAGAAATATCATTTGAAACCATCACTTATAAGCATATCCCTAGGGAACATAATGTAGTTGCTGACTCATTAGCTAATTACATCCTAGATTGGCATATTGCCCATTCATGATGTTGAAATCAAACATGGTACATTGTAAATAAACATTCAAAGACACATAAAACTCATAGAAAATGAATTCGCCATTTGAAACATATAAACACCGTCTAAAAGTCTGTATATATATATATATACGAAAATGTTTACAAAAATAGGTCCCGAGACCTCATCTAAAGCACGTAGGATTTTAGGCAAAATCATCATACAAAATCCTGAAGTTGTCAGCTTTCAGTACATATCTCATACACTAGTGGTACTTGTGATAGCACATCACTACTCTAGCTACTCTACGTAGCATCCTACTGAATCGACTTGGTACTCCCGCTGTGGATCTTTGATATCTCATCGGGAGGTCATCAATGTCAGCATCTAGGATATCCAAGGTCAACCTCTCCAGGTTTTCCTCCAGCTCCCTGGTGATATCATCACCCTATGGTACAAAGCAGGCTCCAGCTCACCTATCCAATGGAGATGCTCCTCCAGGTCACCCTGCTCCTACATCTGCATGAGAATATATAGGTCTCGTCACTTAACATAAAAAAATATAAAACATTAGAAACATAAAAACATTTCGTCCATTTTAGGGTTTCTTACCGATGTCACCCCACTGTCCGCTCGGTGGGAGTGGTAGTTCAAGATCACTGGTGAATTCTATACCTATGTAAGCATAATCCTCAACCATGAGGATCTGATCTCAGAGCCATCTGAAGAACAGGTCACCGAAATTCACCCTTCCCCCACCCACTCTTGTGCGAGCCATGACCTGGACCCACCTCAGCATACGGGGGTCCCATGCTCTCAGACTCCAGAAGACCACCTGAGGTCTCATCTGTGGAACCCGCTTGAAGAAGAAGCAAGCTAAAATGGAACCAAATCCAAACTACTTTAGCTCTCCCTGTCGACACTTAGTCAACTGATCTTTGAAGATTGGAAGCATGGCTTCCGCCCAGTTTAACACCGTGGGTGCCATGGCCTCTATGGCGTACATCATGTGTGCCCTAGAAGCCTGATGCACACCCTGAATCCCGACCACCCTCTGCATAGTAAATAGGACGGTCCGTAGGGCCCTATCTGTCACTGCTTTAATGGGGATATTTTTCCCCGATGTACCTATCCCTGGTGCACAGTGACGATCTATAAGCTCTCGAGTGGTAATATCCCCTCCACGAGATTCTGTTAGTGAGATGGGGGCACCCCGTCTCGAGAGAAATGTCAAAAATATGGGCCCCACCTCAAAATACTGTTGCTCTGGATTCCACATCTGCAATATTTGTTCCAGTAACTACTCATGTGACACCATGCTTGGGGTCCGGAAGAACTTCAGGAGCCCACAGTCCCGTAATGTGGCAATACAACCCGCATTTCTCTCAGCAGCAGTATCCTCATTTCCATGCGTTCTTTTTTTCCATATCACCATGTTTTGAGCAACCTAGACCTGCCAAAAACAATCATAGCATGCATTAGAATCATCCCTAGTCATTAAAAATCAAAGGAATGAATTTGTATTGCTCATACTATTAGTTTAATTTCTCCATGGCCGGCACCACCTATGCACTGTTGGGGACAGGCGGTGGCACCACCTGTCAACTATGTTAGAGGCGGGGTTCTCAGGTGGTACCGCGCATCCTGCAAGGGGTAGCCGCAGTGCTCGCTTTTAAGGTTTTAGGGCTTGCCATATCGGCCCAAACCCCCACCAAAACTCAAAATAAATGATATGAAATGAAAGAAAAGGGTCTTAGTTGTTACCTACAACTGACGATGCTGAAAACGGACGGTGGAAACTCCTGGTATCAACTACTGAAGATCTGGCTAAGAAAATCCTCCAAGTGCTCTCTGCTATAGGTAAATAGTGAAATGATTTGATTTTTTACTATTTACATGACTTATATAGGAATTTTTGGGTCTGACATACTATAGTTTTGATATAAAATCATATTTTAGTCAAAGTTTATTTGTCGTAATCCCTTAATGCTAGTTATGAATGCATTTAACACTTGTTTTGAGTCGATTGCAGGATAAGAGAACTATCGTAAGAAGCTTTGAAAGTTTGTTTATGGATTTTTCGCACTTTCATAAAATGGAAAAGGTCAATGAGCGTTTATTACGACACTTTGTCACACTCGTTAAAATCTAGTATCAAAGTTCTGAGTCCATTTCAGTTTCTCTCCAAGCTCGTTAAAAATTGACATTGTGTAAAGAAGCGTCATGGAGTCTTCTTTTCACCTCTTTTTCAGACTCCTTAAACATGAAAAGATTGTCGAGTTCGTTTCTGATTCTTTCCATGATCGTAAAAAATGACATTGTGTAGAGAAACCTCATGGAATTCTCTTTAAACTCTTTTCAGGCTCCCTAAATACGAAAAGATCATCGAGCGATCTTGTCTTCTTCATGCTCGTTAAATTATTTGAAGATTCGTCCATCCGACGGTAGGTTATCTCTTTTTCGGTTCGAATAGGACTATTTACGAAAAAGGAATACTCCAGTTAATCATGACTAGAAGAGTTCCCTAAGGTATGATTTTATTCTTTTTCGGGCCTTAGGGACTAAATCATACGAAAAAGGACCCCTTTGGAGTCTTCTTCCATATTCGTTCAGACTCTCTAAACATGAACAATACCGAGTTTTCTTTCAGTGGACTCGTTAAATTAAACATTGAGAGACCCGTTTTGGGAATGAACCCCTCCTCTCTCAGGTTTGTAAAACATATGAGTCTAGACTTGTCTTTCGACAAGCTATACCGAGTGTTTGTTACCCTCTTTGAACTCATAAAACTGAAAAGAGGCACTCATCGATCATGATGGGGGAAATGGGAATGGAATCATTTTGCAAATAATGGCAGTTGGTTGTCATTACCTTTAAACATGGAATTTGTCTGCACATCATGTCAATCAATTGGGTATTCGGCTGATCTTCGTGACGATCCACTTTCATGAGTCATGTCACTCCTTTGAGTCTTTCAAAAGAATGCATTGTCCACTGTCGCATTGTGTGTCTGTCCCTTCTAGTCATGCTGCCAAGTCTTTTTGTCGTGCGGCCCAATGTTCAAAGGGAATTTGAAGAAGTTTCACCTCTGAAGTCTCCATAGTCTTTGTGTCAATATCTTTGAGTCAGTCATATGGTTACTGCATTCACATCATTCCAGAACTATGTTCCGAGTTTCGTGTCGTCGATGTGGGACTCATCATGGCCCTCCTTCGACGAGACTTTTCCCGTCGGCATTAGCTCATCATCTGGGAAATAGTCTTAGAAACAATATTTAGTACCTTGACATCTGTATGCCTTAATGACAGATTCTCTCACTCTCGACATAGGTTCACATCATTAACCTTTGATCAATAGAATCAACTGGGTGTTCGACATCAGGACATCTATTCACACTCAGTAGATTGTACTAGGGTACCTTGGGAATCATCGACATTAATCGTGATCTCCCTCGCACTTGTTAACGGTTCACATCATTGACCGGTAATCAAGTGGTTTCTACCATGTTCGACTTCAGATCATTGTAATCACATGGATACAATCGTACTTTGTGGAAGACGAGACGAAAACCCTGGGTATTTGTTTAAAGCGCTCATTGCTTTTCCCCAGGTTGTGATGGAGTTTTGTATATCTAGCATGGATCCACATTTGTATGATCGTGGCTATGCTCAAATTTGCGTCTGTATGACATAGATCTACATTGTATGTCTGGTAGCTATGTCCAAGTTTGATTCCTCTATCACATGGATCTATGTTGTATTCTAGTAGCCATGCTTGTTTATTCCTCTCATGTATCTGCCTTGTATTTGTCTGCGGCCATGATTTGGTTACTTGTGTCTATGAGTCAACATACTGATGTACTACAGATGCCTACTTGACAATACGCTACGATTGAGCTGACATTTTCATCTCATGGAGACGACTTGTTCTCTCAAAGCTCTCATTTATCGTATCCCTCTAAGACTCATGCTTTGGGGGGCATCCTTTTATGCCAAAATCCTGTCACCATCATGTGATAAGACTTTTGACATACCTACTTGCCCTGAATCCCAACTCTTGGAGTGGAAACTCATGCTAATTTTCAATCTTCCATGAAAATTCCCAGCACCGTGCTTGCCCCTTTGTCCAGGAGCGGTACCTTCTTTGCACTTCCTATCCCTTGTTGTCCACAAGTAGTGCCACCGCTTATGTCCCTTAATCCATAAGCGTTTCTTACCAGAACCGCTCTGTCATTGAAGGAGAAATGCAGTACCCTGGGTAAAAAGGGAAAAAGAGAAGTTTCTCGAGGCTTCTAGCGGATAATCCTCATGTCCTCCCTTATCCCTACCATTGTGGGTCAGTTGAGCTCAAGATCCCTCATCCTAGGTTCTTAGAGGCCACCTCATCCACTAATCTTTCAACCTACCCTATCCATTGAGCCTTATAAATACAAGCTCATATCCATGGTTGAGGGGGGGAACTCTTAAGGTATTGTTATGTTGTTGGATTTATCACTTGGCCCAAGACCATTTGGAGAGCATATAGAGCTAGAGTCGAAAAGCTTATGGGGATGAGAATGTTTGGTTTCATGGAGATGCATGTCAACACTAAGGCTTGGTTGTAAACCTCTTCATATTTCTATATTAATGCAAGTTGATTTCGCTCCCACATATATTGTTGTTGTTTGATTTCACATGTATGTCGTTAGATTCCTTAGTCACTAACATGGATCAGTAGATTATATTCTGGCAGTTTCGATGTGTTTGCGTGCTGAAGCTTATTGCAGGTACACAGGGTAACTATTGAGGCATTACATTCCAGGTATCTACAGCGTCCAGGGAGAGTCTTCAACCTCTCTCCTCTATTTGTTCTGGATTTGAACCATTTAGACCAGTGGAACACCTTGCTGTCCGCAGGAGGTGAAATATTCCAGCTAACACCCTTTGCTATTATGTTCCTATTAGAGATATATGTGATCTCCACTGATTCAGGACCAAATATCACTCACTTTGGAGAGCCAGTATGAGTCATCTGGTATACAGATAACATGTTTGAAGCTAGGGAGGGAACATAGAGCACATATTTGAATTTTCCATGTTCAAGCTTGATATAACCCTTCCCTTTGGTTTGAACTTGACTGTTATTTCCCATATGAATACTAGGACCATCAAAGGACTGTAAGGAAGAGAATGATTCTCTGGAAGCATCCATATGATTGGAAGCTCCAGAATCAATGAGAAAGACTTGTGTTTTTGAACAGCTAGCCTTCAGTGCATGGCCTTTCCTTTGATGTTCTTCATCTTCTTCTTCAGAGTCATCCTTCCTTGCGCTAGCAAGTGCAATAATGTTATGTTTCTTCAAAAGAAAATCCATTTCATCAGTTTTCTTCTCATACAGGAGATTTCTGAATGAAATCCCCTTCCACAGTAAGAACAAAGAACCTTGCCTTTGCCATTCTTCTTGCTTCTCTTCAAAACTAAAGGCTCATTTGACTGCTCTTTCTTCAAAGGAGACTTATCTCTGTGCTTCCCTTTATCATTTGCTCTCGTAGGTCCTCCTTCAACCAGTGCTTCATCTTTGGAAGATCAAATGATCCCCATTTGGATCAAATTATCATGCTCATAAGTGAGAGATGGAATAAAAACATCAAGAGTGGGCATCTTCCAATTTGGAGTAGTGAGACTCACCGATTGAAAAGTTGATACAAAGAATGAGTACTCTGCACTGTGTTTTGAGAGAATGGCAAGGATGAGCTTATCATCCTCCTTCTCCACCTTGCATTGCTTCAACTGGGTATATCAGGTTCTTGAATTTTGTGAAAAATTCATTCATTGTTTCGAATTTGGATGGAATAAGAGAGATTTGTTCATTTTCTAGTTGACGGACCCTCATCTCATCCTGCTTATGAAATAAGGAATCAATCTTGTCCCAAATCTCCTTGGGAGTCTTCAATCCTTGGATATGGAAACGAAGATCTCGAGAGACTAAGAGGAACAAGTATCCATGAGCTTCACCAAGCCTATTCAAGTACTTTTCTTTGTCATGATTAGGAATTGGCATTGCCTCTGTTTCTTATGTGAGTCTAAAGAACAACTTGGTGCTACGGAAGATCTCCATGACTTCTTTCCACTGGTGGTAGTTTAAGGAGGTGAGCTACTCCATTTGAGGGAACATTTTGAATGTAGCAGAGAGGACTGAGCTGATGTAGTGAATGATGTGAGGGGAATGAGCTGCTTGTAGTGAACGCAGTGAGATGAGCTTGTTACATAGAAAACTTCCTATGGCTTGGGGTACCACAACAAATAGAGTAACCGTAGAAGTCAATCCCTTCCAATATGCAATAGAAATAAAACATATAACACTAAAGGATATCAAAGCATACCTTATTCTGGATGGTTGATGTAGATCCCCGTTGAGCTTTTCCAATCTCGCTTGTGTTAGCAATTTTCTCTCTCAACAATCAGCAAACAAGACAAGCATGCTATATAATGATGTTAGACCTACTCTAGCATATATAATCAATAATGTATAAGCAATTAAAATCATTCATGGATTCAATATTCATTTAAATGCACATCATTGGACAGGAAAATATATTTCTATTAATATAAATCAGAGATTACAAGAATGACAACCTCTATCGGCGCGTCTACGAACCGGAGAAACTGAGTCCTCTACCTGGGCCTCCACCACCTCAATCCTCCATCTCTCGATAGCAATCCCACAAGCAAAGGAAAGCTTGGGAAGAACACAAAGTTCTCCAAGGGACAAAGGGATGCAGACTCAAGTATAATCAAGCTTCGGCAGCAATGGACTATAGTTCTCTTGCTCTTCAATTCCTCCCATTTCAATGTATCCAAAGGGTTCCTTATATAGTGCTTCAATGGGGTAATGGAAGGTCAAATCCGAGCGATATCAAGCCATATGGAAGGCTAAGAGATAAGTGACTCGGATCCACATCAAGGAAAACTCCTAAAATATCTGGCCTTTTGCACACATCCTGATGTATGAGGGTTTAAGGGTCATATCCACATATATACGCGAGAATGGGTTTAAAAGTCGTGTATGGAAAATAATGCATGTTTTCAGGGATGATATTGGAAACATCAAAGGTACAAAAATGGTCCATGGGGTCGAAAGAGTCTGCATAGGGACAGGGAAGGCCATAAATATGTGATCTACCATGTGTGGTAAAATCAGTTGTAACAGATGCCCCCTAATGTGTGAGGTCAAAGGGGTGATCCAATGGCCGAAATACATTATAAGTCCATCCCAAAAGTGGAGTGATGAAGAACCAGGTGGAAGAACCAGCCATCCAACAATACAGTACAAATATCTCTGCATATGATTGCAAGTACATACAACAGCCCCAGATACATAAGAGTACAATGGCCATGAATAGGCATGATACAAAATATGACATGTGTGGTCATCACCATGTACAATATAGATAGATCAGAATCTCCATGATGAAGATATACAAAGGATCATGATCTCCATGAAATCTGAAGATATACAATGGATCAAGATCTCCATAATGGCTGAAGATATCTGACATACATTGGAATCAAGTCACGAGAGCTCAAATCTCATCAACACTGGCACGATCAAGGAGGTAGCATATCAGAAATGCCACCAATCTAGAAAGTCTTCTACACAATCCACTACGAGTACATGTCCTACTATGTGAATAGAGGTGTCGAGGTCGAACATAGTAGTCCATCATCTGATTACTAGTCATTGATGTATACCGTTAAAAGACGCGAGATCACCCACCGATAATGAAAATGGGAATCAAGGTACTAGAGTGCAAACTAACAAGTGTGAATAAATGTGTTGAGGTCAAACACTTGAAAGAATCCATCAATTAGGGGACATTGATGTATTCCAAAAACTGTCAATGGCAAGAGAACCTTCCACTGATGACTGCAAGTCTCAAGGCACTCAAAATGACTCTAGACTCCTATCCCAGAATAAATTATCTGAAGTCGATGGGATGAAATCTGTTGGAAGGAGGGAATTAAGGCATCCCCCATCATCCAACATGAGATACTCAGCAAAGCTGTATAATGTGGAAGGACTCAATCATAATGTACACAAACCAAGACAAGTACCAAGAATGGCCGACATGCAAAGTCAAGAAAACCGAGGAATGGCTGACTTAGGCTTCAACCTCCTCCAAAAAAAAGCATAAAGGTGAATGGTGACTAAATGTAGGTAGCATAGACTCAATATAAAAAACTGGGACATCTTTGTGACACAGGAGGCATCAACAGAGGCTCCATAGGGACTGGAAGCTTAAACAGTCGGTGGAGATAAACTCAAAGAAATGAGTACATCTCCTAAAGTCAAACTATTAACCCAACCAATGGATGTGATATACAGTGCTCTGTTCGAAGGCGACATGACTCGACTGCTGCCAAAGATAACATCTTTTTCTTTCCGGCTTTTTGGTTTTTTTATTTTTTGGACTTTTTCAAATATTTTGAAAAGGTTGAAAAAGAATAAAAGTGCTTTATAGTTACAGACTAGGAGGAGACGAGTGTCAAGGTACAAACAAACTAGTTCCAAGCAACGAAACATACCTATGCTCAATGCAAGGAAACATGTGTAGGATAATGACACTCGGGGGAAAGTCCCCTTGTAACAAAAACCAAATTTAATTATAAGCTAGGTTAATTAATGTAAATAAACTAAGAGGTGACTTGAAAAGTCACCTCTCTTCCCCACTTACAGTATAAATTACCGAGGCATCTATTATGTAAATCATCCTCAACATTTATCAAATATATAATTACATTACGTTTCTCTTACGTTCTCTATACATCCTTACCTTCCCTCCATTCACGTTGCACTCTCCATCCTCCTCCACCACTCTCATTTCTCTCCATTCTCCTTCTCTGCCCTCCATATTCCACGTGCCCCTACTCCCTCCACGCTCTCCATCCACCTAATCACTTCCATCCGCCTGCACCCTTCCATATCGCTTCACCTCCATTATTCCTTGTCCTTCGCCCTCACTGCTACATCCACCCTACCTCCATGTTGTTTCCCCTTCACCCCCTCCATTCCTCGCGCCTCTCTCCCTGGCTCTCTCCCATCCACCCATCACGCTCCATCATCATTGCTCCATCTCCATGCTCTGCCACTCCACCGGCGTCCCATCTCATGCTCTGCCACTCCACCCTCCTCCATCTCTCCATTCTCACAGTTGCGTTCCTCCACAACTGCACCCTCTCTCATTCTCCCATGTCCTACACCATCTACCGTTTTCCTTCATCCTCCTACTCCCGTCCATCATTCTCTCAAATCGCCACGTTCATCCACGCTTGGCTGCTATTAATAAATATTATTTAATACACCTTGTTTATTAATAATATTTATTATACCTTAATATTAATAATATTTATTAATATTAATGTTTATTAATATTATTATTATTTAAAGAAACAAAAACAAAACTATATAATTATTATTATTATAAATATATAAAAAACAATTAAATAAATAAATAAATCGTGGCGAGCTGGCATCCTACATTAAATAAAAATAAATCCACGTTTAGCGTTGAGAAAATTCCAGAAATCACCAAATCAATGGACGCTCGGTTCGATCAAATCAATGAGAAAATTAACAAGAACTACGAGGAACTCCACGCAAAAATCAAACAGACAAGTGACAATTTGACATCAAATTGGACACAATTTACGTCACGAATTGTGAATAGTTTCCTCGCTCGACAGGAACACCAAAACAAAATTCAGGAAGTTTTAACTGCCATCTTGGACAGATTACAAATCTCGAATGACTTGCAACCAAACTGTCCCAGAACTCTATAGCAGACAGATCCTCTATTCAACATGTCATCCTCTAACGCATTGCTGATGCCTAGAAAATTGCAAGCGGCAACAACAAGGGATTCTCCCCAGTCAACGTTCCCAACTAGCCCGTGACTATTTGGTGTAGGGAATCCGTCTGGTTTGTGGTCCGGCTACCGTAGGTCAAAAACAAAAATAAAAGGTTTTACCAGTTGTGGCCCGGTCCATCGTATATATTTTTGTATTTTTGACTTAAAGTATGATATACACGTGCCTAATTAACATGCAGGGTGATAAAGGATGCAAGGAGTAGTCACAAAGTGATGCGCAGGTTCTTACCTTTCGTCTTAGGACTCACAAGCATCTAAATCACATACACAGAAATAAAATAAATCTAACTATCTATCTATCTATCCACGGGGAGCTGAAATGTAACTTATCAATTAGTAATGTATATTGTACATGCATTATAAAGAGAAATTACAGATAGCTGATATTCCTTCCCACAACACATGAACGATTAAAGATATTTATACAATCAGATAGCCAATTGCTTATGAACAGCATTCATTACTCATGGTGGTAGTTTCACAGAATAAACCAGAAATCATTCAAACAAGAACATAGGCCCTAAGAGTTAGAACGATCTCACAGTTAATGGAAAAAGAGCTGGAAAACGAAATAGTTCATCTTCCACTAATCCATAGCATAACATTTGAACGTCCCACCAAACTTTCTCCGACAGGCAAAACAATAATTCTTTATTGCAAAAAAAAGTAGTTCTTCTTACAATATCTCTTTTCTTGTCTAACTGGGAAAAATCCCCTTTGCTCTTCTAATTCCTTTATATTTATACAAAAGAATAAGACTGTTGGGCTTCCTACGAATAACTCTTGGGCTTCCCCAACTTTTCTCCTCCCAAGACTTTACTTTCACTAAATGTTTACAAAATTTCAGCATATTACAAAAATGGGCAAACATTTACGAGGAGGGTCCTGCTTGATCATTTGGGAATTTCTTCCAAGCTAAAGCATCTGAGGTGATGCCTTCAAACTCAGAAGGTTCCAAAAAATGAATATTTATCTCGAACTTTGCATCCTGGTTCTTGATGGCTTCAATTCTGGCTGCACTCAAACGAAGCTGATCCTCTAATAGCTGCACACTGACTGTGGAATGATCTACCTCATTCCTTAAGGTCTGGTCATTAAGAGCTTTAATGTGCTGTATTTTCTTTTCCTCTTCTTGGTACCTTTTCTGCAAAATTTCCACAAACAAGTTGTGGTCCGGAAAAGCATCCAGTCTCTGCTCAGCTTCTACTTGGCACCGGTTATAGGTAATTAGGAGCCTTCTGAAAAATTCTGTACATGCCCCTTTCATCTTTCTAACGGCCTTTTTGAATTCCTCAGCCGTGTTGATGGAAAACTCTAATAAGTTGCAGTCCTGCTTAAGGGCCTGCTGATCTTTCGAGGGCAGCTCTACAGGAGCTTCTTCATCGTTCTCTAGTCTTGCCATCCTTGCTGTCGGGACTTCCAGGATGTCCTAAGATCTATCAACAAAATACGAGGAGGTCTCCAAAATCTCCTCCAACCGACCATCTACTTGCAAAACCTTGCATCTTTCTTCTTCTATGGCCGTCTGCAACCACAGCATCTTGGTTTTCTGTGTCAGCACATGATCTTTGAAAGGCTGGAGATTAACCTATTGTTCTTTGGCTTCCTTCAAAGCTGTTGTCAGAGAGGTAATATTCTCTTGAAGCTTTGCATCTTGTTCTCGAGATTGCCTCTCATTCGCCTCCAAGGTGGTCTTTTGCAGCTCTAGATCTTCTATCTTTCCTAGCAGATACTCTTTTTCTGCCCTCAATTCTTGATATTCTTGTTGTATCTTCTCCAGACCCTCTTGGGCAGTTTCCATAGATCTTCTCTCTGCTTGGAGAACCTACAGTTCAGCCTTTGAAGACTTCATCTCCTTTTGCACGTCTTCAAATTTTCTCTTCAACTTGTTGCTTTCTTCTCTCTCCTTTCTTAGTGTGTCTTTCAGTTGAGAAGAAGACTTCTTAGATTGTTCCAGATATGTCATTATCTTATCTACATTGTCCTCTGTAGCGTGGATCAATGCAACCCCTGCTCTAATAGTGAATCTGGGGTCTTTGTCTATCCCGTATACAATAGTCGTATCAGTTATCATTTTCCCAGATAGGCCCCCTGTTTCAACCTTCTTTTCAGTTCTTTTTACTATCCTCTTCCTCTCCTTATCATAGAAGATAGTATTAAAATCGGGGATTTCTTCCCCTATTTTTTGTTCAAAGGGGACTAGTCTAAGGGTGGGGACCATAGACTGTCCAAGTGTGCTGACAGTAGGTACTTCAGGGTCTTTAACATTGGGGTTCTCCATGTCCTGGGTCTGAATGTCTCCCATGTCAGAGGCTGACTGTTCTGTCGCTGTCTGGGTCGGCTTCATCCTATCTACCTCCTATTTCTGAAGCTCCTCATCTAGCTTCCTTTTTCTTTCTTCTTCTTAAATTCTGGCATCTTCTTCTGCTTTTCTGGCTGCCTCTTGTGCAGCTCTCCTCTTCTCTTCTTCTTCGCCCTTCAGCCACCCTTCAGCTTCTTGGGCTAACCTTTGGGCTTCTTCGTTTCTTCTCCTGGTTTCTTCATCGGCCTTTTCCTGCTCATCCTGCCCCTTTCCACCTCTTGTGGTGATCTTCTTTTTAAACCTTTTCCTCAAGGCCGTTATGTTCAATGCACTGCGAAAGACAGACTCTTCTCTATCCCAATGGTGGGTGTATTCAAAGTGGACATTGGATTCTTTGCAGTGCTCATCAACCTTGTTGTGGGAGTCATTCCTGTGGAAGGGCATTTCACCAAAATGAAACTTTTCCAATTCCTCCACAAATTCATCTGCCTTCTTCACTCTGGTAAACTTATAACTCCCCAACCTGAAAGGCAAAGGAGGATATGCAGCCTTCTTGTGTTCAAATAAAAAGCTTCCTATGCCATCTAGGAAGACTTTCCTAACTGCCTCTTTATGAACTATATAGTCTGTGGCATATTTGGGCAGCAGGGGGGGTGCTCTAGAGCCTCCAAACATTCTGAAATAGAGCCCCTCCTCAGTCAGGTAATAATCAGCATATTCCTCGATCACCTGCAGTGCCTCCTCAGACATGCAGTCACACTCTTTCAGGAAAATAAAAGTATACAATGGCATGATAAAATGTTCACAGACCTCCCTGTAGTGACTGTGGTACTTGTGAGCCCACAGTGGCTTGTATGCGGAGTAAAAAGGTATCCTTTCCCGGTCCCAGATGCACCTTAGACCGGGGAAAGTTTGATTGCACAGTATGCAATCAATGAGTATGGTGCTCATGTAAAATTCTGACCTCTTTTGGGACACTCCTCCCAAAGCTGAGGCCATACAGGCTGAAAGACTATTCGAAACTATGTTGGCCCAGTTGAAAATGGTCCCCTGTGTCGCGATATAAAAAATAATCGGCATCCACTCCAATTTGAAGCTTTTTCCACGAGCTCTCCCAAAAATTCTATTGAACATTAAGGCAATGAACCTGTAAGGGGTCCTTAAGCTCGTAGTATCATATTCTCCCGTTGGCCTGGTTCTAAATTTTCTTCCAGGCAAGAGCATCCTCTTGAGGGTCTCAACGAGGTCCATTCTGATGTTTCTCAGCCAATCTTCAGTTAAGAATATTTGTGCTTCTGGAAGGTGGTAGGCCAAGGCTACATATCCTGGGCTATAGGTAGCATAGCCTTGTTTGTCAACATTCTCAAGAATCATAGTGGTTACATCTGCCCTAGGCAGAATCCACCCAATCACTTCAGAGCATGGAAAGAGCTCTGGTCTTGTAGCAATCTTCATCAGTGAAGACCTTTCTATATTGGCATATATTCCTTCTTCCTCAAAGCCTATATCAGGCACCTCTTGGCGCGTGATCAACCTGTAGATGTCTCCCCACTGATACTCAGTCTCTACACCACTTATGCACTTGGTGTCTTCATAAATATATTCGGTCTTGGTAATGAATTCTACGTCGGGGTCCTCTTCGACCACAGGGGCCTTCTTCTTTTGACGCTTTGACATTTTGAGTTCGGAATCTTCCTGTAACATATAAAAATTGTAATTGTTAGGCTACTTTTGGATAATTTGCAAAGATTGAGATAATAATGTAAAATGTTTTACCTCATCTGTGTTTAACATGAAGGCAGTTAATTAAATGAAGAAAATATGTTGACACTAATACTCCTGTTTAAAACTGAAATCGGCTCAGTCAACAAAGCTCGAGTGGGAAATAAAGTCTACGCTGTAATGAAATAACCTTGGGCTCTCTATGGGCGCCATGACCACTATGCTACGAGGAGCGACAGGGGCACTTATTCTAGTCATTCAACGAGTCATTTCAGGAAAACACTGCAGGTGATCATTCTATGGTCCGTCTAATGATGTGCGGTGCTAACCCCCAGACCGGCTCGGGTTCAAAATCTGAGCGCGAACCGGGTCGCTCGAAACAGCTAGGGAAACATAAGGTCCTAGTTCGCAAGGTGCGGGTAAATCGAGAAAGGGAAAAAATTCCGACATCTCCTAGGGAGGCCATGAAAAACGTTCTCCGAGCGGCCCATCATGAAATGGGGCAGACCGGTGCAGACAGCGTAACGGCCGTCTGCACCAGTTTCCCCAACCATCAAGCGTAGGTTCGAAGACCATAACAATCGTGGAATAAAACCACCCTGTGGGAAACAAAATTCCCCCACTGACAGTACCAATACTCGACCCACATATATATACATTTAAACAACGGGAACCAAGGGAGAATGGCGTGAAAAACCTAACCATGGAACAATAATCAAAACGTCCAGTCGAACGAAACGGGATAATGTGTATAAGAGCCTACCTGGAACTGCTGCGCGACTGGTGGGAAGAAGACCGTTAAGCTTCCACGGTTGAGCCACCTAGGAATGCGGGTACACTGACAGCGGGGTCCTGGTAGACTCGATCGAAAATGACAACGACAGTCCAAAATAGTAATAGAATAACCAACTTACCCGACCCCATATATATATATAACCGGTCAACCAAGGGCGGCAGAAGAAAATATCGAACGGTGAAACACAAGGATTGGAAGTCATATGGACATCTCCTCCCTCAACTTCGGGTGATAAAACAACTAGGTGAACCGCCAAGACATCCGGGAGAGACCAAATAACCGAAATATCAGAGCTCGCAAGACTAAAAAAAATTGGAGCGATAAATGGATGAGGAGCCGCAACGGCGGAAACATAAGAGACATCACGTTCCCCGACAGACAAAATCTAAATCGGAGAAAAAACCAAATTAATGATCGGAAAGACAGCGCTTTTCGAAACCGCAACGGCGGACGCCGAAAACTTAAGGATCGGAAAGAATAAGGTGATGCACCATCTGCCACTGCGGAAAACTTAGAGACAATACGTCCTGACAGAAAACCCAGCGACAGCCGATTGAGACAAAGTGCATCGGAGGAAAGAATCAGAGCTAATTGCTCATTACTCTCCCGCAATGGCGGAAGCGCAAATGACTAAGCTTCCGACTCAACCAACTCAAAATGCGTTCGATGACAAGGTAAAATCAAACAAGTAGTGAAACACTTCTGGCCTTAGGAAAATTTTTTTCTGCAGAATCATCAAACCAAAACAAAAGTCACACCAAAACAAGCAAAGGAGGGTTCCCGAAATTTTTTTGAATTTTGGGAAAATGTTGCAGCTACAACAATTGGCGACTACCTAGTGAACCCCAGATTTCTGACTTAACTTCTTCCCGGTGAAAAACTGTCTAGCTCAAAAGCTGGATTCTTCTAGATGCTTGTATTCCTAAGCTGGATAACCCATGCATTTAAATCATTGAGAAGCATTTCATTCTTTGGGTAGTGGGAATACTCAAAATATTTGCAAGTCTGAATAACTCTTTTGAGGCCTAATAAGTGGGATTTATTGTATTCCTGTCTACAGGTAGTATCTAGCTTGGACACCATAGGATCGTAACATATGGTAAACAGCACTATTCTTTTGTTCCTCATTCCCATGCCAATTGCACTTTTTGTGCCATTTGAACTTTTGTTCTTTTGAGTCCTCCATCTGCCTTTCTTTCTAAATTTTATTCAGGATCTTCTATCCATAGTGTCCTTTTGTGTGAGAGAAGAATTTATTTTTCAGCTCACGGACGGAGAAGAACTTTTGGCAATTTGAGATTCATGTTTCTGATACTTTGCTTTGATATGTATTGTTTCTTTAAGGAGTTTTGACTCTTGATAGCCTTTAGGCTTTCTGAACTCATGGCATGGGATCATTTATATATAGTAAACTGTTTACCTTGCTTCCTTTCCGTGTGCCCTTCGCCGTCACTCCTGAGGACATTTTAGATGTAAAATGGATGGAGCCTCGAAATAGTATTCCAGACCTCTTAATTCTGAGTTATTTACAAGGGGTTAAATATGGCTTCAATGAGTGCATGGACAATTAGGAACACTTCCTACTAGAAGACATTCTATTGTTACAAGCACAGTCTTCTACTCAAGATTTCATTTAATTAAGAACCCTGATGTTTCCAATGCAACCAAAAGTTTGCCTCTTTATTCAAAACCAAAATAACTAGCAACAAAATGGTAAATCAAGATAAAACAGCAGCAAATTATTTATGTACACAATCATTAAAAGAAAAGAAAAAGAAAGGGGTGCCCACTCCTGAGAATCCTTTAACCTGGTAAGTCAAGGGGTGGGTTGGATGGTACAGGAGATACCTAACCATGGTCTAACTGTGCTATTTTTGAAATCGAAACCATGTCTACCGGTTTGCAGCCATCCTTATCAGCCTGAGGGATTTGAAGGATATCAGGCCGAATGTCAATCATATTACTGGCATGATAACTTAGTTCAAGCTCCATTAAATAATTCCCAAGGACAGAATTGGCAGATTCATTTCCTTCCCCCAGCTTAGTGATAGTATGTTTCATGTAAGTTTCTCTCAAAATCTTAATCTGATTTGGGATACCCTTAAGAGGTAACCATAAATGAGACCAATCTGAAGCAAAATACCCCTTTAACCTGGCAGACCAATCTCGGTTTAGAATAATCCCATATCCATCTGGTATGTCAGCCACCATAATGTCAATAAATTGACATATCCTGTTATTTGCAGACAAGTGTATGAGAACATTCTTCATTTCTCCCACTACTTTGACATTCGTTCTGTCTAGTTGCACTACTTCCCAGGATGTGGGCTTGGGCTGCCCATTAATCTATTTGCAAACTTCAAGTGGCATAACATTTACCGATGATCCAGAATCTACCAAGCAATTATGCACGTTATGATTCAGCACTTCTAGAGTCAAAAGAAAAGGTGGGGTTTTAGCTTTTTCTTCCCAACTTGGTTCGATTTCTTCTTCCCTCGGTTGGTTTTTAGTGGGTATATCCTTTTTAGGCTCTTTAATCTTTTCAGTGTTTTCTTTGTTAACATCTATTTGTCCTTTCATAAGCTTGGCATGCTTATCGATTTGCTCTGTTTCCTGGTTGAAAATAATGACTTCAGGCGTTTTATCTTCAACATTCATCTGTCTCTTGACATTCTTTTGCAACTTCTTAATATTTGACATTGTTGCATTGTCTTTAATTATCAGATCCATGTATTTCGTCGCTCTTGGTATATTTTTGGGTTTAAGAGTGCTTTCTTCCGTATCGAAAAGTGAGACACCGTCCCATAAGAACATGGTATCATCTTCTTGTTTCTCTATGGTCTTGTTATTATTTTCTCCTTCCTTACTGTCTTTCATCAATTTAGAATCCAAGAGTTGGTTCATTACCAATTTCATCGAATTTAACCATTGAGGACAATTCTTTTTCGAATGCGGTTGTTGGTGAAAAGTGCAGAAATTGTCCCCCCCTACCTCTGTTACATTCATTGATGCTGAATTAGGTGGAGGGATTTTCAATTGGTTGTTATCCTCCCTTTTTTGGTAGTAGGGTCTATAATTTTTCTGAATTTCCCTTTCTTTCTCCATATCTATTATTCGGTTGGAGAGTTTTTGAATTATTTTTAGCATTCCCTCAAAATCATGTGATTTCTCCTCTTTAGGTTTAGACAGTAATAAGGCTCTCCTCCCGACAGTTTTTTCTTCAGGTAGCTCGAGATAATCTTCTATACTTTCCTTTTCAGCCTCTACCCTTTCCACCTCTTCATAAGTCTCTGCCAATGTAGGTCTGCCTTCATTTTGGCAAACATAGCCAGCTCAGGTCCCAGAGCTGAGGTATAATATTCAATTAATACCTTGTCTGAGGGTCTGTCAGTTTCAGAAAATTTGTTGAGGTATGTTGAAAACCTTTGAGTGAAATGATGTACCTTCTCATTCTTTTCTTTTTTTTTTAAACAAGATCTTTCATTAGTGATGCATGCGTTTTTTGGGCTGCGTGTTTACTTCTGAAAATTCTTTCAAAGGTGTCCCAATCGAGAATGGAGTTTGCAGGCAACCCAAAATAGCAGGATGTTGTTGCTCCCTTAAGGGTATGCGAGAACAATCTACAGACAACATCTTCATATTCTCCAGCCCTTAACCCTTCTATTGCTAAATAGAAGCTTTGCAAGTGGTCGTCTACAGCAATCTTTTCATCGAGGTCAAACTTAGGCAGTAACTTCTCAAAAGCTTGAGGTTGGTTATGCAATGGAGGTGTCAGGTTCAAAGGTGATCTAGCTTTCCAAGCCAGCGGTGGGTTGGGCTGATTTACATTTATACCAGCCATGAGAAAGGTTGGAAGAACCGGAGTCTAAGTAAGGAATACCGTAAGGTTAAGACTGGGCTTACTTGCTTCAAAGGTGGAACCAAGACCTATAAGTCTGCTTCTACAAGTTCTTCTGAAATCTAAGTACTTGGGTCAGGACAAAAGTTTCCAAAATATTGTTGGTGGGGTAATCTTTGGAAAATAGGTTTCCTTGGCCAGCCATACATTGGCGGCCCTCCTTCTAGCGTCAGAAACTGTTGATGCCTGGAAAATCGCAGGCGGCAATAGCAAGGGATTCTCCCCAGTCAACGTTCCCAACTATCCCGTGACTGTTTGGTGTAGGGAATCCGTCCGGTTTGCGGTCCAGCTACCGTAGGTCAAAATACAAAAATATATACGGTGGATCGGGCTGCAACCGGTAAAACCTTTTATTTTTGTTTTTGACATACGGTAGCCGGACCGCAAACCGAACGGATTCCCTACACCAAATAGTCACGGGCTAGTTGGGAATGTTGACTGGGGATAATCCCTTGTTGTTGTCGCCTGCGATTTTCCAGGCATCAACACGCATATACACAAGGACGCCAAATACGAGTAAAAGTCGAGTTACCCAAATATGAAGGGGACGAACGACAATGCATAGCGTGGATTAACAAAGCTGAGGAATACCTAGACATCCACAACATCCATTACGACGGTGAAAAAATTAATTATGCCTCCATGCATCTAGAAGGCTGCGCTCATAACTGGTACTTATGGTGGAAGAATACTACAAGAATATGTTCTTACAACTGGGTTAGCTTCAGGAACGACCTCATCAAAAGATTCCAAGGCGTTGAATTAAAAGACTTCTTTGCCAAAATCACAAGGTTACAACAAAAAAATAGTGTCAATGAGTACACATGTGATTGGGAAGCACTGTCAAATCCTCATTAACCGATGACCAATGACTACAGACCTACATACATGGTCTAAAACAACACATCCGTGATGAACTAGAGTTACACAAAATCTCTACCATGGAGGAAGCACGACGTAAACCTAGGATTATTGAAAGCAAATCTGTTCATACAAATGTCGACCAAGACGACTCCAAAAAGAACCCCCTCCAATCAAGATACACAGGAAATCCAAGGTATACACTGCCTCAACTTAGGGAAGGTACAAAGCCCAATTTAGAGGCCTAGAGAATAAAAGAAGGGAAATGTAAGTTCTGTGGAGACAAATGGGATCCTAAGCACATATGCTTACAAAAGAAATTATATGCTTGTGAAGCAGAGCTAGAATTCAATGAACCAATTGAGAGCGATGTGAATAGCCAACAAGACTACCACCCAGGAATCGAGGATGAATCCCCACAAATCTCATTAGCTGTTATTACCGAAATCTCCCAACCACAAACATTGAAGATTAAAGGACATATAAAAAATAATAACGTCACGGTTCTCATCGACTCTGGAAGCACCCATAACTTTGTTAACGTCAACCTTGCTAAAGTATTTAACCTATACATCCGTCCAGTACCTAACATGAAATTTATGGTAGCAGATGGAAAGAATATTGACAATGTGGGAAAATGTCACAAGGTTAAGTTACAAATGCAATAATATAACTTAGAATAAGATTTCTTTGCGGTGCCACTAGGAGGAATCGACGTAGTATTAGGAATACAATGGTTACAAACCTTGGGTACATACTCTGCAAATCACCAAGAACATTTTATTGAATTCCATGCGTTCGGGAAAACACACAAATTATATGGGTTTCAACCACCTCCAACACAACTGGTTACATCACATCAGGTGGAAAATCTACGTTGGAAAGATGCACCAACGTACATACCTCAATGTCCAGAAATGTAGATTCTAAAAAGTGAAGGAGATATGGAAAAACAACCAGAGACACAAGAGCTAATTCGAAAACATCGCAATGTGTTTCAAGAGTTACCTATGGCGCTCCCAACAAATAGAAAAACTGAACACCTAATCGAAATAGAACCAGGGACAAAACCTGCCATTAACAACCCATACAGATGTCCACATCAGAGACGTTGTGATAGTTCACGTAGTCATTGTTGTCAAACCAGCATAGATCCAAATCCCAGGCTCTATCAAGCGCTGAGAGGGATCAAATCTTTGGAGGTGCAAACCTCTTCTTAAGTATTGCACTCAACTATCAACTTTAATGTGATTCAGACCAAAAGGCACATTTTTTTATTTAAGGTCCACAAATAACATTTTTATTATTGATATTTAATACTATTTATGGCTGCATATAATATTTTTTATTTTGTTAGGAAAAAACATTAAAACATCTCCCCCATACATAGTTTTAAAACCATGTGCAAGGCCCTCCTAAAATCATGGGTTGTTTAGGAGGCCTTGCACATGGTATTAAAACCATTTGCAACTACCTCCTAAACTATGTACAACAAAACCATGGCTTGTTTAGGAGGCCTTGCACATGGCTTTAAAACCATTTGTAAGGCCCTCCTAAACCATGTACAATAAAACCATGGGTTTTTAAGAGGCCTTGCACATGGTTTTAAAACCATGTGCATGACCAACATTTTTTTTGCGGATAAATCAATTTATTATTTTTATTATTTTTTATTATTTTGTTAAGTAGAAACATTACAACATCTCCCCTATATTGTGTTGTTTTTCTTTTTTATTTATTTTTTATTATTTTGTTAGGTAGGAACATTACAACATCTCACCCATATTAGATTGTTTTTGTGGCCGACAATTATTTTGGAAGATAATTAAAAGTTTTGTTTTTTATAGCCAACATCTATGTAACGTTACGTAACGTTACAAGATCTCCCCATACTGGGCTGTAGAGCGCCTCTCGGCGCAATAAGCTTTGAGGACAAAGCTTCCTTAAGGGAAAGGCAATGTAACAAAAACCAAATTTAATTATAAGCTAGGTTAATTAATGTAAATAAACTAAGAGGTGACTTGAAAAGTCACCTCTCTTCCCCACTTACGGTATAAATTACCGGGGCATCTATTATGTAAATCATCCTTGAAATTTATCAAATATACAATTACATTACATTTCTCTTACGTTCTCTATCTATTCTCTCGTTCTTACGCTTCCACCCCTCCCGAAAAAAAATGGGGAATCAAGCTGCAAAAGATATATAAAATGGTTCTGCTTGGATAGACATGAGACAAGCTCAGGCTATATGGCTGATAATCAAAGTCAGGGAAGACGGCATAAGGATCAATAAGGCAAGCAAAACTCATGATAATGCAATTACAACTTGACATAAGGGAGTCCCGGGGAAAAGGCCAGCAAAAAGATCAAGAGGAGTATGAGGCTCTTGCGCAAAGTCATGGCGATACTATACAAAGGACTCCCACACCCTAAAGGAAAAAAGTCAGCATGGGCACCAAATGCAAAATGGGAGCTAAATAGGGTACCCATGTATGGTCAAGCTCTACCATTCACATCATGTCACTTCTAAAAGCAACAAGAAGGTTCAGTGACAAGATAGAATGGATTCGTACCTAAGGTTATAATGAAATGGTCATAAAGTCATGCAAAGTGCAAGCAGATGTGAAACCTAAACTATATGCCAGTTTAGACATAATACCTGAAATCGGCACAAACTGGTCAAAACCACAATCAAACCGTGCTCAAAATTAACTCCTACATCATCAAATTAGTCCAAAATGGTCAGAAACGATCAAAACTATAGAAAGTGGGCAGTTTGCCCATTTGAGCTCAAAAATTCCAACTCGAATTCCGTGAGCATCGTCCGGTGAAATTCGACATCGTTTGATCCAGATAACTCCTCATGTTAGCCTCTTCCCATTGCATGCAACTTTTTTAATTTTTCATGGTCCATTTCATTTTTTATGCCATCCTAAAGTGTGTGTTTCGGCCCACGTGGGTATCGGGGATTTTTCCACGTATAGGGCTGGCCATACGTGCAAAAACCGTCCAAACCCGCGTACATACGGGATTGTTTTTCAAATAGTCATGTATGAGGACGCAGATGAGGTTTTCAAGGGTAAATAATGATGAAATCTCTTGTTTTTTGTGCAGGATGGTTTTAGAATGGAGGGAGAGGGAACATGGTGATGTAGAAGAGGCAGTGCAAGGTGACTTAATGGCCCAACAAGCTTTGCGTGCATGCAGATTATATAAGTTTTGGTGTCTTGGCAGACTGAGGCCCAAACCAAGACTCCTGCAGATGCTAGTGGATTACTGGGATCCAGACTCTGAGTATTTTCATATTAACAGGATGTCGCTCAGTATAGAGATTGAGGACATATACTTTATCGCTGGATAATCCCGACGAGGAGAGGTGGTAAATCTTCGATATCGTGGGCTAGGAGGTGTCTTGACTATTGATGAGTACATTGCAATGTATTGCTTTCTGGACACAGAAAATGTTGGGAGTCAAATCCTGACAAACTCGACCCAAGTGCTGGGACTGAAGGCCATACTATTGGCACTCGGTAGGATAGTCGGCTTAGCTTCACTCCACCAGGCTTCTCGACCACTGATTTTCTATGCGGTGGAGTGTATGAGACCCATAGTGTATGACTAGAGCACTGCGTTATTGATCAACATGAAGCAACAACTCAATGACTACAAGATGGGCAGGGTGAGAAACTTCAGTTTCGGAAGCATATTGAGCACATTCTTCTTTGAGTGTGTACCAGGGCTAAGCCCTAGAGTGGACATTCCTCCACATGAAGTTTGAGATCCATCCCAACGACGTTGGGAAAATTTTATGCACAGACCGGTCGGAGGTAGGGTGGATAACCCCTACCCAGCAGACTTCTTTCCATGGTGGCAGAGGCAGATCATAGCCATCGATGACTATCCCTATGCAGGGATAGATTTCCATGGAGATCCGGACATGACCCTACCACCAGGAGTGGCATGTGGCAACATAGTTAATGAATCCCAAACCCACTTTAAGTTTTTTGAATTATTAAATATATTTTTTTGTGTTTTTTGATATATTGACTCAAAAGACATGTTTTGGTGTGACAACACATAGTGACAATCTGTCGTGTATGCAGATGTTGGACCACGGTGACCGAAGGAGTCCCCTCTTCATAGACAGAGGGGAAGAGGAGATGACATCATGGGTGTGGATGTGGAGCGGACACTCCAAAGCATTCACACAAACTTCGTACGCTTGACACACAAGGTACCCATGGCACAAATAGAGGACTTGCCTGAGGCCATGCAGTGCTAGGTGGTTGGTGTACCAGTGCCAGGTGGTTGGTGTATTACGGGCATGGGTTCGATTATTTCGATGGCTAGCTAGAGCCGTGGTGTGTTACCATGATCAGAACCCCCCTCCCCCTCAGGCTTAGACACCTAAGAGTATTTCTTTTTGTACTACCGTGTATTATATTTTGGTGGCTCGGAAGCCCCAATTTTGTATTATGACACTTATTTATTATGATGTCACATTTTGGATGTTAATGAAAAACTTTTATGATGATCGATTATTTATTTACATGTGTGAAAAAATATATGTTTGTGATATGCTTATGGTCTATAAAACAAATGCCAATCTAACACATGGTTAGCATATGAGTCAGAAACTTGATTAAAAATTCTTAAAACATGTAGACATGTTATATTCTCAAATTTTCGTTCTAGCAATATCACACGTAAGAATCTTTGTAATAAAACTGGATCTCTAATAGGATACGAGCCATTAAGCTGTGAAACCACTAACTGCGAATCAAGACGTACCTTAAGAGAGAGAACAACATGTGAAATGGCATCGCGCAATAACTCAATAACGACACTATCTTTAGCAACATTGTTCGAAGAAGGTCGTAAACATATGCCTCCTGAATACAATACTTGACCCGTAGGAGTATAAATCACCCAGGTAACCAAAGCTGAGTTTTGAGTGTGGTGGCTAACACCATCAGCGAATCCTATGTAAGTGGAAGATTCCATCGACATCTGCCATAAGAAATGGAAGCTAATCAACAAACCCTATCACCATAAGAAAACCGAACTATGCAAAAAATTGTACAATAATATACAATAATTAGCCTTGACTGAAGATCATGCATAGTATTTTTTAAGATAGAGCCCATTTCTAGGATCTTCCAAGGTTGTCCCTTCATAATCCACTAGCTCATAGGCTCCCTTCTCTAACACACGTTTGACCACGTAAGGACCATGCTACATGGGATTAAACTTCCCTGCCCCCAAGGGTTCTTTAGCCTGATCCCACAAAAGGACCAAATCACCTTCACTAAACTTCCTCGGATGGACAGACTTATCATATTGGACCTTAACGTGATGCGTATTTACTTCTAGAGCCATTAAGGCATCTCGTTGTTGCTCATCAAGCTTATCTAAGTGGACCAAACATTCCTCCAATGCGGAAGTGTCTGGTAAAAGCTCTATAGCTAACTTCAACGAAGGGATTTCACCTTCAACCGGCAAGACAGACTCCACCCCATGCACAAGCTGACTCTGGAGAGAAACCGGTGGCAGTCTTAACCGTGGTTCTATAGGCCCACAAAGCGGGATATAACATGATATGCCAATTCGTCTTGCTTTATGCAATGGTTTGTTGTAGAATGTACTTAAGTGATTTATTCACTGCTTCAACCTGTCCATTTGCCTGAGGGTAATAAGAAGAGGAATGATCCTAATTATACCCTAACTTTGAATCCAACTCTTCCATCATTTTATTTTGAAAGTGCCTACCATGGTCAGTGACAAGATCTTTCGGAATACCGAACCGAGTAATAATTTGGTTGAAAATGAAATGCGCGGCTGTCTCACTGTTGGATTTAATAGTGGGCATAGCCTCTTCCCATTTCATGAAATAATCGACAGCCACTATAATGTGATGATGCGCCCTAGCCGAAGCTGGGTTGCAATCCATAAATTCAAGCCCCTACTTGGTGAAGGGACCGACGATAATAATAGGATGTAACGAGGATGGATGTGAGTGCATATTGCATGCAAACACCTGTCAAGTGTGGCACTTCTTGACTGCATTAACACAATCTTTGAAGATCGACAGCCAAAAATATCCTGCTCTCAAGATTTTTTGGGTTGTAGAAAGCCCAAATAAATTACCACCACGTGCCCCTCCATGGAAATCATTCAGCACAACCTCAGCCTCATCAAGGGTTAAACAATGATGTAAAATGGAATCTACCCCACGGTGGTACAAAGTATTATCCACTATAAGGTAGTTCTTAGCTACATGATGTAATCGTCATCGTTCATCCCGTGAAAGGTGAGTAGGGACCTTCAACGTTTCCAAATATACAATGATATCCACGTACCATGGGTCCAAAGATGAGATAAGGAAAATATGCTCATCGACAAACGTATCCTCATAAACCTCCTCCTCCTCCAAACTTGGAAAATAAGATATGAGCTCCGCAAAGATCAACAATTTCTTCGATTTCACCGAAACGAATTTGAGATCGAACTCTTGCAAAATAACAATCCATTTATTGTATTTTCCCCCAATCATCCTTCTAGTGAGGATGAACTGAAACGGGTTGATATGAGCTACAACCAAGGTTCGGCGAAGGAGAATGTAATGTCTCAATCTCTGAACCGCATGAACAGTGGCCAAGGCAAGTTTCTCCACATGGGAATAACATATTTCCGCATCAATAAGGTTTTGGCTCAAATAGTATATGACATGCTTGTGGAGCTCCTCATCCTCCTGAACCAAAACCATACCAACTGTCTCCATGGACGCGGCCACATAAATCAATAAATCACGACTATAGTCAGGTGGACTAAGCACAGGGGCCGATGCTAAGGCTTGCACATCAAAGGACTCCTGGGCTCGCTCATCCCAGAAAAAAAGGAGTGTCCTTCTTTAAAAGACACATAAAGCCTTTAGTCAAATTGGAAAAATTAACTACGAACCTCCGTAGGAAATTTTCCATGCCTTGCAAACACTGAAGATGTCTAATATTACGCGGGGGAGACAATTGAAGTATTTCCTCAACATTTAAGGGATCGACTCTTATACCCTCCCTCGATACGATGAACCCCAGCAAGCAACCAACAGTCGTGCAAAATATGCACTTATGAGGATTTAACCGAACTTGATAATGATGAAATCTTTCGAATACTAACCTCAAATGGTATGGATGACACACTCTCAAATGAGAATGAGCAGCGAGGTCATCCAAATACACTTCGATAATCATTTTGAGATCATGAAAAATTAAGGTCATAGCCCACTGAAATGTAGCTACGGGGTTTTTAAGGCCGAAAGGCATCTTCCGATATGCAAAAGTACCCCAAGGACAAATAAATGCAGTCTTATGTTGATCCTCGGGTTTAATCTAAATCTGATTATATCCGAAAAAACCGTCCATGAAGGAGAATACATCGCTTCCCGCACACTCATCCAAAATCTGATCAATAAATGGTGTGCGAAAATTATCCTTAGGACAAGCACGATTTAAATCATGGAAATCAGTGCATATACAGATCGCTCCCTCCTTCTTATCAATCATAACGATATTTGAAACCCACTCCGTCAAGGGAACAGGATAGATAAAATTGGCTTTCAACAGTTTCTCTATCTCTGCCTTAATGGCAGGTGCTTTTTTAGGATTCACCGCACGCAAACGTTGTCGAACCAACTTCGCATCTAGATAGGTCTTGATCTCATGTTCGACAATACGAGGGTCGATACCTGGCATTTCCTTGTATGACCAAGCAAAGATGTCATGAAACTCTTTAAATAGCTCTGTATACTCCTTTTCCTATTCCTTCCAGGTTGCCCTTCTAGTTCGACGATTGCATGGAAAGTACACTTGTCATTTGGGTAGGTTGAGACGAAGCTCTAGATTGTCCCGACGCGAATTGATTAATTAACAATTGGCTCACTTGTTTCACAACCGAATCCACAGGTTTGGAACTTGTACAACCCATAATGCCATCGGCATGTGGTCCAGGCTTGATCTTGGGATTGAAACTAGATCACGAATCATTAGGTATAATCTCATACAAAAGTCTGGATTGATCGTAGAACAAATCCATCTCTTGTGCCCTAAAGATTACTTGTTCCTCGTTTTGGACTCTGGATGTGGAAACATCCTTCGCGATGTAAGGTAACATCGACTTGAGGAACCACCCAAGGAGAAATTCCGGTGGTATAAAGGCTTTAATCAACCTCTTTCTTCTACACCACTCTTGAATATGATCTGAGATATGTGTGGCTTTGTCTTGCTGAAATGTCGACAAGAGATCGGTACCAACATCATAACGCATTGGTAGCTGAAAGTGATCGAGGAAAGTCATGGAAAGGTCATCAAATAAAACGAATGCCCCCCTTGGTAACTCTATATACCATTTGGCTGCAGGCCTGGTGAGGATGCATTGAAATAGCCTCAAATGGATTGAATCCTCATGTAAGGAATTGGAAGAGCACCTAAGGTGAAAAGTAGTGACATGCTCACTAGGATCTTCTCCAGCTTTGCCTTCGAACTTGGGAATGTCTGAAGGAAGCTTGTTAGGTACAGTCGGCCAGGCCAGGTCATGAGATACCGGATCGTTCATAAGTCTCGATAAGTCAGGTAAGTCAATGTTGCAAGGAAAGGGAGCCTAGGTTGAGCTGATCTATGCCACGCTCCCTGATATTTTTGGTTCATGTAAGGCTGATTTCTATAAATACCATGGCCTTGTCCATAATAACCTCCTTCCATTTGACCTGTATAGGGCAGCATGGAAGCATTGTGATGTGGTGTACCTTGATTATGCGATGCTACAAATCCATAATTAGAAGATTAAGCAGGTTTTTGATACCCGCACCCATAGGTTTGATAGTTCTGTCCATACTGCGGTCCATAAGATTGCCCATGAGAAGCTCCATAAGGTGTCCCATGGGTTGTCCCATGAGAAGCTCCATAGTTAGGGATATTGGTAACTCCTTGCGATGGACCATAAGACGATCCAGAAATAGGGATATGACCTTTTGACACAAGAAGAGGTACTTGACTCTGAGATACTACCGTGCGAGTAGTCGTAGTATGAACATGGCTAGTAGCAATATTCCAACCTGAAGGACCACGTGAATGAGGGGGAGGAAGGGTTGTCAAAAACGCATTCGAATGAGTAGGGTTCGAGGACGAAGGGACATGTGAAGGGATGTAAGTGGTGTTCCCAATGTTCACTCGTTTCGGTTCTAGTATCTGCATATGGTTACTAACACTAGGTCTACGACAGACATGTGAATTTGCTTCCACCACTGGGATGGAAGGTGCAATGTGACTAGTGCTCCCAAATCTCTCTGCATGGAAAGGAATAGGAGTGCCCCCAAGCGTAGTGCTAGGTTCAAATTCCGACTCAACATGATGTGCTGAATCAGGTGCATGGATATCAGACATGCCATAACGAACATGACTAGTGCTTGTGGGTTCATGATGAGTCTCGCCACCTGGAAACCAATATAGGAGACCTGTTAATGAGGGATCATAACCAGAGTGTGAAGGTATTTCTAGTGAAATATCATATACGGGAGTAGAATCTGCATCCCCAACCTCGTGAGGTGGAGAGGACATCTCAGGAATCTCATCTTCGTGATTTCCCATCATGTGTGAATCAAATTGAGAAGTAATCCGCCCGGACTGTCTGTTTCTCTCTCCCAAAGGAGGAGGAGATGTGGAAGGTGAAAGTCCTACTAAATGACAAGAAAGGTGAAGTGTCGTGCCCGAATCCACAATGACTCAAAAAAAAATGAAAAGACTCGATCTAATTACGCAAAGCCTAGGAAAACTAGAGTGCACAGAGCATACACCTATAAAATGTAAAGCCAAATCACAAGCAAACAAGGGTAGGATATGTGAGCTCCCAAATGAAACAGGTATGTCTCGCCTAGGAGAGGCTTGAGACTCCCATACACAACAAGCGGAGGTTCGTAACCAATTATAGTGGCCCTCAGCTTCAACTCATATAGCGACTGTGTTGTCTGACCCCTACCTGGCCAGGACACTTGCAGAATAACCTCTACGAAGTACCCCCTCAATAACCTAGGTAAGGCAACTAAGGTCACCTCAATATAATCAATGCTCAGGTGGACAGTCGCAGGCGGGATTGACCATATGCGCATAGAAAATCCTAAAACTCTCGAAAGAGCCCTCAGATACGAATACAATCCTGGAAATATCTCTGGTGCTACTCAGTTATGACCAGGGGTCATCCCAATCAATAACTGCTCACACTGCCTCGTGCGTAACTCCATTGTAAGAGGAGGATCCTGAGAAACACTAATTATATAAAGGAATTTCACACTCTCACCTGGACAGACACATAAATGTTTCGTTTAGTGGTCTTGGAGAATTTACTCACAATGAACTATTCCAAAATCCTAAAACTTAATCTTGTTGGTGCAGCCTATAAAAGAAAAGAGTGTAATTCATTTTATTATGCGTTGATTTTAATTGGATTATTACTCAAAAAGGACAAATTGTCGTGCAACTAATGATGTTATGACGCAACAAGAAGTAAAATGCACACCTAACAATCAATGCAAATGCATTGTGTCGAATGAAAAACGGGGTATGCTACTACGTGAAGTGAAAAAATTTCCTTCAAATGAATATGCAATCATTCCTATATGAAAATATGACTAATACTTTCCAAGCAAACCTAATGCAAGTACCATGCAAAATGCAAAATGCAAACAATGCATATGATGCAAAAATAAAATGTTTTTTGTATTTTTTGAACTAAATGAGATAAAAAGAAAAAGTATGACTCTACAACCCCCAAACTCTACAAGCACTATCAGACAGTACCCAAGAAAAGCACCAAGGTAAAATAGACCTAATGCACTAATCCCAAAAAAAAAAATAGAAAATGAAATGACAAGAACATTTTCAAAAATTTTAAACTAAAAAGCATATCTAGTCAGAAACAAGGGTGTATACAGACTCCAGAAGCATCCAAGAAGACTCAGCAATCATCCAAACTCACCTAGCAACACTTAATCTTCCCCAAAAAGGAAAAACTCAGGGCATACGCAACTGTTTGTAGAAAATCCGCATATATACACGGCTATTGCAGGAAAACCCGTGTGTACACGCGATTATGAAGGCCAAACTCGCATATAGTAAGAAAAAGAGATAATAAAAAAAAGAAGGTAAACAGAAAAGCTGAGACAAAATTTACTCCTATCAGACACTACTAGGAAAACATGCCCCCAGACCCAACTCAGAAACAGACAAATCAGAGCAATTCAAGAACATTGAATGCTGACAAAACCCCCAAAGGAAATGACTAGGAACTCCCCAGTATGGTCGCCAATTCTGTTACGGAGAAAACTTCCTATGGCTTGGGGTACCACAACAAACAGAGTAACTGCAGAAATCAATCCCTTCCCATATGCAAGAGAAATAAAACATCTAACACTAAAGGATCTCGAAGCATACCTTATTCCGGATGGTTCATGCAAATCCTCGTTGAGCTTTTCCAATCTCGCTTGTGTTAGCAATTTGCTCTCTCAACAATCAGCAAACAAGACTAGCATGCTATATAATGATGTTAAACCTACTCTAGCATATATAATAAATCATGTATAAGCAATTAAAAGAATCCATGGATTCAATATTCATTTAAATGCACATCATTGGATAGGACAAGCTATTTCTATTAATATAAATCAAAGATTACAAGAATGACAGCCTCTGTCGGCACGTATGCGAACCGGAGAAACTAAGTCCTCCACCTGGGCCTCCACCACCTCAATCCTCCATCTCTCGATAGCAATCTCACAAGCAAAGGCAAGCTTGGGAAGAACACAAAGTTCTCCAAGGGACAAATGGATGCAGACTCAAGTATAATCAAGCTTCAGCAACAATGGACTATAGTTTTCTTGCTCTTCAATTCCTCCCCTTTCAATGTATCCAAAGGGTTCCTTATATAGTGCTTCAATGGGGTAATGGAAGGTCAAATTTGAGCGATATCAAGGCATATGGAAGACCAAGAGACAAGTGACTCAGATCCACATCAAGGAAAACTCCAAAACTATTTGGCCTTTTGCACACATCCTGATGTACGCAGGTTTAAGGGTCATATCCACATATATACACGAGAATGGGTTTAAAAGTCACGTATGGAAAATAATGCATGTTTTTAGGGATGATCTTGGAAACATCAAAGGTACAAAAATGGTCCATGCGGTCCAAAGAGTCTACAGAGGGACAAGGAAGGCCATAAATATGTGATCTACCATGTGTGGTAAAATCAGTTGTAACAGAGCTGATAACCTATAAATCACACAATCAAACATACAAAATAAGGTCAGCATATTGCACTTTTGGAATTTCCTTCACACCCAGCATAGTTCATCAAGAAAGCTTGATCAACAATTTCTTAACTTCGGATATTAAGTGGTAAATTCTCTGCTTCTGGTGCAGTACTAGAAGGAGCAATTTTGCTCAAAAATGATCCAGCTAGAGATCTGAGGAGGAGAGGTGCCTTATCTGTCGAGGCTCTGATACCATATTAAATTGAGCACATAGATATGTGGACAATCACACAACTCACAAGATAGATCACACAATTTACTCAGCAATTGAAGAATGAAACAGTGCAAAAATGGCTTGCAACTGTGAATGCTTTCATTAATCAAAAAGTAATTAGATGGTTAATTACAATGTAATAAAATGGCTAAATAGCCACATGCAATTCGAATCCACGTGAGGAAATTCGAATTGATTAGACTCTACTTAACTGTAGGTAACTAAGACCTTGTCTAAATGATTATCGGGGGACTCAATAGTTAACTGACCTTGTCTAAACCATTATCGGAGTTCAACGGAGTTCTAAAACATAACTCAAGTGTCTAATTCAGTGTTAACTGAGGCTAACTGACTGTGGTAGGTGAGAAATGTGCCTCTCCTGCATGCAGCCATGCAAACCTAGTGCTAACTAAATGTAAAGGACTAGAACTGAATGTAACTGACTCCTAACTCAGCTTGACTAGTCACCAACTCAACTCAACTGACCGTGGTTGGTATCGGCACTCCCATTGGCTCCTAAATTGTAGGGATTGGTCTAGGAGGCTCCTAAAATGATGCATGCAAGTGCAATCAGTGGCAGTAGGCCTCAATTAGTGTTCCCCACACTTTGATAACTGAAACATGTGCCCCAATTAGGCCAAGTGGTGCTAGTGACTAAAAATAGACTGGATGGACTCCTGATTTAGACATGACTCGTGATTTAGACATATGACCAAATTGGACAAGGGAGGATTAATAATCCTAACATCCAATACCATATACATTGAATAATTCCTCAATAAATCACACCATACCATTATCATAATATGTTATATACTAATAATACATATATACCACCAATAGCATCACATAAACGCTAATAATATTGCACTTATGTAAACACTTGACACATACACAAACATACATGTATCAACCATTAATCATCCAATTTCAATCAATAACAACCAATAGTAACCAATAATATCAAACAACATACATCAACCATAATAATCATATCGAATAGTTACTATTTATCATAGCATTATATATACTTATTAGCACATGATGATATATATAACATCCATATATATTTTATTACCATTATACCACAATATACTACTACTACCATTACATATATGCTATACTTAATCATCATATTATTTTGTATTGACATATGTGTATTATTCATATATACATACTATATACATACATCTTCCTGAACCCTCCAAAATTAAGGATTTGAGGCTTCCCTTGCTTCTCCTCCTTTCAGGATCTTTCCTAACAACCCTTCTTCAATTCTGTATAGATTTTGTCTATTTTTTTATCTCTTATTCTTCACTACAGTTACTAAGCTTTCATTATGCTTCAAGTTGCAATTCAATATCTCAATAGTATGTTCTAACAAGCACTAGAAGCATTCACTATCAACCATGATTAGTGAACTCACATGTTCATTCATCATTCACGCTACTTACCTTTTAGATACAATGCATAAATATAGTCATTAACTGCATATTGAAAGTGCAATCCAAGCAAACTAGACAAGAACATAAGGTATTTCGAACACTACCAAGCTTCTATATTGAGCAACCACTTCGTGTTGAACTGTTAAAAATTGATTTTCATCATATTTGGACTATTGGATTACAATTAGGAATCATTTGCAAACTCAGTTTGAAAAACCACTGATAAACTACAATTTTGGATTGAATGCTTCAACTTCAAGATTTTCAAAGGAAATCCTGCAAATAAAATTTTATTGTAAGGTAGATACCATCAACAACATGTACATCTTCTTAATCAACCTAAGACAATTTTTCCGTTACCAAAATGAATTTCTCTTCAAAAATTGAGCACTAATTCCCAAGTAAAAGGGAGGTTTGTTCATAGACTTTTCCTAGACTTTCCATGGATGTTGGTGAATCAACCAAGATCATCTTATAACTTTTCTAAGTTTTTGTCATGCTTCATAAGGTCTCATAATATGAAAATCTATCCTTCCAAAATTTATCAAAAACACTACCATTCTTAAGAAAACCCATACAAGTTCTCTGTAGTCGGGTTTACATCTTTCAACATACATATAAATTTTGAATTCCCTAAAAACTTTGAGAGGCATGTACATGCCACTACAGCCCCCTTCTTTCTCAAGTATCAACATATCCATAATCATTTGTATATGTATTATATATATATTATCACTATTACTCCAAAATATATATATATATATATTATCATTCACATACATTAATATATATACACTACACATAATTATTTACTTTATACACCATTTATATATCATAGATTACAAGATATATACCAATCCATGCTACTATATTACATTACATAGACTAATATATCCATAATCTCTTAACCTTTGAAATTAAAAGAAATAAAAATTCATTCAAACTTATCATTGAATTAAGGCACTAGTCGAGGCTTCTGATTATTCCTTTAACATAATGGGGGCTTAATTTATTTCATTGTGCACATTTATAATCTCCACATGCACATAAAAATAAAAATAAAGTATAAGTTTGTAATAGGTATGACTGCCGCAGAGTTGGAACCTAAACTTTGATACCACTTTGTAACGTACATGACCCCAAAACTAAAGGCCAAATGCACCAAATGACCAGGGGAAAGGCTTAATCGAGTCAAATCATAGCAGAATAAAATTTCGAAGGTTAGGTGTTCATGCCATTAAGCCAATTAAAATAAACATTTAGCCTTTAAATTAAAATTGTGGCACTTTTAAAATGCAATTATAACCTTTCCAAATGCTCATGGAGATGCATAGATATGCAAGCATATTGATAATCTAACCATATTTGCAAAAGTAATTAATATGAATACAATTACCATTAAATAACATTTAAAAGTGGCCATGATCATCCTTATAACATCCGTAAATCATATTTATGGACTTCTTTGTAAACCATTACAATTCAGATTTTACAATAGTTAATCTGAGCCAATTACGTTACTTCCCTAAATCAAAATTACAATACAGTTTTACATCACCTATGAGATGAGATATGAATCTATCATATAAATTCATTTAATCGTGAATAATAACAGGTATGAAGCTTCCATCTACAGTTGTAACATATACATAAAATCAGATCTTCCATCGACCTTTAAATCCATAATTAGTTCAATAGAAAAGCAATTGAATCATATCAGATTAATCTAAAAGCTTAGGATAAATAGTATATCAGCCTTTGGGGAACACGTACAACATAAATACATGCATGAACCGACAAATCTATCAAAGTAGTTAATGCAATCAAGTTTCCAGCAGAAACTAGTCAGTTAATAGTTAAATCCATCACAAATTTGATCTGCAAAGTTAAGCAGGTATTTCATCAATTCCTAGGGGCTCGCTATAACCATTAAGGGCGCACTTTCAAACTAATGTACAGTCAAAAATATAGGGATATCAGGTCTACTGAAAAATAATTGATGCATTCAAGTTTTTAAGCATAAACTACTCTACTAGTGTGTTGAAAACTCAACATTTCCAACTATGAATTCATTCACAAATCATATCAACCATTGAGGGTGCATTTGTAAGTTAAACAACAACATATAAAATAAATAATAACATGTATCAATATGCCATCAAGATCATATCTCATAGTCAAGGAGAATGTACAAGTTTTGAAACAGATAAACCATCAAATCTACATCCAACCATTGATACATAAACCATATACATCAACAATAAATAATTATAGAAGCAATGGAAACAACATATAAACATATAAATTAAGTCACTTATCTTATCAATAGGAAATTGACATCAACTGGTCCACGTACCACCTAACATTAGGCATTTCCAAGCCAAATCCTCTTGGACAGACCACCCTTGAGATGAGGCCATGGATACACAAGCAGAGGTGCACTTAATCAATGGAATAGCTCAAAGATATCAGTCTAAAAATCCACAACTCGATTTCTCACCACCTACTTTCTCCTCCACCCCACTACCAGGTGTTATGGTAATCCCTTAATCACCCAAGCCCCTCAGGATTCACCATTAGGATTTACATGCAAGATCAGGACGAAGATAGCAAGTGGACTCCGAGAAAATATACCAGAGTTGTCCAAGCTTACATTATGCACAAACACAATGTATCATGTACACAGTGCTCCCAACACATAGTTCACAGACATAGCAAAACATACATGGCTCCCAAGCTCATAAGATCGCCATGAAATTACATGAGTATTGCATCAATTAGTATCCTCTCCCATTCCCAAGGATGTGAATCATGTATTTATAGACCAAAGGAAGAATTTCTAATCCAAGGAGGCCAATTAGAACCAAGGTAATCGAACTTGAGTCAACCGAATGAGGTTAACTCAACCGCAAGAGACCCATTGAATTTTACCCAAGTAACTCAAAGTTCAAGGAGGGTGACTCCAAACTACCCAACCCAAATCCAACTCATGTGGGAGCACTTCATTCATGAAGAGGAACTTGAATTAGTGAGAGGATCAATTACACAAGCTAAGATACCTTGTCGGAATAGAAAAAGGATACATAGTGAAGGAGTAGTCTTTTCACATGTACTGGCTAAAAATAGTTAGTGAGGGAACATTTGTGCAAGTGAGGGCTACAAAACCAAGTGTAACCTCCCAAAAAGGAGTTAAAAAACCAGTAAATGGGCACATTTCTCAATTGAAACCCATCAAGTCAAGCATAAGGTGTCAAAATAACTCCAAAGGTCAAAATAATCAAAAGTTGGGTCAATTATACAATGTTTGGGTGACCATCAACTAATAAAGTCACCAAAGTATAATTATGCACTAGGATAAACAAACTTGGTCCAACAAGTTCTAAAGTACTAGGAATGTCCCCATTCCCCCTAATACTTTGGATCCAAGCCTCCCATGCTCTTTTGTGGTTTTCGGTGTGCCAGTTGTTTTTATTAATTAATTATTTACAAAGATAATAATAATGCCCCTTGGTCCTTGAAAGACCCTTGTCCCGACACATAGTGCCACAATAATAAACAATTACAACATATTACATATCTCTGGGGGATTAACATATGGGGCATTACACAACTTTAAACCCACGATTGAGCCTATAGCATACCAAAAAACCCACCCACACAGTGCAAGGTGCCCAAACTTCTACTAGTGGGTCTCTTCATATTCTACATCCTAGTAGTGACTATATACCATGGATACCAAAACCATCTGTACGATGTACTACTCAAATCCTTCATGTAATGGTTTTGCACAACTACAACATTATAGATGACTTAGCCTAGTCCCCCACCATTTTGTCTAGTCTCTAAGTTTTGCAATTCTTCATTTCCAAAAAGAAGGCAGTACTATTATCACTAGGTTCCATAGATCCATCTAATTCATTCCTTAGGAACTTAGACCTCAATAGAGGTGAACCATGATTGTCTTCATCTGACTTTCCAAATAATGTCTCAATTAGAACATCATCATTCATCGTTGCATCAACAATGAAGGTGCTTTGACTTGTGTCATGTACACCACGGTTTGAAAATGACTGGGATCCCCTAATCTTGTCCCTTCAGCTATCACCTTTCATTCCTATGGTGGTCATCCTTCACAACCACAAGGCATTTACTATAACATCCCTATCAAGATGGGGGGGATATTTTTTTCCTTGATGTTAGCCATTGATGCACAACTCGAATACAACATCCTCCTTGGCCATAGTTACATGCACAACATGAAGGCAGTTTCCTCAGTATTCTACACCATGGTGTCCCCCCACAATCATAAAGTGTTCACCCTTGACTAGCTTACATACTATGATCCCCCAAGTACCAACCTTGAGAATATCTCACCAAAGGTCAGCATCAAGCATCCCTTATCTCTCAATGACATGGGAGTTGAAGTATACAAAGATTCTTCCTTAATATGGGCATATGTTGGACCTCCACCAGTCATACCATCATCAACTGATGGTCTCATGTGTACCATATTTTCCTCTAAATACCAACCACCATTATCTTATTCCACCTCTATGTTCCCAGTAGACACTGAGATCCACCTTAAATAACAATGTCCTGGTGTCCTTCAATGGAGTTGATCATAAACATACCTTTCCTTTTTTTCCCTAGGGGCATTCAAGGAATGCCAATAATGGCTACCCTCACTATGTATGGCCTCATCCTCAAGATTCCTAAATGGTACCTAAAACACCCATACCAAAGAGTAACCTTGAAACCATACAATCATATAATTTTCACACCAATCACTCCCATAAATGCCTCATCATCAAAGACCCCATGGTTGGTAGCACCAATAACAGCTAGACCTGTTAGAATAATCAACCCATAATTAATCACCTTAGACATTAATTAATCCATTTTTTGTCTTATTTGCCTAGTTTCTATATTCCACCTTATGCAAGTTGTCCTCCACACATCCAAAGTGGTCAAACTTGCTAAATTTGAGTCATGGAGTGCTTGGGAAACCACTTGGAATCAAATCTGCTTTATTCCTGGCCTTCCTAGCGCATGTCTGCTTTTTCTGCTTTATTGCCTACTTTTTCTAAGTTTTAAGGCAATTGGGAAAGTTTGACTAGGTGAAGTTAACTTGTTTTTTGTGCTCATCATCCTCCACTCTTTTCTCCTAAGAAAAGCATGTATGAGTTGTCCTTCCATCATCTATTAGCTTGCCTAATTGATTTTGCCAATTCGTGAGCTCCTAGACAGATTTGGAAACTGCTTTATGCACCTATGGGGGATTTGCTTAGATTTAGTAAGCCTGCTTTTGACCAAATTCGAATGGCATCCTTATGCATTCGAATCTCTCATGTAATTATTTATTGTGGCAACCTATGACTTCACAGGGTTGGCTATTGTACACTTATTCAATACAGATTAGTGTTCTGCTCCATATTCAGTCTCCTTTGTGTGTAATTTGCATGTGTAATTGGCAATTGTTGTGAGTGTAATTGTTCTAACACCTGGGTTCAATTTCCACATGGTATCAGAGCCTTTGTAGATCGATTTATCTCCTTCCAATTTGTTATTGCAGGTTCGACATCATTGACTGGGAGCATTCTGCTGACTGAAGGGACAATTTCTGAGCTATGGATCAATCTTAGAAGATCATCTTGACTCCATTTAACTTCTTTGAATGGAAAGCAGAGATGGAGATACTGTTGAGAGAAAAAGGCCTCTACAAAGTGACTATAGCAACAGAAGCAGAGCCCAATGCAGCTGCAGAGAAGATTAAATGGCACAACAGGAGGGATGAGGCCTATGGTCTCCTGTGTCTGAGCATATCCAGAGACCTCCTTTCCCATCTTGATGGATTAACATCACCAAATGAAGTATGGGAGAAGCTTGTTGAGATTTTTGGTAAGACAGATGAGATGAGGGGACATCAAATTGAAAATGAATTGATCTCCCTGAGTCCCAATAGCTTTGAATCCCTGCAATTCTATTTTTCCAAGTTCAAAGCCCTTGTTTTGCAGCTAAAACAATGTGGGATCGAAAAGAAGGATGAACAACTGGTTTTGGCCATACTCTCGAAGCTTGGCCCTGACTATTTAGTGTTTGTATCGACCTTCCATGCCACAAAGTTGACAGCTCGAGCCTGGAAAATGCCTAGCCTTGCAAATTTCATGGAATCTCTCACACAAGAACAAGATAAATTGGTGATG
>LPNX010182839.1:150874-191437 GCA_001517045.1 Pseudotsuga menziesii
AAGCTCTGGTTGCTGGAGATTCGAGGGTGGATTCAAAAGGCAAGAAGAAAGCTAAGAAGCCACCTGAGCAAAAGAGAGACAAGAACAAGTCTCCAAAGGAGCCTCAAGGTTCCAAGAAGAACCCCCAGAAGAAGAAGAACAAAGGAGAAATGAGCAAGTGTGCATACTGCAGTAAGGGCAATCATTCTGAAAGCTCCTGCATGAAGAAGCAAATTGACATGCTGACCCAACTCCTGGAGAAGAATGGCATCTCCCTTCCAGACAGCTCAAAGAAGAGGGAAGGAGGATCAAATTCAGAAGACGGAGAGAGATTTTATGCATTGGTTGCTGGCACATCAAGCTCACCTAGTTTCATTATTGATTCTGGAGATTCAAGACATATGGTTTCGGCCAAGGAGGCATTCACCTCACTTGACATGTCGAAAGGTCCACCAATTGTACTGGGAGATGACTCTCTCACTGAAAGTTTGGGAAAAGGGAGGATTGATCTTGACCATGGTAAGTTCAGCAATGTATTGTATGTTACAGGTCTTGCCTCTAACCTCCTATCAGTGTATCAGATGACCCACACAGGGTCTCCAAAGAAAGTCATATTCTCCCCTGATGAAGAGGAGATCACAGAGATATCAAGTGGTAAAGTCATTGCAAAAGGAATTGCAAATCACACTTCGAAGGTATACATGTTCTCACACTTCCTACCCTACTCAAACCCCTCTGCTCTTCTGATTCATGCTAATGAGGCAAGCAAGCTTTGGCATGAAATATTTGGCCACCTTAATTACAAGTATCTTTCTGATCTTAGTGAAAAAGAAATGGTCATAGGGTTACCAAAAATTAAGTTTTCCAAAAGAGTCTGTCAAGGTTGAATCCTAGGAAAACACCCAGAGCATAAATTTGAGAAAGCTAGTCATGAGAGAACCTCTGCACCTCTTGAGTTGATCCACAGTGATGTTTCTGGTCCATTTCCTCATATGTCAATGAGTCAGGCCAAATATGCATTGACATTCATAGATGACTTTTCCAGGTATTGCTGGGTTTACTTCCTGAAACACAAGTCTGAAGTTTATGGCCTCTTCAAAGTCTTTAAGGCTTTGGTTGAAAACGAGTCTGGGAGGAAACTCAAGGTCCTCGGATCTGACAATGGTGGTGAGTATTTCAAGTCTTAGTTCATTCAATATTGTGTAGATGCAGGTATTCAGATGCAGCATTCTATCCCTTACACACCACAGCAGAATGGTGTTGCTGAGAGGAAGAACAGATCACTGAAAGAGATGGCAACATGCATGATGGAGGCTAAGACTTTGCCACCAAAGTTTTGGGCCGAAGCTATAAACTGTGCAGCCTATATCCAGGATAGGGTGCCTCATAAACAGCTTGATGGTATGACTCATTTCGAAGCATGGAGTGGGCACAAGCCAGATGTGACCCATTTCAAGATTTTTGGCTCAAGGGCTTGGGCTAGAATTCCAACAGAAAAGAGGAAGGCTTTGCAGCCCCAAAGCCAAGAGTGTCTATTTGTTGGGTACTCTGAAGATTCAAAAGGGTACAAGCTGATCAATTTGAGCACAAACAAAGCCTTCATTCAAAGGTGTGTTCAGTTCCAAGAAGAGCCCCTAGCTGTAGTGGAAGTTGGAGAATCCTCTTCACCACCAGAACCTTTGAATGTAAGTGAAGAGATAGTTGAACTTGATGATTCTGATATGTCTGATAATGATGATTTAATTGCAGATCCTAACAGTCCTACAAGACCAAAATGGGCAGCAAAGACCATTCATGCAGCTCGAGAACTAGTTGGAAATCCTAATGATCCTAGGAGGTCTAGATCTCAATTTGAGAGTGCTCTGTGCATGAAAGATCCTATGTTTGCAGAGAAATGCTATCTGATGGTTGAATCAGACCCACAGACATATGAAGATGCAGCAAATGATCCAAGATGGCAAACAGCCATGAAAGAAGAGTTCAGCTCACTCCAGAAGAACAACACTTGGGAGCTGGTTGATCTTCCCCCACGGAGGACACTAGTTCAGTGTAAATGGGTTTACAAAACCAAATTTGCTGCTGATGGTTCACCTATGAAATACAAGGCCAGATTGGTAGCCAAGGGCTACTCACAGGTACATGGCATAGACTACAATGAGACCTTTGCACCAGTGGCAAAGATGGACTCCATCAGGCTAGCCTTAGCCATTGCAGCTTCGAAGCAGTGGGAGGTACATCACATGGATGTGAAGTGTGTTTTCCTTAATGGAGATCTCACTGAAGAGATTTACATGCAGCAGCCTTAAGGATTTTCTACTAATCCATCTCTTGTGTGCAGGCTAAAGAAGTCATTGTATGGGCTTAAGCAAGCCCCCAGGGCTTGGTATGCCAAGATTGATAGCTTTCTACTATCACTGAATTTTGTTTCATGCAAGTCAGATCCAAATGTCTATTTGAAGTTGATTCATGGTTCATTAATGATCATTGTTTTGTATGTTGATGACCTTCTCATTACAGGAAGCTCAAAGGATGAAATTGCCTCCTTTAAGGATGCAATGAACCATGCCTTCTCAATGACTGATTTGGGCTTATTGAGCCAATTCTTGGGGCTTGAGATTGCTCAAAACAAAGATGGAATCAAAGTACATCAGTCCAAGTATTCCTTGGATTTGTTGAACAAATTCAACATGAAGGATTGCAAGCCAAGCAAGATTCCTTTCCTTTCAGGAGTTAAGCTTGAAGAAGTTGATTCTTCACCTATGGTAAACAATACACTGTATAGGCAATTGATTGGATGTTTGTTGTATCTTACACATACTCGACCTGATCTTTCTTATGCAGTAAGTGTGGCTTCAATATACATGGATCAACCTCATGAGATCCATTGGAGAGCAGCCAAAAGGATCCTTAACTTTGTTCAACGAACAAGGACTCATGGGATCTTCTATAAAGCTAAATCTGATCTTGATTTGATTGGGTTTACTGACAGTGATTGGGCAGGTGACAACACAGATCGAAAGTCAACATCAGGATATGTGTTCATGCTTGCTGAAGGACCAATCAGCTGGTCAAGCAAGAAACAGAGTGCCACTGCACTCTCATCTACAGAAGCAGAGTACAGAGAAGTTGTAAACGCAGCAACTCAATGTTTATGGTTGCAGGGGTTACTTGGTGAGTGTGGCTTCAAATCAGAATACTCAACTACTATCTATTGTGATAATCAAAGTACCATTCGAATCTGCAATGATCCAGTTCAGAAACAGAGAACCAAACACATTAAGATCCATATGCACTACATCAGACAGCTTGTGCATGATGGCACCATTCACCTACTCTTCTGTTCATCTTCAGAACAAGTAGAAGATATCTTCACCAAAGTTTTTTGTGAGAAGACATTCAGCAATCTCAAATCACTGCTGGGGATTGTTGATCATGCTGTGTAGCATGAGTGATGACAAGATTTTCAAATTTTGTTTTACTGTCCATGTTTAAGGGAGGATTTTTCCCACTGGGTTTTTGCCTCTTTCCTTGGTTAAATGGACATGCAGTATGTAAAGGGTGACTAAGCCTTGTTTCTAGACCCTATAATTTTTTGATATTTTACTCATAAGTCAGGATTAAGGGGGGGTGTTAGAATAATCAACCCATAGTTAATCACCTTAGACATTAATTAATCCATTTTTTGTCGTATTTGCCTAGTTTCCATATTCCACCTTATGCAAGTTGTCCTCCACACATCCAAAGTGGTCAAACTTGCTAAATTTGAGTCATGGAGCGCTTGGGAAACCACTTGGAATCAAATCTGCTTTATTCCTGGCCTTCCTAGCGCATGTCTGCTTTTTCTGCTTTATTGCCTGCTTTTTCTGAGTTTTAAGGCAATTACGAAAGTTTGACTAGGTGAAGTTAACTTGTTTTTTGTCCTCATCATCCTCCACTCTTTTCTCCTAAGAAAATCATGTATGAGTTGTCCTTCCATCATCTATTAGCTTGCCTAATTTATTTTTCCAATTCGTGAGCTCCTAGACAGATTTGGAAACTGCTTTATGCACCTATGGGGGATTTGCTTAGATTTAGTAAGCCTGCTTTTGACCAAATTCGAATGGCATCCTTATGCATTCGAATCTCTCATGTAATTATTTATTGTGGAAGCCTATGACTTCACAGGGTTAGCTATTGTACACTTATTCAATACAGATTAGTGTTCTGCTCCATATTCAGTCTCCTTTGTGTGTAATTTGCATGTGTAATTGGCAATTGTTGTGAGTGTAATTGTTCTAACACCTGGGTTCAATTTCCACAAGACCGTCGGTACAAACTAGTTCCACAAAAGGGGGCATCAGGACCCAACTAAATGTTGAATTACTGAGAGGGGGGTGAATCAGTGTTTGCACAATTATGAATTTTAACTTTAATCAAGGGCAAGTTGTTAATTACCAATCATAGTAGCATATCATCAATATTCATGAAAAATAGCAAGATGAACAGTACACGAGAATTTTACGTGGAAAACCGAGCTTTTGGGGGAAAACCACGAAATCCTTTATGATAAAAATTTGATCCAGCAACAACTGGAATAACAAATCTTATACAACTTCTATAGCTACAACTGGAAGGGGATACAACCACCTAGGCTTCATCAGCTACAACTAATGAGATGTTGCAACAGCTCAACTCACAAAATTGTGATCCCTAGCACCACTCTACCACCCTAAAGAAGAACTTCTCAACTAAACCTATGGACCTGTCAATGAACTTGCTGCTTCATGTCATCGCATATCATCATCTCATTGTATACAGAAAAAATATCTGAATATGTCCATGTATAATCATCAAGCGCACTGAACATATTTTTTTGTATTGAGTATCAGTGTGAAAACATTACTAAGTTGAGCATATCATTATGTACTAAGCATCTTACTGATCATATATCTGTCTACTTAATATATCATTGGGCATGCTGAGCATATCAGTCACACACACACACACAGATATGTTATCTGTGTGTGTGTGTGTGTGTGTGTGTGTGTGTGTGTGTGTGTGTGTGTGTAGAGGCAGAGAAGAAGTAGGTTACGGAACCCTTTAACCAAGAGGAACCATATTCCTTTACCAGCCTCACCTTTAGCCTTCATAAACAGAATCAACAAGTCCCGTAGATGTCAGTCCCACAGATACATCCTTTAAATAACCTAGAAACTTTTGCCTTCCACCTTCATTCATTAACTAGATACCTTTAGCATTTCACATTGAAGCTTTCACCTTCAGCCAGAAGACCTTTATCTTTTTTCCTTCATCACTGGCCAAGCCAAGTTTTGCAGATGCCAATCTGTAACCTTTTCCCAAGAGCCTCTTTAGCCTTTTTCCTTAGCCAATATCCTTTCACCTTGGGACCTTTTTTTCCCTTTTCCAAGTCCACCAGTCAACTGAATAAACTTTTTCCTCTCACTTTTTTCCAAAAAAGTAAAACGAGCCTCACCTAACACAAGGGGAGCTCACTAGGAGCCAGATAAGACGAACCTCACCTATAACACTATAACCCTCACCAATCCCAATTTCCAAGAAATGAGGAAGGACTTTTAGGAGCTGGATGATTAGTCTTATGTTATCCGGGAGTAGTCCTATGCCAGGAAATGATGCTCCTAAAATTGCATATCAATGTAAATAAGCATCATTCGTGAATCATCCATCCAATTCCGTTGAGAAGCGGGACCAACACCAATAGTAGCAATAGATGATCCACCACCATCAGTATAACCATCATCAGTAGCACCAAGAGCAGCATCTTATCTAGTGGTAGAAGCAACTTATTCAGTGGTAGTATCACCGCTAACATAAGCATATCAAGTTACAAAACCCATAGATCCATTATGTGCATCCCTTCCATATGTTGTTCAAGTTGCATGAACAGTACCCGTAGTAGAAGATCGAGATGTTGGATCAACTGGGTAAAATATATATATATATATATATATATTTATAATGCTTTGACTAGATCAACCAGGAACTGGAACAACTGCAACTACCTAGCTAAGGTCCAATCCTCCCTTCAGAGCAAGGATATAATATAAAGGCAAGAGAAAGAATGAATGTCCTTAGGCAAGCCCCGCAAGATAGCATAAGAGTAAGAATAAGAGCGGATCATTTAAAAATATATATATATTTCCAAATTTAGATCCATAACCACCAGTCGTAGAAGAGGAAGCAGGAGGAGTGAGACCACAACTATAAGCTCTAAGGTAGGTGGAAATTTTTATAATGGCATCCCGGCATCCCATCATTCTAGAAATCATGGGGATGCATGGTGAATTGCCCACAATTGATAGAAGTAGTGATTAGTACTTAAGTATATAGTGTTTAACCATATTTGGTATGCTCAACCTCAAAGTTAGGTATGTGTTCCAATCATGGGGACTCTTTCATGGATTGGGGTCGGGGTGCCACTGCCCTTAGTGGTTGCAATCACTAAGGTTTAAGGCGGTAGTAAAATCCCTGCAACCCATAACTTATGGGAATGGTAAGGATTTAGTTGTACTGAGTATTGTGCTTTGCACTGATCTTCCTCACATCATAGATTACCAGGGCACACACAAACACACACACACATATATATTATTGTATTTCATCATTGTACATACACATGTATCACATACATCTATCATTGTATTTCATCACTGTGCATACCTTGTCTTGTCTGAATGTACCTCATTCATTGGTTGAGTATGTCACTTGGATTGTTGTAGACTTGTGAAATTTTGACCAACCTCAGATTGTGATTGGTGGAGAAAACTCATGACCTGATGCGGATGATTCCTCCAAGATCGAGACTGCTAACTCCTTCAAAGTTTGCTCTTGTGCAAACTCATGATTGCTAACTCATTCAAAACTCGGGACTGTTGGTTGTCATAACTTAGGACTGTTGACTAGCTCATGTCTATGATAGCAAACAGATCGGTTTGTTTCAAGGTAGAAGTTGAGACAGTAGCAGTATCTTCTCCACTTCAGGACTGTCAAAAGGTGTCTTCAAACTATAGCTATCCTCCAAATCAAAATGGTAACTTCCTTCTGCTTGAAACTGAGATATCATACCTCCCAAAATTTGGATTGTGGAAAAGGTGTAGACTTATAGTAGTATCATGTATCCTCCTTAAAATTGTAACCCCAAAAAATATTATGTTGTAGTATTTCAGGTCTAAGGCAGCCTCAGTCAAGACCATGAATTTACTTCACTTTCTAACACGAAATTTTATATGATAGTTGTGTTATATATATATATATATATACATGTATGTGAGGTTAAATATAATATTTAATTGATTTAAATCCTTTAAACAATGAATGAGTCGGCCTCCCTTTCAAATTAATTAATTCATTAATAATTCATTTGAGTTCAAAAAATTGTTGTTTATTTAATGGGTCAACCTCTCAATAGTGTTTTCAAATTACATTTTATTTTTTTAATTTTAATCATTAAACTTTAAAAATTCAAAACTCTTCAACCATGAGGAGTTAGAAGACGCTCCACATATCAACGGAAATGGCTTGATGAAAACTATCTCCCTATGATGGGTTTATTTGCAAATTCTTGGTCTAATATCCTTAAATTCTTCAACTTGTTCAGGACTTCAAAGATTCCACACATAAGGGTGCCAAAGACCAAATCATACGCCAAGTCAAGTTAAAGGGTTAACCAAGGTCAAGGGCTTAAAGCTTCATTAAGTGTGTCATTTTAAATGACCACGGAATGGGTCATTTCTTATTTTCTAGATTATGGGTTTCATCAATAGGATAAGACGTAAGGAAGGACACAAGGGAAATTGTGTGAGGGTTCCAAAGACCAAGCTATAATAAAGAGACCTCAAACAAGCACTCACCCACATGACCAAGATATAACACATACAAGGGGACACATAGACCATCAAATTGACTTCATAGGGGACAAAGACACATCGAGGGAGGCTCTACCAAGTTAATGGGTAACTAGAGATTTTCCATTGTCCCAAGGCCTCCAAGGGCTTCAATCTTGGGCTTGGAAAATCACAAAAGGGCTCCTTTGACTTTGACAACTACACACCAACCCTTGACTCTCAGGAACTTGTTGACATCATTTACCAGACATTATTGGCATCAATGACAACTTAATATACAATCTCCCCCTTTTCCATTGATGACAACACCAAAGCTACCCTTGAGAATGGACTCCCCTTATTCACAATTTCTCTTCCCCTTTGGCATCAATGGCAAAGGGTACTCTTTTTAGCAGTACTTCTCCCCCTATCATACTGTTGTTTTGTTGAAGATGGACCAATTTAGTTAGCAGATAGTGTGACTCCCAAATTCCCTCTAAGGTACTCAAAGGTCTCTCTAGGGAGAGGCTTAGTAAAGATATCAACAATCTTCTAGTTTTTCCCAATGTATTCCAACTTGATATGTTTATCTGTGACTTTCTCCTAGAGAAAATGAAACTTGATGGGAATATGATTTGTCTTGGAGTGCATGACCGGATTCTTGGAAATATTGATGGCACTCGTGTTGTCAAATAAAATTGGAATTGGCTCATCACATTTCACTGGTATGTCTTGCAGGTTTTGTTTCATCCAAAGAATATGAGTACAACAAGTTGTTGCTGCTATATATTATGCTTCAATGGTTGATAAGGATATTGAAGATTGTTTTTTGTTGGACCAAGATACTAGACAGTTACCTAAGAAGAATTTTGTACCACTGGTGCTTCTTCTATCGTCAACACATCTTGTCCAATCTACATCTAATTAAGCTAACAATGTTAGCTTATTTCCTTTTGAGTACCATAGTCCAAAATCCATAGTTCCCTTGAGATATATGAAGATCCTTTCGACTGCAATAATGTGAGTTTCCTTGGGAGTAGCTTGGAATCTTGCAACTTGTCCAACAACTTGCATCACATCTGGCCTTGAGGTTATTACATAGAGTAGACTACCAATCATTGACCTATAAATCCTTTGATAAACTTCTTTAGATTCATATTCCTTGCTTAGCTTACAACTAGATACCATAGGAGTATTCACAGGTTTACAATCTTCCATCTTGAATTTCTTCAACATTTCCTTATGTATTTTGTCTATGTAATGAAAATGCTTTATGTTTGTTGAGATATCTAAGTCCCAACAAGAAGTTTAGTTCACCAAACAAAGACGTTTCAAACTCTTTATGCATGTCCTTAGAAAATTGTTGACTTAGTGAATCATCATCACTTCCAAAGATAATATCATCAACATATACTTCAATAATAAGTATGTTATCGTAGTCCTGCTTGATATACAAATTGTTGTCTGCATTTCCCCTTTTAAAACTTAGTTTTTGTAAGTATCTATCCAACCTAGAGTACCAAGCTCTAGGGGCTTACTTTAAGCCATTTTGAGTTTGCACACATGGTCCTTATTTTTAAAGTCGAAACCCTTCTGGTTGTTCGATGTAGACTTCTTATTCTAATTCACCATTCTGAAAAGTTGATTTTACATTCATCTGATACACCTCGATGTCTTTGGAACAAGCATAAGCCAATATCATTCTGATAGCTTCCATTCTGGATACTGGTGTAGTTTTTTCTTCAAAGTCTATTCCTTCAATTTGAGCATATCCTTTACAGACCAATCGGACCTTGTTTCTGATTACTTGTCCATCTTCATTCATTTTATTTCTGAATGCCCATTTGGTGCCAATTACATTTTTGTTCTTGGGTCTAGGAACGACCTCCCGTGTTTCATTTTTCTCAATTTAGTCTAGTTCTTCTTACATTGCCTTGAACCAATGTGCATTTTTTCTGGCCTCTGTTCAATTGTAGACAAGAATGAGAAGTGTATTTTCTCATTCATTCTAGATTGTCTTCTTCTAGTTCCTATTCCAACACTTTAATCACCAATAATTAAGTCTAATGGATGATTCTTTTGATACCAGTTCTTCGGGATTTGTTGTTCTTGTTCCATTGTTGGTTGACTCTGTTCTTCATCCTCAGTAGGTTGTTCTTCATTCTCATCTAGTTGCTCTTCCATGTTAATTTCTACCTTTTCTTTCTGATCAAAAACTTCATTTTCTTCATCTTCAGAGTCTTATGGGTCTTCTCTGGATGATGTTAGTCTGGTCTCATCTATTTTCACGTGGATGCTTTCGATCATCTTGTTTAGTCTAAAATTTTAGCGTTTGTAAGCCTTCCTTTTGGATGAATATCCAACAAATATGCCCTCATCTACTCGAAAATCAAAATTTCCAATCTTCATATCTTCTCTTTTGATGTAGCACTTGCTTCCAAACACTCTAAAATTTTGCACATTTGTTGCTCTTCCTGTCCATGAGTTTGATCATTTTTACTTCTGAGTAATCTTTTGTTCATGATGTGTACTACTGTATGAGCTGGTTGTGCCCAAAATTTATCATTCAACTTAGATTCATTCAACATTGGTCCTATCTGTTTTGCTAAGGTGTTCTCGCTACTGAAAACTGTCTTTTTATTCCATGCTCTTCACAGTATTTGTTGAATTCACCTGAAGTGAATTCTCCAACATTATCAAATCTGAGGCACTTGATTCGTGATCCTGTTTCATTTTCAACATGTTCCTTGAAAATTTTAGAACATCCAAAATCTTTTGGCTTCTTGTTAAGAAGACATACCCAAGTCATCATGGTATAGTAATCAATAAAAAGCATAAAGTATTGTTCACCATTCATTCCTTTGCTTCTTTTTGGCCCGCATAAATCGGTGTGAACAAGGTCCATGGGTTTTGTAGAAGAGTGCTCTTTTGTCTTGAAATTTACTCTTGTTTGTTTTCCATGTTGACAGTGTTCACATACAACATTAAAAGGTTTTATAATTTCTGGCATATTTCTTACTACTTGGTTTTTGTAGATTTTGACCAAGTTGTCAAAATGTATATGCCCCATTCTTTTATGCCAAAACCAGCTCTCATCCTCCTTTCCCAAGTGACAATTCTCAGACTCGAGCTTATCCAAAACATATATATTGTTAGGAGTCCTAGTGGTTGTGACTACTAACTTTCCTGGTCCATCTTTCCTTATTTTGAATTCCCTCAAGTTGAAGAGGATTTCATGTACTTTATCACACATCTGGCTAAAGCTCGGCAGATTATGCTTCATATAATCTACAAGTAAGACGTTTTCATCCAGGGAATTTTTACTTCCAAGCTTCATTGTGCCCTACCCCAACACTTTTTTTGAATTGTTGTTTTCGAAAGAGACGGGTCCTTAATCCTTTTCAATATTAACAAAAGCATTTTTGTTACCTGTCATATGCTTGGTGCAATCGCTATCAACATACCATTCACCAACGTTGTTATTATGGGCTTGAAGAGCAATTCCACATTCGTGATTATTCAAGTTGTCCTTATGCTTGATCCATACCTTTTGATGTTCCCCCTTTTTATTTTTGGAAATTTGCTCATTTCTTATTGGTGTTACTGTCATTCTGCAATCTCTAGCTATATGTCCAAAGTTGTTACACTTATAACATTCTACCTCAAATCTCAAAGGACTAAATTTGTTATTGTATCGTGGCCATATGAGGTTTGCAGAGTTATTCCTAGTCTCAAAATTTCTTCCTTGTAAATAGTTTGCAGCTTTATGTCCAAATTTTCCACATGTAAAACAATATCCATAAAAGAAGTATCCAAACCTAGGAACAAATGGAGTGTCCTTCTAAGATCTTGTCTTTCTGCTGACCCTTTTTCTGGTATAAATTGTTCTGGTTGTCATTTGGTTTTGTCTTCATTAGTAGAGTCTTTGACAACTTCTGCATAGCTTCTTGGATTTTCTTCATTACCTGTTGTCAAAGAGCTTGAGGCCTCATCAGTATTTTGCTTATATCCTATACCGGTCTTGTAGAAGAATGGCTTCTAATTGCAGGTGATTTTCTCTAGAATTTTGGAGTTGTTTCCATAACTCTTGTTGATACATTTCTTGTACAGTTGAGCTTTTAGAGATACTATCTCAGCCTCAAGATTTTATTTTTCTTTCATATTTTCCGTAAGTTGTTCAGTGAGAGAGTCTTCAATTCTTTTGGCTTCTTCCAAATTAACCTTTAAATCAATAATGACTTGCTCAAACTGTTGTACCTCTTCTTTGAGCACCTTCTTCCACTTCATGGCTTTCTTTAGATCCTTCAAGAAACTTATGAGTTCTGCTTCAAGATCTACCTCACCTTCAGATTCAGATTCTTCATCACTATCAGGAACTTCATTTGAATCTATTGCCATGAAGAGTACATTTTATGGTTCATTGTCATTATCATTGTCATTGTCACTGCTGCTATCATTCTCGAAGTCCTCACTGGAAGAATTGTTGTTCCTTTTTTAGTAGAGACTTTTATTCTTTGCGAACTTACCCCTTTTCTTATCCTTATAATTTGTGTACTTCTTGTATTGTTTAGAGCTTCCATATTCATCATTATCTAAGTTCTTTGCATAAGGACATTTAGAAGCAAACTGACCTATTCTTCCACATGAAAAACACTTGAGAGGTAACTTACCTTTGCATTCTCCAGCTTCTCTCTTCAGCTTCCTTACAAAGTTTGTTATTTCTTCATCATTTGAATCATCACTTGTTGGCTTGCTCTTTGTTGATTTGTTCTTCCTTGCTTGTTTGGAGGAGACTTTGAATGTTTCTTTCTATATGTGTCCTCATCTTCAATTCTCATTTCATAGGCTATAAGAGTCCCATGCAACTGATCCACTGTCATAGTACTCAAATATGCTCTTTCTTCTAAGGTGGAGATATTAGGATTGAACCTCTTGGGAAGAGTTCTTAGAATGTTTCAAACAACTATTGGTTCATCGACTTCTTCACCCAAACCTCTTATGGTATTTACAAGTTGATCAACTAAAAGAATGTAGCCTACAATGTCTTCATCAGCATTCACCTCAGATGTTCAAATTGTCCTTTGTAAGTTTGAAGTTTGGATTCTTTGACATTATTATCTCCTTCATATGTGGTTTGGAGTTTATCCCACATTTGCTAGAGGTGCAGTTCATTACTTTGGAAAAGACAAATTCATCTATAGAACCCATAATGTGGTTCCTAGCTTTTGAATTGTTGTTGTACTGAAATAACTCATCTGGATCTGTTGGTATTAACTTTGGTTCCTCGTACCATTCTCAATAAGTTACCATATTTCCACTCCTTGAGCTTCCAAGAAGGTTTCCATCCTTATACTTCAAAATGCGTAGTTAGTTTCGTCAAACATGGGTGTTCCATTTTTACTATGTTTCACAAACTTGCCCATGACTGTTTTCCAATGGTTAGATTGTACTTGAAGGAACCCACTCTGACACCAATTGTTAAAATACTGAGAGGGGGATGAATCATTATTTGCACAATTATGAATTTTAACTTCAATCAAGAGCAAGTTACTAATCACCAATCATAGTAGCATATCATCAATATCCATGAAAAATAATAAGATGCACAGTACACAAGATTTTTACATGGAAACCCAAGCACTGGGGGAAAAACCACAGAATCCTTTATGATAAACAATTGATCCAGCAACAACTGGAATAACAAATATTATACAAATTCTCCAGCTACAACTAGAAGGGGATACAACCCCCTAGGATTTGTCAGCTGCAACTAACGAGCTGTTGCAATAGCTCAACTCACAAAATTGTGAGCACTAGCACCACTCTGCCACCCTAAAGGTGAACTTCTCAACTGAACCTATGGACCTATCAATGAACTCACTGATTCATGTCATTGCATATCATCATCTCACTGTATACTGAAAAAATCTCTGAATATGTCCCTGTATAATCATCAAGTCACTATGCACTGAAGATATTTCTGTGTACTGAGCATATCACCGTGTAAACATTACTAAGTTGGGAATACCACTGTGTACTGAGCATCTTACTGATCATATCTGAGTCTACTAAACATATCACTGGAATCACACACACACACACACAAATGTGTGTGTGTGTGTGTGTGTGTGTGTGTGTCATCACTGTGCATACACATGTATCACATACATATATCAAAATATTTTATCACTGTGCATACCTTGTCTTGACTGAATGTACCTCATTCATTTGTTGAGTATGTCACTTGGATTGTTGTAGTCTTATGAAATTTTGACCAACCTTAGACTATGAATGATGGAGAAAACTCGTAACCTACTGTGGATGATTCCTCCGAGATTGGGACTCCTAACTCCTTCAAAGTTTGTGTTTGTGCAAACTCATGACTGCTAACTCATTCAAAACTCAAAACTGTTGGTTGTCATAACTTATGACTGTTGACTAGATCGTGTCTATGGTAACAAACAGCTCGGACTGTTGCAAGGTAAAAGTTGAGACATCAACAATATCTTCTCCACTTCGAGACTGTCAAAAGGTGTCTTCAAACTGTAGCTTCACTCCATATCGAAATTGTAACTTCCTTCTGTTTGAAACTGAGATATCAAGCCTCCCAAATTTTGGATTGTGGTAAAGGTGTAGACTTGTAGTAGTAGCCTGTAGCCTCCTTAAAAATTGTAACCCCGAAAAATATTATGTTGTAGTATTTTGGGTCTTAGGCAACCTCAGTCAAGACCATGAATTTACTTCGCTTTCTCACACGAAATTGTATATGATAGTTGTGTTATATATATACATGTCTGTGAGGTTAAATATAATATTTAATTAATTTAAATCCTTTAAACAATGAATGAGTCGACCTCCCTTTTTGTTTATTTCAAATTAATTAATTCAATAATAATTTATTTGACTTCAAAAATTCAAAAAATTGTTGTTTATTTAATGAGACAACCTCTCAATAGTGTTTTCAAATTACAGTTTAATTTTTGAATTTAGTTCATTAAACTTTAAAAATTCAAAACTCTTCAACCATGAGGAGTTAGAAGACGCTCCACATATCAACAAAAATGGCCTGACGAGGAATATCCCCCTATGATGGCTTTATTTGCAAATTTTTGGTCTAATACCCTTAAATTCTTCAACTTGTTTGAGACTTCAAATATCCCACACATCAGGGTGCCAAATACCAAATCATACACCAAGTCAAGTCAAAGGGTTTTCAAGGTCAAGGGCTTCAAGCTTCATTAAGTATGTCATTTTAAATGACCATAGAATGGTTCATTTCTTCTTGTCTAGAGTATGGGCTTCATTAATAGGCTAAGACATCAGGAGGGACACAAGAGAAATTGTGTGAGGGTTTCAAATACCAAGCTATAATAAAGAGACCTCAAACAAGCACTCACCTAAATGACCAAGCTATAACAAATACAAGGGGACACAAAGAGCATCAAACTGACTTCGGAGGGGACCAAGACACATCTAGGGAGGATCTACCAAGTTAATGGGTAACTAGGTATTTTGTCATTGTCCCAAGACATCGAAGGGATTCAATCTTGGGCTTGGACAAACACAAAAGGGCTCCTTTGACTTTGACAACAACACACCAACCCTTGACTCTCACGCACTTGTTGACATCAAAGACCAGACACAGTTGGCATCAATGACAACTTAATCAACACTAAAAAAAAATTGTAGTCTCCCTTATTAATCCCTCCATGTAATTTCCCCCTCTGTGTGACTTGTGCAATATAGCAGGTCATCCTACTAACCTATGTCCAATATTGCTTGAGCTTATGAATCTGCTATCCACACATACAGGCACTACCCACATATCAAACTCATCAGCAAGGGACATACTCTCTACTCCACATCTGGATCCTCTCAAACATAAGAACAAATCACTACACACCAATTAAGCATGTTTTATATGTTGTCAATTTGGCCATTACACTCATCATTGTCAAGATCTCCCTAGATTCCATACTACTCTCACTACTATTAATCAAACACCTCCCTCCATCACCAAATCATAAACAACACATCCCCTCCCCTCAAATTTATTTCCATCAACTTCATTTTGAATTCTAAGGAGACACCTTCCCCTCCTCAATGTTTGGTATGTACATATTTCCCCCAAACATTGGCATGGTTCATCCTACCAACACCACCCATCCCTAAACTCCAACCCACACATTGATCACATCATAACCTACTCATCCATGTCGATATTGTGATTTGTTGACACACTTCTCATTCTAATGCCCCATTTTGTAAGAAAATTGAGTGATGCACCTTGAACAATTAACACAACCATGTAGCATATCCCCCCTCCCCTGACAACCCTTAAGGTCCCGCCTCAAAAGGATATCTTGCTTCTATCGCATGATACGACTAATGTTCTACATTTCATCTACTATAACCTCTACAATCAATGCACATATGTGATCATCACTAGGAGTTGTCATTGGTACATCATCAATCCATACCTTGATGGAAACCCCTTAGATTGAGACTTTTCCATCATATGTGATCTCTAAATCCATTAAATCCCATTAAAGCCTTTAAGATCAAATTTACTACACTAAAACTAACAAAGAGGTTACAAGGACTAACTTGGATCTCGTAGAATGAAAATCAACATGTCCAAACTCCCAAAATCAATATGCCTAGCTCTATGGCACAACAAACCTCAACGGTAATAATGAATTTCAAAATGCAGTCACTGCCCCTATTTATAGTCAATTGGCCCAAATTTACATTGGCTCACTTGAGGATTTTCATAGCTCTATTCGTTGTACCATAGGCATCAACGTGATTGGGATCATGAGATCTTCCTTGTGGTTCCACCTGTTTTGTCCCCCTCAGAACTTCATCAGAACCATGTTTTTTGATCATTTTCCTAGGTACAATCACCCATTATTGATATTGTTTGCACCATTGAATTTATTATCATGTGCTCGTATTATGCTATGGTATATGTTTCATGTGTGCAATATTTTGGTCAAACAACTTTTACCTTTCACTCATTGTCCCATAGTCGCCTTAACAAATATATCTTCTCAACCATACATATAGGCTTCATATCCCCTCTATATGCATTGCACATATCCAGTTATTTAGTTGATATCCTTGAGGTTTTCATATTTCGACAATTCACATCATAACCTCCATTTCACCATGCCTTTGTTGGTCCATAGCACTCTACCACCATGGGTGTACGCACCATTATAACCCCTTGCATCAAAGCAACCATGTTGTCTTACCCTTAGACTAAAGACTCCAATTGTTCACTATCTCACCAACAAATCCACATACTTCTCTCTCGATGAATTTTGTTGACCACCCCCCTTGAATTCTCTGGCACTTTATGGTTACAATTCACAAATGGTGTCTCATCCCCAACATGATCAATAGACCATTTACATTCCTCACCATCTGATGAACCCCCGAGAAGACTCACAATGGGGCCCTACCCTCTTATTATAACACCATCATTACCGGACCATCCTCGCATGGATGCTCTGCACGGTATTTGCTCATTGGGAATATGTCTTTGCATATGTAACATTTCCCCTTATTCTTTTATTCATTTGTAAAAGGGGGTTCCCCAACACCCAAAAAGTGGGAACAATGTCGGTCACATTATTCTTTTTGGTAGCAACACCCATGGTCTCCCTTGATCAACGTATTTGCACCATATTACTCACATACCAACACGTTCAATATTATCACTACCACCCTACTACATGAGCCCCCTACTCATCTTAGTTTGGCATTACCATATTAAGTGAGCCCATGTAAAGTCAAATGAACCATGTACATTAAGGACATCCTACTAGACCAATAGTTGCAACAATTAGATACCCACACATTTTTGGTGGATGGTTGTTCATTTATATGGACTTTGCAATTTGGTGATATCTACATGAACGAGGTACGAGATGCAAGTACTAGGTTGGACCATATATAGATTCTACTAATTAAGAGGTTGGTGATAGATGATGATGAAATCCTAACCCAGTAAAGATTGAAACAATTACTCATTAAGGGGGAATGTTAAAATGAATAAATCCCACTTTTCTCATAATTAATATGCGATGCTTGATTATCCAAGAGGTTGTGATTGTTATTGCTGTAATCATACGTCATGAGGTAGAGTTTGTCTCTACATGAGTTATTTAATTCTAAGTTTTAGGAGGTTGTTCAAGATCTAATTGAATAGGAGAGGTTATCTCCAACTAGTTCTCATGTTCTAGTGGGGTTGAGACAATTGGTTAAGACAGTTTCTCTATATTGGAGAGAACCTCTACTTGTCTCATAAACTAATGTGTGATGCTTGATTATCCAAGAGGTTGTGATTGTTATATTGTAATTAGTCATCATGAAGTAGAGTTTATCTCTACATGAGTTGTTTAATTCTAAGTTTTAGGAGGTTGTTCAATATCTAATTGGATATAAGAGGTTCTCTCCAACTAGTTCTCTTATTCTAGTGCGGTTTACATATTCTCTCAACTGGTTAACACAGCGTGTCTATTTTGGAGAGAACCTCTACTTGTCTCATAAATTAATGTGGGGTGCTTGATTATCCAAGAGGTTGTGATTATTATTGTTGTAATTAGCCATCATGAAATAGAGTTTGTCTCTAAATGAATTGGTTGATTCTAAGTTTTAGGTGGTTGTTCAAGATCTAACTGGATATGATAGGTTCCCTCCAACTAATCCTCCTATTCTAGTGTGTGGTTGAAATATTCTCCCCACTGGTTAAGACAATGTGTCTATCTAGAGGCAAACATAGATGTAACTATATGTAATAATTCATTGCTTGAATAGATCACTCAATAGAGTTGTTTGTCGAAACAATGTCTACTCTCCCATTTCTCCACATAAAGTAATTTTAGAATTTATAAATACCCTTAAATATTATGTGATTTAGGAATTTAAATAGTATGTCTATTTGTGTTATTATATTATTCAAACTACATTGTTAAGGCACTCCTTGTGACATCACGAGTTCAAACCTCAACCTAGTCATGTGTGGGGTAGTGTTCGTACGCTTGGTAGTATAGTTGCATATCATAATCAACCTCGTGCCACGCGAGTACAAGAACGGCCCCAATTACAGATTCACCTCGTTTAAAATAAATAAAAATAAAAAACAACCATCTACCATCTATATTTGGCAACAATTCTAAAACAACCACTAGTCAAGACATTAATTGTGGCTATCCTCAACTTTAATATATGCAATATACTTTCGAAGGAATTACCCACATAAAGGGCAGACAAGATAAGGTAGTTGTATGACATAGATACAATAGCAAGAGTGAAGTCAGGAGTCTTGAATGGCGCAGAGCCTTGAGGAAAGATTGTAGATGAAAGCAAAGAATGTATTTTAATTGAACCTTGATTGATTGCTATAGACACCTTGCAATAATCACAACCAGCAGCTCCCATGGGAATAAAGCGATTATTCCATCAATTGCCAAGTATTCCATTTCAGTGGCTTTGTCCCAAATTTCAAGAGTGTTTATTGGTTCACGATTTGATGGTGAGGAATTCCTTCCTCTCAAAGTGGAAAACCAATGGGTGAGTGAGTGTTTTTTACCCCCACAATCTAGATGACAACTATCATAGCAATTTCAACATATATTCAAGAATTATTTCAATAGTGACTCGATGAGAAGATACCGAGTGGCATTGCTTTACAAGGAATGGGTTTCTCCTTTACACTAATTCTACCTTTATAGATGTTAATTGTTCTGTGTTGCTTGATTGTATTGGTCTATATGTTTTATTTGTCGTATAAATGTTTGATCAAAGTTTATTAGTGGTTATGAGTATATTCCACTCCTCCTTTCCTTGCAAACAAATATGTTCATGTAAGTAATTTGTGTCATTGGATAACATCTCTTATTTGTGGCAAATGCTTCCAGCACACCTGCTATTAGTATTAACAAGTGGCTTTCTATAATCCATGTTCACAAATACACAATTCTGAGCTATGACAACCATCCAATAATGCCAAATTATAGTGGTATGGATGCAACAAAATTCTAGTATTTAAATTCTTTTTTTCTTTTTGTAATATTTGTTTCTGTAATCCTGGTTACTTTGCACATGTGGCAAAATGATTAGATCTTTAACGAAAAATTTGGATGGCCAAGGGTAAATTGTGATAAAAAAATATACCTGGTATCTCAAAAACTTCAAAAGAATGAATATGGCCAAAAATCAAATAAAAAACAAAGGTTTGATACCAATGAAATGAACAAGAATTGAGTTTCTAACAAATGTCCAACATAAGGACAAGGACATACAACAAAAGTCCATTATAAACATAGAATTGAATGAGAAAATATGCAAATGGTAGAATGTTTTATAATAATCTGTGATAATATATATACCTATTGGTTGGTCATGTTGATTGAATAGTCATGCCCTTTAGTTATGTCTACATCATGCTCTTTAGTTATGTCATGTATCACTTCATTAATTATTGTTTATTACCGCTGTTGTTGTTACCATCAATCAATCCATAGCTCCATAGCTTTCAAGCTAACAAATACTCTAAAATTCAGTGTCAACTTTTAAGAACATATTTGAGCCATACATTATATTTAGCCAAAATTTATATATAAACCTTATAGACAACAAACTTTTATATCTACCAATAGAAAAGTTTCCACTCTTACTTACCATCATCCTGAGGTGAGTCATGTTATACCATTCATTTTCCATGTATGAAATTATAAAGAACAGGACTTCAAAGAAACATTTAATGCTCCATTTAAAATTGCTTTAACATTAGTTGAAATAGTCAATTTTGTTAAAATTTTAAGGTTAGGATAGTTTTTAACATAAGAAATAAACTTTAATGCATGAATAGAAATATAAAACAAGATTCAGAATAGTACGGCTCCAATCAATTTAAACTACAATAAAATCAGAGATAATTTTCATCTCTTTCAACTTTAACATTCCATTGGTAGTGCACTGCATTAAAGTTGGTCCTCGAGATTCATCAAATACCATGTACAGTATAACAAAATGATAAAATAATGTACAGGAGATATCAGTAGTAAGGAATCATAACCATTCCCCGGATGCGGGTGCTAGTCATGTCTATATGGACAAGGGGGAGGTTGACGGGGCCATCCCCCCCCTCGCGTGACCTCACCAGCTACCTCATCAATGCGGGCCTTCAATTCGACAAGGAACATGGCCGCATTCAAACATGCAGATGGGACTTGGCCATCACTTCACAGCTCGGTCGCCATAACTCGCCAGCTTGGGCCAAAGCGCCATTCATTATGCTCGACGTAAAGTTTTGGGCTAATGCATTTGCACTTGCAGCTCCTTCTTCACCAACTTGCTCTGCTCTCAGTCGTCGTCCTCCTCTGCTCTGGTTTGCTCTGCATCTTAGCCTTTCCGCCATGCCCAAGAGACAACGAGGTGTCCCCTGTAGAGGTCGTCAAGGTCGTGGCGCTCAGGTGGATCGCCATATCTCTCTCTCGGCTCAGGCCAACGGAAATGACTTCAACCTGGAAATTCCTGAAGAAATGTGACTGATTGTCAACGACTAGGAGGACGAATTGTCCGGGGTTTTCAATGTGGCCGGAAGAACCCTAGAGAGAAGACGGAATTACTAGGTTTTCAAGAATTTGCTCATTAGACTGGTCCTTTGTTTCAATCCTCTGGTTCCTCCCCCCTCTGAGCCTCCAGCTCGAATCCCGTCGTTGGTTCCCCAAGAAGCTTGACCTGCACCGTCTGCTCCTCCAAGCTCCTTTGTTGCCCGGGCCACCTCTCTTGTCCCTCCATCCTCCTCCATTCCCCCACCTCAATGCCAACCCTCCACCCTCTCGGCAAGCAAGTTTTCGTCCAACCCTGCTGTGGCAAAAAAGATTGTTCCGCTCCCCACCAAGCAGCCTCCTGCAGGTACAATGGACGAAGACAATCCCACCAGTGACGAGGAGATGGCTACGTCCAGCGACAATTCAAAGGCCAAGCCAGGCAAGCCTACACAGCCAACTTCACCAGGATACAGTTGCCCCATCGTGGAGGAACCCTATTACAAACCTTGAACAGGTTCACCATGGCTACGTGTAGTTCTGCATGCCACTACCAGGTTTTTTGAACAAGTTTCGTCACGGCTACATGTCGTTCTGCATGACATTACCAAGTTTTTTCTGATTTTCACACTGTTAACTTGTCTGCTCATAGTTTGGTTTCTCCAAAAACAAGGGAGGTTTTTGTTTATGTCCATCTTGGTGGCCTATTTTCACTCCTAAAGGGAGGGTCCTGGTTTTGTGGACCTGTTTTCCCTCCTGGAGGGAAGGCCCAGTGTCATTTTGAACTCTATGTTTGCTCATCATGAGCAGGTCTGCTTCCTTGCCTTGTAAACTCCTATGTATCACTATTTTCTTTTTTTAATAGAATAGCTCTCAACTTACAAAAAAAAAAGGAATCATAACCATTATTTTGAATCATTCTTATACTCTGATACTTTTAGGTTAGGTTTGATCTTTTCACCGAAGGGACAAGTCAACTGAATAAACAAATGATGTACCTTGAGAGAGAGTTTAAGAGGGTCAAAGCAGAAGCATACTGACCTCGGGTTCTTAGTCTACAAGAAGAGAAACTTCAATCAAATACTCATACTTTACCAACACAATCATACCCAGTAAACACGCTGACAAAGGACATACAGTCACGCAGGGTAAGGATACAATCACGTTGTGCAAAGACACACAGTCATTCTCTTACACAGTCATGCTGGGTAGGAGACACATGGTCATGTTGTTAGGTGGAGACACAGTCATACTCTTACATAGTCACGCAGGGCACAGTCACACCAAAAGACACGCAGTCCTTGCTAAACAAGAAACTCATGGTCATGCTAGGAAACCCACAGTCCACGTTGAACAAGAAACTCACAGTCATGCTGGGAAACTCACGGTTCATGCTGAACAAGAGACTCACAGTCACGCTAGGATAGAGACCACAATCACGCTGCAAGTATATATACACACAGTTACACAGCGAGTAGATACACAGTCGCACGAATGAAAAAGACACAATCACGTAGGTGCAGGTAATCACACAATCGCGCGAAAGGGGAGAAATTCACGGTCAAGCTGAGAGAGATGATACTCTACCAAGCGAAGCAGTGACATAGTCGCGCCGGATAGAGACCGCTATTGAGCGGGAGCAAGACCACGTTGAGCGGAGGATTCACGGTCACGTGTAGTAGGAGGAGGAAGGCACAATCATGCTAGGGTAACATCACAGTCATGCAACTTTAAAAGGCACACAACTACGCTAGGATAGAAACACAGTAATGTTGGGAGCAACAACAGAGGAAAACGCGTGGAGCAACAGCAACAGTCACATAGAGGGAGAGAACCCGATCACGATAAACAGCAGGAGGGGTTGCAAATAGAAGCAATCAACCACAGGTAAACAATTCGCTACAACTTCTTCATGAATAACATAATGAAGCAAATCACTTTTATAGGGTCTAGACGGTTAAAACGACAAATAGGTTAACTTAGGATAGGTACCAAAGGTCATACCAAATCAAAATCGAAGTGTGGGAAACTGCATCCAGAGCTTAATCCCAAGAACTGTAAGCAAGAGCACTCCAAGAAGAAGAATATAATAGTGGAAGCAGGAAAGGAGATAGAAAGAAACTCAGATGGGGAAGAAAATAGGGTATAAACAACACTACATAAGGAGGTTAACTTGAGTAGATGCTTTGTTCGGTTCTGGTTCACAGGCCAACCTCGTTGCAGAGGACCTAGTAAGTAAACTTAGTTTATAGATGCATGATCACCCTCATCCAGACCCTTTGGGTTGGGTGAAGAACGATCTCGATTTAAAATTTACCAAACATTGTAAGCTTATATTTTGATCAATACAAATTATATTTATGAAATAGTTTTAAATGTAGTGCCACTTGATGTCTACAGTGAGAACAAATAGTTTTAAATGTAGTGCCACTTGATGTCTGCATTGAGAACAAGGTCACAAAAATAAAACCAAAAATAAAGTGGTCCAAAGGTAAAATAAAACTATAAACAATAAATGGTTCATTAATCTTACAACAAACCATAAAGTAAATGTTCAATGGTTTTATAATAAAATTAAAAAGTAAATGGTCCAACCATAAAGTAAACATAGTTTAGGTTAGTATACCAATAGTCTAAAATTAAAACCCATAAAGTAAGAGTCATCATAACAAAGGTACACATAATAAGAGTGTTAGGACCAAGAGTCAACCAAAGGGGCTCACAATAAGACAACCCTCATAAAGACAACCCTCATACCCACAAGATCAAGGTAAACCATAAAGGTGGACAAACAACTCTATATGACCAACAAGACCAGGGACTTTAATATTTTCTCTCTCTCAAGGTACATTGTTATATATTGGTACAGTCCTTCAGTTCTCAAGGCTGCTCCTAAGAGTTAGGTGCTAGTGACAACATCAAGGGGTGACCAGTCCCTTGAGAAACAACCTAACAATAACCGATTAGGAGAGAGGTCATCCTCTTGGTCAACTTGACCAAGATTCACCTAGTTAACTGACCAGGGGTGCTCCTGCAAGAACTACTTGGTCCCAGAGAGTTTCTTGGACCTCATGTCTAAGAAACTATATGGTCCCAAACCAAAACACCCTAGAGACATATAGGGGCCCTAACCACATGTTAGGGAGTTCACCATGGCATCTACCTGCTTTGTCCTAGACCAAGAACCCTAGGAGACCACTGGGGGCCCTAGGGTACCTTCTAGGGTCTTACTCTACCCTAGTTAACTAACTAAGGTAGCATCCTCTTTGAAAATGGGTCTCGCAACTGCACTATAACAAATTTAATTTGCAATGCTTAAAGTTGCTATAGTCTATCCATGTTGCACTTGGGCTTGGAACATATTCGTGGTACTCAGCATGCAATGAAGATAAGGTTGTGGCACTCTTCCAGCAAGCTAACATCCTTTGGCTTTTTCTCTTGTCAATGGTAGCTAAGTCACTTGGCCCTTCTTTCTCCAAACAGCTCAAACTTTACTTTCATTCTCTTAGTAACTTGGCAAAGTCACTTGGCCTTTCTTTCTCCAAGCAGCTCAAACTTTACTTCCATTCTCTTAGTAACTCATTTAAAGACTCTCTCGTGTCTTACCGGAGAGACCATCCACGCAAGGTGCAACTTCATATCCCATCAAAGGTATGTAGAAGCCTCTTACAAACTAAAGAGGCCTTAGATGTAAACTTTACTTTCCTTACTTTCATATCCTTGTTGACCTGGAATGTTGACTGACATAGTTGGATAGTTTCAGCCCTACCGATTTTACCAGAATAGCCCATACCATCTAAGGTAAAGAGGTCTTAGATGTAAACTTTTCTTTCCTTACTTTCATGTCCTTGTTGACCTGGAATGTTAACTGACATAGTTGGATAGTTTCAGCCCTACTGATTGGACGAGAATAGCCCACACCATCCAAGGAAAAGCCACAACTAGACTTTTACGGAGATGCTTAACAGAGATATCGGAGACCTCAATGTAAAAGCATAAAAGAGATTTCAACATAAAAGGATAGGAACAAATTTTTAACACTTCCCTACCACAATTGTTCTACATTGCACAGGTTTACCACGACAACTGCTTTACATTGTCATTTGACTCTTTGTTGATGAGCTCCTTCTGCTGGCCGTCGCCAGAGATCTTGTAGGCCTGGCAAACTAGGCTTCCGAAATGGCTAGAGATGATATTGGTGATTTGATTCTCTGATGTTGATGTGCACTATATATCTTGTCACCAAAATGAAGAATACACTTCGCAACCCCATCTCCGTTGCCAAAATTACAGTGCAAATAAAGCTCGAGATTTCTCCATACAATTTTATTACCAAAGGATCCATTGTAGAAAAGGTCGCCCTCCATTGCTAGAAAAACAAGGCATTCATCACGACCTCGATGAAATTCTTTGATGCAGAGATACGTTCTCGTCTGAGGATGGTGACAAGGGTCAAACCACTAGGGTTGTCATGGAGGCTAAAATCAAGGATCCATTTCCCGATTTCCCCCTTCTTCCACTTTGTTCAGCCTTTCTTCAGATAGAGGCGATTGATTAGGTTGACTCTATTTATCAACAGAGAAATTGGAATTCATATGAACACCTCAACGCCTCCAAGCCTTCCCAACCTGACAGAGTGGGCGACTGCTAGTCAATACCCCTCCTGAAAGACTTTATGATTTCAAAAGCGTGAGACAGAAAGCACCAGCTAACAGAGCTATAGGCCAAGGGGACCCAGAATATCAATTTATACATTTCTAGTTCTCATCAATTTTTCTCAAGGAAGACACCTCAGTGTGTTCCACTGAAGACTAAAAAACAGGTAGTTGCATGGAGTATAAGCATGCAGCACGCAATTCAAACATGAGCCAATTGGTTAGCAAAACACCGATCTATCTGGTTGGTCTTTTTCAATAGCGCTCATTGTCAAGGTGACCTCCTAGTGAAATAGTTAGGGGTATTTTTTATCGTCACGTGCCTGACACATAAATGTTCCATTTCGGATGTGATTTAAGGATCCAAAGAGGCGAGAAACCATCATTCTCAAGAAAGCCTTGTATATATTTCTAGCAAGACCTGTCATTCACCCGAGGCAACCAAGCTAAGGTTCTATCTAGTGCTTCATTAATAAAACGGTAATGTCTCAATTGGATAAGTAGACAAAACGAAGCAATTATGTGGGCGATTAACTGTTGCCTCTCTTCTTTTCGGATTCCAATGAGAAATGAATGCGTGATCCACCTAGTCAACGAGCTTGCCAAGAACCAAGCCAGCTACTTAAAGAACTGTAAATTAAGAGTCTATTTCAAAAATTACCCAAATTGACATTACCATAAAGAAAAGTAAAAATGCCAATATGCAAAAAGCTCATATCGTAAATCCAATGTCATGCTCTTAGCCTTTCTTCTGATTTGGCTCATTGATAAAAACATAAAATATATCTCTAATAAGATTTACTTAGATGTATAGTTTAGAGGCGGGAAATATGTTATCCAATTTGTAAATAGTATCTATACTACATTTATCCGATTTGGCTCATTGATAAAAACATAAAATACATCTCAAATAAGATTTACTTAGATGTATAGTTTAGAGGCGGGAAATATGTTATCCAATTTTACACAATCTCAATTAGTCTACCAATACATGTGAATAGAATCTCAATTAGTCTACCAATACATGTGAATAGTATCTATACTAGATTGATCTGAACAGAACAAGACAACAAGTTCAAATTTAACTTGTATACGAAATTATGCACTCCAATTCCTTATATAATATGACTTAACTGACAAGTGGTTCAAAACAACTAATACAATTATACCAAATTTCAACCTTACCTATCATCATTTAACTCCTTTCTTTGAATTTACTTCACATTTTTTTGTTAATAAAATTACTCTAAAATGTGTACCTTTGCTAACATAGGATCTAGTTTTTACATAATTTGGAAGACTTGGTTATAAAAGTTCTGACTTTTCAGTAATTACTTTTGAATATAGTGAATAAATGGTAAATTGCACCAAGAGTAGTGAGGTGCTTACAACTGAGTATAAGGGAGATGTGTAACGTTACATGTAACAAACTAACATTATGTACCAAAAATAAAAAAGTGACTAAATTTTTATGTCGGCTCATAAGATATAAAAAGAAAACCGAATAAAAAATAATTAAAAAAATCTATATCCACTCATAAATCTATATCCAAGATACACAAATCCCCGAGGCAAAAATACTTAATTCCCCAAGGTAGAGAAAACAATATACCCAAGTCCCTGAGGCAAGGGCTTGCTGTTTTGTAGCTCCCTCTTGTTATCATTCTCATATAACTCCATTACAAAATAGTTGGAGATGGTTATGATTAGAATTTCATACTTGGTTATAAATAAGGATGGAATCCTTGTAAGCTTAGCTCACCCTATCTTAAAGAAGCAAGTTGCCCAACCTTAAAGTATTTTGCAATAGAGCATATAAGATCAATACCCTTCTGTTCATTGATGGTTTAAAAGAATGTTGAAGAGATTCTTACTAGTAGTTAGCATCTTCTCAAAATGATCACGTACAAGACTTCGAGTTTTTTAACATGTGAGAGAGAAAGACCTAATCAAGTTTAGTAACACATAAAAAGTTGTGTAAAGATGTACACATAAAAGTTGTGTAAAGATGCACAATTGAAAATTGGATTTTAAAACCATCTTTGATTTTTAATTTAACAATAATGCCCAACCATCAAAGAGATTTATTAAGATAATTATAACAATTAAGTAATTAAAGACTGCCTAAACTGCCACCATAGTCGAATACCACAGCTGACACTAAATGCAACCGTGAGAAATGCAACCGCCCGCAAGCACGTTCTCGGTTTACACAGGACTTGAACCTGACCAAACCAGCCCTAGATCATCGAACTGGCGCCTTCACGGTGCAGACTGACTACTAGACCAAGCTCCAACGATAAAGCAAATATTGCCTACATTCACAATATACATTATCGTTCCATGGGGGGTCATTTTTCCATGTGAATGGTCTTCCAAAAAATTCTACAAGGAACAACCCAAAAAGAAAGGCATAAACATAGTAAAAAGCAAATCCCCTCCGGATTTACAAACAAAACCTTATGCAAATAAATCGTGAATCCCCTCTGGTATTGCAAACAAAACCTTGTGCAAACATGGTTGGCATCGAACAAAATAAAAAGAAAAAGCAACGGCACAATCCACAAGCATTATACCGTTGAATAAACCATAATCGATTTGGTATTTCTTTATGGATTTACTTCGACATATAAGTATGAATGTGCTTTCAGTGCAAAGGCATTTCACATGGTTAGCATCGAACAAAATAAAAAGAAAAACTAACGGCACAATCCACAAGCATTATACCGTTGAAGAAACCATAATTGGTTTGGTATTTCTTTATGGATTACTTCGAGATATAAGTATGAATGTGCTTTCAGTGCAAGGGCATTTCACATGCATAAGTATTACCTAAACTGCGCGTTGCCAACCAGAAGTTTTCCATCCATGCAACCAAAATGAAAATAATGAGTTCAAAAACAATGGCAATCATAGGACAGGTTGAATACAAACAGTAAATTCATTCACAACAATCAATAATCTGTACAATATCATATAACCATGGCATCATTCCGATAAGCTGTCACGAACGAAGTAGAGATTTAAATCCACTCCACTTTAGAACGTATTTGAGTTTGAAGTTTCAACTGTGACAACTTCTTACCATCGGTGCAGTCACGACCCCCTCACTGCCCTTAAACCAACATGGAGCATTCTCGTGACATGCAAACATGAAGCAATTGACAAGGAAGAAACCAGAGCCACGCTCACAAAAATATTGTACAAAAAATTATGCAAAATGAAAGAGATGCACAATGAATTTCTCATGTACCGCCCATCATAGCCGTTGCTAGATTTCATCATCTGCAATCTAGGAAAAGCACCACTCATGTCACACCTTTGAGAAGAAATTAAAAGATGTGGCCAAAATCACAACACATAAAATGGATTCCCCCACCACAACTACTCACCTCAGCCTTCCACTAATCTTCCTTCCTCAACAGACTTGTCACAACAATAAATGTTATTCTAGCAATCTCAAGCCATGTAATATATTTTTGATATTACCAAAACAGACAATTTCAAACATGAATTTCACTGTAAAAATTTAATAAATGCAGTAGTTTAAGTAAAAAAAAGGACCTAGACAGCTCAGAATAATGGAAAAAACTGGCCTAATACGTGGCAGTGATCATTTTGGATTAAAAGATTTGCATATGTTAAGATTATACAATCCAATTACATTATGACGAGAAGTATTCAAAGAAACTGAATCCATTTGACCAACAACAATTTCTAAATTCTATCAAAAATCTCTAAATTCTATCAAAAATCTCATAATGACAAATAAATGTTTTTTAAATAATAGAAGAAAACTCATACTTCAGTATACAAAGATGGTGTCACCCAATGGCATAGCTCCATCCATTGATATGTATGAAAAGTAAAGCCCCAGCTAGGAAACTATTCCTACACTGCAAGATTGATTTTGTTGACCATACACGTCAAAAATCGAAGTCTCAATTAATAGAAACTTGAAAGCGAATCAGAAAAGTTCTTTTGAAATACTTTTCACAAGAAAAGTGATTATTAAACTTCAGCCCTACACAATTTAGGCCCTGTTCATTTCTCACTCTTACGACCAGCAGCTTTTTCGACCAAAAATTTATTCCAATACCTACTTACTAACGGTAAATAATCACAAACATATAGTAGAAAAAGGACAGATTCACTAATACAAATAAGTGCTTGACTAGGCTAACAATCCACGCTCACTTAAGGAAGCCTGTAGATTGTTATCAAAATACATGTTCAAGAGGGAGGTGTAGATAGTCTTCATCATTGCGTTCAACTAGAGGGGTAGTGTTTTTCTGTGTTACGAATAAAAGCATCAGTAGGAAATCTATTCAATATAACCTATATAAGCACAAAGAAAAAATAGTTTGAAAAATATCCACTGTTACAATATGAAGTAGGCGATTATCTGCAACAACTTATACAGAAATCAAGCCCAAAGAAGAAAATTATCAGCGTCTGATGCTAAACATTTGGGTTAAAACCTATATCAAATCCAAAGCACTTAACCTAACCTATGTCAAAAATTGGAAGGCATCAAATTCCAGTAGCAGGTGCAGAAACTGCAGGGCCCAGGCACCGTGATTTTCCTTGACAGAAGCATCTGTTAGAACCAAAACAAAAGTAACTTGAAGCTGCAGACTCATACATCTCTAACAGAGCTTTTCTTCCATCTCCTCGATTTTTCCTTCTTTGCTGTGACCTTGACGCTATTGGCCACGACCCCTCCTTGCGAATCTACAGACTCATTTTCCTTTTCGACTCCTGAAGCTGCAAGAGAATCATCCTTTGGACCTCCATCACCGACCACTAGAACATTAAAAGAGCCCGTTTTTCCCTCCGAAGCTAAGTCTTTCTTCCTCTTTGCATCCCGGGTTTTTTCTGCACGTTTAGTCCTTTTCTTACTCGAAATTTCTCCTTTCCCATTCATCCGTGGTTCATCTATTTCAGATTTTAATTCTGGTTCAGAAAAGGACTGGTAAAGTGGGAATTGCAAAGAGGCCAAGAAATTCAGATGCATTGAACTGATGTTATTCCATTTTTCCGGAATCTGAGACACAAGACTATCGATCCCGGCAACAATATTCTCTACAATTTCCTTACATTCCTGAGAAACCCTACCTATTTCAGCAACACAAGAAGAACTATGAATGGAGATAAAAGTCAAACAGCTAGCTGACTCTATCTCTCCCTTCCATCGCTCGTGGGCCAAATCCACAGGGATCAGATGTTTTCTTATTGGCAAATAAATCTCGAAGACCGTGGAAAATACAGACTTACATACCATGAACAAATCAAACGACTGGGAAAGCTTTTTAGAGTGTTTAGAAGGCTTATAATCGGCCCTGAGCTTGGAGAATTGAAAGACCTTTGAAATGGGTAAACCCTCCTCCTTAATCTTGTTCTCGGCTAACTCAGCATTTAAACCCTCTTTTTCATCACCGATAATCAAACAGGTCCCTTGGCTTCCATCAATAGGATACAGGGGATGAGGCAATGGGATGTACTGGGATGTTATTGGAATTGTTGTTGTTCTGTCAGATCCCGATTTCAGAGTAACGACCAAAGATATTAAACCACCAGGGTCTTGGGGTTTCTGATCCTTAGGCTTTGAATTAATCATTTTCAAGAGCAGTTTCACTGCTAATTCAACTGTTTCTTTGCTGACTCGAGGAGGTTCCTGGGGTTCATCGTTTTTGTTCTTTGCATTATCCATGGAATCTAAGTAAAGCAGGAACTAACAGATGCAAAGATGAAGCCCGGAACTTACCAGCAATGCTCCTGGGAACGCCCGTGGAATGAAGAACCCTTCTCTAGGTTGAATCCCTTGGCAAAACTGAGAAACTGTCAAAATGAATGCTGCGTATCACTTGCCAAAACTAAGAAACCGTGAAAATGAATGATGAAAACCTACACAACTTAAACCCTAAACTTTGTTTTGTTTTGTAATGTATATGTAATGAGTACCTAGGGTTTAAGGCTAACTGTGAATTGGTATCTTCGGTTTGACCGTGAAAATGAATGATGAAAACCTACACAACTTAAACCCTAAACTTTGTTTTGTTTTGTAATGTATATGTAATGAGTAGCTAGGGGTTAAGGCTAACTCTGAATTGGTATCTTCGGTTTGGGTAATATTTCAATACTTCATTTTTAAGATAAGAAAAGATTGCGCCCTTGAAATATATCATAATAAACATATATCTATTTTTTTTTTAAGATTGCTACTTCGTTCAAATATAATAAATCATAATAAATATAATTTATTTCTTATTTTTTAAAATGGAGATGTCTAAAAATTTGATGATTTAAATTGGATAGTCATTTTTTTACTAGAATTTGGCATTTTTTATTTTACAATATCGACATGTATCTATGTTTTAATTGCAATTTCAATAGTAAAAATGGATTCAACACCCTCAAAAATCCTTGGGGCACCCAGAATTCCAAAACTTCACTTGTAAGCTGGATTTTTAAAAATTCTGACCAGATTTTATCAAAATCAACCTATTCTAACCCAAATCGTAGAATTTTTAGACTATGCATTGAAGAATAGATTGTGGTTGAAATATTACCCAAACACAAGATACCAATTCATGGTTAGCCTTAAATCCTAACCACTACCTTTGTCTTGGAATTTTCATTATGATGCATCGAACAAAAAAGGACCAGGAGGAGTTTTTATAGGTGATGGTTCAGCCCTCATTATTGTTTTCGCAACCATGGAGTCCAATTTTACACTTTGGGGTAAAACCTAGTACCAACCATGTCAAAAAGTGGGAATTTCTTATTTTTTGTTTCAGTTTCGTTCCTTGATCTCCTATGTGCTAGGGTTTTATTTTTTGTCTTTTGCTTCACCTTATATTTCATATTGGTGATCAATCTGACCCTCACTACACTTTTTCATTTCATTTGTCACTTTATTGTGGGGTCATGGATGGATCTATTGGTTGTATGTGTTGAGGTCTTGGTAGTGGATTCATTTATTTGTTTCTGATGGAATCATTTTTTTCTCAGTTGGTCAGTGATCGACTTGCATTCATACTAACAATGTTAGCTCCTCGAGAAAGGTTGTTAGTGATTCTCGAGATCAAGACTCTTCGTTTGTCCCTTGCTCCATAAATATGTTATTGAGGGCTTCTAATGGAGCCAAATTCTTAGGGTTTCATGATCTTGTGGTATTTTGACCTCCACAACGTAGACTGAGTGGTCTAAATGGGGTGGTTTTAGATTAACGAAACTCTTCGAGATTAATTGGGTCGAAAGCCAAAGCTCGCAAGAGATTGAAGTCCTTCAAAGTTAAAGAGGGTATGGAACTTTTTGTTACAGGACACAATGTTAATTTGGATCATGTTCAAAGTTTTTCCCAAAAGGCATTCATTGGCCAATTAGAGTATGTTAAGTTGAATAAGGAGGAACTTCTTAAATGGGTTGCGGAGTCCTGGAAGCCAATTGTAAATTATAACCCTAGAATTACCATACTACCCAACGGCTAGTTGTGCTTTTTATTTCTGTCCAACAAGCATGCATAGAAAATAATGGGTAGATGTTGGTTATTGGCAGAGGCTCATTAGTCCTCAGCAAATGCCACTTGGAATTTAACCCGATGCGAGAAAATATAGTGAAACGACATATGTGGTTACTACTCCTTGACTTTCCTATTCAACTTTGGACCAAGAATATATTTATGGCCTTGGCAAACAAATTGGGGAAATTCATTACACTTAATGAAAAAATAATTCACTATGAAGACAAAAGATGGCTTATGTTCTGGTTGAATTTGATGCTTCAATGGGCTTGCCTATAGATATCGAGAATATGTGGGGGAAGTGGAGGTTTGTTCAGTGATTGGATTACCTGAGTATGCCCTTTAGTTGTCACTACTATAGGCATACTTGACACTTTAAAAATAAATGCACGGGTATCTTCTTGTATCCATTTGAGGATGCCAAGGACAAAACTGCTAACTTGGGTTCTTATGCGAAGGATGATGAATCATGTCCTATTGTCAACGTTGATCATGAGCTCAAATCTTCGTCTTCAAGGAATTTGGTCTCCAAATTAATCTCCTACCTTATACGAAGGTCTCAATTCCTTAGAATAAAATTACATTACCGTCGTAAATCTATGAATGGGACTTTGAGATTGGGACCCAGTGTTGATCCTATATCCTTAGGTATTGATTTGACGAGGGGTCACATCCCTTCTTTGAATCATGTTGTGGGTAACCTTTCTTACGACATTGAATAACCAATCTCTTTTTCAAATAGGGATAGAGTTTCACTGGTCTTTACTTCTCCCAATGAGTGCCCCGAATCTAGGACTCAACTTGAAGGTGTATCAATGGCGTATGTTCACCCCCCTAAAGCTAATGGAGGTGTGAATCCGGGTATGGGGAGAAAACCTTTGGATGGGATGGTTGAGAATTATAATCCTCCTCTATCGAAAGTCCCCATATTTCTGAAACATGTGGAAAGTGGGTTAGGGATTTCAGTGCATAACAATGGGGATCCCTCGGATTCTCAATCACGCATCCGGGATGTAACCCACAAAACCCCTCTTCAATATTTTTCAAACTTTCCCCCCAACAAGAATGAGGATACCTTAGTAAACTTTATTCCTCTTTCTTCTATATTGAAGGAAGTTACCTTCATCATCTGGCGGATGATTTTACCTCTCTTCCCTGGGCCCTTAGAGAATCTTCACCCTCCAACCAGGGTCTAAATGATCCTAATGTCCTACAAAATCTGAGGTATCATAAGCATCTAAAAAATTCAATCCCTTATAAAGTTGTTGGGGAAAACTAAACCTAATATTGTTTGTATTCGGGAAACTATGTGTATGGGAAGTAGAGGAAGTATTTTTGAAACTCCTTCTCGGTTGGAAGGCTTGTGTTGTTGACATCGATAGGATATCGAGGGGATTATTGACCTTATGGAACCCCCTAGTTGCATACTTTAAACATTTACATACTTGTGCATGTACTTTGGTGGAGGGTAGAGTCAAAGGTTTCGAATAACCTTTGAAAATCATTAATGTTTGCTCCTTAAAAGGATCGACGGGAATTATGGGATAATGTGGAGGCTAACAAGTTATTACTTGATTCTAGTCTTATTCTCGTGGGAGATCTCAACTTTACAATGAATGCTAATGAAATACAGGGAAACAGTCCTGGATTTGACCCCCTCTCTGATTACTTCTGGCAGTTTTTTCAATGTCATCACTTACAGGATGTTACTCCTCATAAGATTGGTCCCACCTGGAAAAATGGGAGCGGTGGTGATGTTGTGATATGTAAAAGAATGGATAGATTTATGGTGGTGTTGGAAGTCAACATCAACCCCTTCATTTTTTATTAAGATGAAGGGGGATCAGCTCTCTTTTATAATTTACCTTTAAAGATTATAATAGAGTGCCTTTAGAATCCTCGATTCTGAAGGTACTCTCAATTGTAGAAGAGTCAAGTGACATATTAGAGGTTTATGAAAACATTTTCATAAACTTGATAATTAGCAGCTATCAGTTTCATAAAATTTTATATAATCAATTCTATCATTAATTAATTTATCTGATTAGATATGTTGATTTAAGAGATCTAAAAGGATAGTATGCTAATTGGTGTTCAAAGAAACACATTTTGAATTTGTTTGGGGCTTGGTATTGATAAGATATTATGAGTTCTTGAAATCACTAGAACTAAAGGCGATTTGTTAATTAAAATTCTTATTAGACCTAAAAGTTCACATTTCATATGTAACTTAATATCATATCATTGCTTTGTAAAAATTGTATATATATAGCTAGTGAAAGTGCAAATAAATAAATATCATTTTGAATGTTTCATGTAAATATAACCATAATAGTTTATAAGCTTTATATCCTATCCAATCTGGTTTTGGAACATTAATGGGTGGGATTTCGTAAAGTTTTAAAAACTATATTTCAAAATGAAACTTTATGTATATACATGGTTTAAGTGTTAATTCGGATCATTAGTTAGTTGTATTGCAAGAACATTAGGGTTTACTATTTTAACACTAGATCGTCATGTTAATAAACACGACCACCTTTCACGTGTAATCTGGAGTAAATCATCAATTGACCATTTTATGAAGATACAGGACCCATATGTCAAATAAATAGCACTTGTTACTTGGATCGCTGCGTTGGTATAAAGTTTTGGTTAACACCTTTCGTTTTAATTGACAGCAGTGAATGTAATAATGGAATCGTATCATTAGGATTTAATGCTATATATGACTGATAACCATTCCATTTCATGATTATGTACGAGCTCATCATGCCAAACTGCGTGTAATTAATGTCTTGATTTATGATTCATAAATCGAATGATCTCTAATATGAAGAATTGGGTAAGAGTTACAGTTAGTCGTGGCTAGTCATGCATTTATCATAGCAAGACACTGGCTGTAGTGTTCATCATCTCTAAATTCGGTTAAAATGGCCAAACTTGGAGCCCTCATCTCTGTCGGGTATGAAGCATGTGAGGATTTGACATTTCGCGTCATGTCTTATACCTGGGTGCCTATCCCTTCCCTCTTCATGACTCCATTCATTTCATTTTGTAACCAGGATAGTAGTGAGGAAGTTATGGCTCTGCTTAGTCGTTTTGAAATTTCAGGGTCGGAGCTTGTTGAAGCCGATGAGAAAGCTGCCCTGCTATTTGAAAAGATTGGATGGGGTCAGTTCTTCAGGTGCTTTAGCGGCCATAACATGGAGGTTACTAAACAGTTTGCTTTGAGTTTGAAAGAAAACGTAGCACAAATTGGGGATTTCAAATTTATCATTGACGAAGACAAAATTGCAGAGGCTACGAAGCTTCCACAAACTGGAGAGCGATGGTTTAAAGGTGGGAAAGTGAATAAGAAGAAGTGTCAGTCCTTGCTGTTGCCCTTGTCGGCTAGTGCAAAACTGAAAATTGGGGTTTTGGTTAAGTTTCTAAAGCCAGAATGGCGAGCATTCTATGAGATCTTGGTCAGGTACGTATCATGTGATGGACGATTCTCTCACCTACATTATTATCACCTACGACTACTGTTAGCATTAAAAGGCTGTAAACTTAATCTTCTGTTTTACCTATTGCAAAGTCTGAAGAAAATATCACATTCGGTTCAAACTACCATAGGTAATCCTGATAGAAGTCTATTTCATCATGGTTTAGTCAAAATTATAATACAGCATCAACCGTCTCTTAATTGTAAATCGTGGGATGAGTTTTTGATTGAGTGTCAATTAGGGCCGACTTAATATTGGCCAAACCCTCCCCCAAAGACCCGTAGGAAACGAAAGGCTACAGTAAAATCTGAAGTTGGTAATGTTCATGAGGCTGAATCAAAGGATAAAGAGCTTCAGGAAGCCAATCCACCTATGAATACTTGTATCAATGATGATGGGGTCGGGAATGTAGCTCCCTGTTACTATGAAACAACCTTGAACCAATCCCCATCTGACAAACGTTGTAGTACACCTGCAAAGGCAGAGGGAAAATTAACCAAAAATGAAGATGTTAATGCTGTTGATTATAAAAACCCCTCTGAGCTGAATACTCCTCGAAAACATGGCGATGATTCCATGCATAAACTAGAACAACTAGCGCAGGTGTGCTGTGACAGAGGGGTTTTTGAATAAAAAAATCTTGTGTTTGTTCGTACGAAAAGAATTACTAGAAGCATGAATAATACACCTACAGCCTCTGTTCCTATGGCCGCTCAACAGAGTACTCAGCCAGTGATTGTCCATCTTGAGGACGATGTTCCATCATTGGTTCCCGAAACTACTCATATGGATGAACCTACTCTTATAGAGAATAATAGTGCAAAATTAGCTAATAGACATTACAGAGTCGGGTAAGGCAGAAGTTGTTCCATCGTGTATGGACGCCTATGGTTCGGGTCCCGAGCCATCTTTAATGAGTTTTCCATCACCTGGTCAAGACATAGATAATCTTGATTCTTCTCAGGAAGCTGATTCGTGTCATGACAAGGAGGAAGAAACGCTCCAACAGGTCCTTGACAGGGTGTATGAGACTAAAATTGCTGAACTGAAACATGAACTAAAGGAGTATCGAGCAAGCGGAGCGTTGAAAGAGGAGGAGAATAAGACATTTAAGGCATAGTTGTTAAACTGGATTAATAGGTGGAAAGAGATGAACATCAAGAAAAACCAATACAAGAAAGCAAAAAAATCAATGATAGATACAAATCAACATTTGCTCGAACAAGTAGAACAACAGAGGATAGTAATCATCAGGCTCAAAGCCAAACTCTCTGAGGCCAGGAGAATGATTAATTCACAAAATAGAACCTGATGATTGTTTCCATTTTCAGTTATATGGTTTATCTCTCTGTCAACAGGTAATAAAAGCTTTGTTGTGCATGCCTGCAAAATCGCAGATTTTACAGGCACACCTATAACTTATGGTTTCTTTTGTTATTTCTGTTAAAATTGGTTTTTAATAAGATTCTTTTGTTTGTTTAAAACAGGTGGGCATGTTATCATTAACCTCTGCAGTTTCAGGACGTTTTGGATATTTTGGATTTCAGTTGGAAGACGTTGATGTTTATTGAAGACTGGAATTTCGACACAGCCACGAATTTACCAGCTCCTTTAAATCAGCAGATGTTTCAGGCTAGTCATTTTTTATTATTGTTATCCTTTAGTGACAAGTGTCTGTTGGAGATATTCGATGCTCTTTGATAGTGATAGGACTCCTATAGTATTGCATACAACATTTATGAAAAACTGAATCTAAAGACTAGTGGTATTATATAAACTAGTAATTTTGAAGAGTGAAGGGATGGAGTGACTAAAGAGAAACATATTTGAAATATTATTTTGATACTAGTTTTGTTCCTGACTGAAGTTTTATCTTTGGAAGTGGAATGTGACTGGAAATCCTCAGACTGATATCGTTGATCAGTATTATTTTGGATACTCTTTTTCTATTTCAGTATACAATCTTGTACTTACAATATTAATGCAGTATACTTGGTTATGCTTGTATTGATTATGTGATATTACACTTTGTCAACACGATATTGTATTTGAATTAGTATGTTATTATAGTTGAATTAATTAGTGTTTCTACTGAAAATTCAAGATATAAGGAGGTTTGGCGTTGGAAACTTCCTCTATTGATTATGTGATATTACACTTTGTCAACACGATATTGTATTTGAATTAGTATGTTATTATAGTTGAATTAATTAGTGTTTCTACTGAAAATTCAAGATATAAGGAGGTTTGGCGTTGGAAACTTCCTCTAAAGACGGTGATATTCTCCTGGTTATTGTTGGCTGAACGTATTCTTACTTGGAATATGCTCCAGAGAAACGGCTTCGAGGGACTTGGAATTTGCTCGTTATGTCACGATGCTGAGGAAAGTATCTCTCATTTGATGATTGACTGCTCATTTTCTGTGCAGGTTTGGCGACATATTGGTCATTTATATGAAACAGATCTTATTTGGCATGGATTACATATTACCAAGGCTTTCAGAAATTGGATAACTGGTGACAGTAAGTTGAGGACTATTCCATTTCACGTGTGTAGATTTATCTGGCTGGCAAGAAACTCCTTTATTTTCAGGAATGTAAATTCTACTCCGCTTCAGATTGTCAATAAGGTACAGAACATATGGAATGAGGGACCCAAGCAGTTCAGGATGCAAAAGTCTCGTATTATTCAGCAACCAGCTTTTCTACATGACTTGTCTATAGGCTTCTTTGATGGGGCCTCTCAGGATGGTGGTGCCAAGTGTGGAGTAGGGGCTATACACATATCGCCTTTTCTGGGCAGATTTAACATAAAGTGGAACTATGGATTTGGCACCAACACACGGTCTGAGTTACTTGCATTGTGGAGTATTCTTCACTTTGCTAGATCTTTGGGCATAGATGCAATTCAAATTGCTGGTGACTCCAGGGTTATTGTAGAATGGTTTAATGGCATTTTCCATTTGGAATCGGTTCTCCTTACCTATTGGATGGATCGTATTTTGCAGCTGAAGAGTCAATTCTTGGAGATCAACATCCAACATGTATATAGGGAGATCAATTATGATGTTGATCTCTTATCTAAGCAGGCATTAGCGGGGCCGGTTGGACATTTTTTGGTGGCCCGTGGGGATGGACGTGATCCATCTGCTTTTACCTTATTTGGTTATCATTAGTTTTTTTGGCATAACTGTATGAACTGTATGAACGCATAAGATTGTTATATCTTATGGTTCATAATGGGTTAACATATCTATGGTGAATTTGTTAATGGTAATTACATAATATGCCATGGTAGATACCTGGTGGGTTGTGATATGTGTAATACTGATAAACCACATACTGGAAACGGGGTGTTATGGGTAGAAGTCAGAAACTATCTAGTAAGAAGATGTGAGTACTGATATGGACAAGTGTTGACAAGTCGTCCTTATGTAATTATTTGGTGATACCTTTTTTATATATCAAATATATAAGATCTTTTTTTATGAAAAAAAAGAAGATATAATGATAT
>LPNX010182839.1:191824-309711 GCA_001517045.1 Pseudotsuga menziesii
CGGATAGGATAGTTAAGATAGTTCAGTTATTATTATCCTAGTATAGTTTACGTTTAACAGTTGTTAAATAGAATTTGTGTAATTTTAGAATCATTTTAATAGTCTTTTAAAATTTAGAGTATTAAATATAAAACCCTCCAAAATCGAAGACTTTCCTTAAGAAAGCAATTGTAGGATAACTGAAGTAGTTGAAAATAATTTTAGGGTTTATTTAGATAGAAATAACATTAAGATAGATTTTTACTGAATTTTAGTTTCTCCTTAAGAGAAAATTCAGTTGGTAGCAGGACCATGACCTACGATATTTTGCTATTCCAAACACACCGGAAGCTGCTTTAAGCTGATTGCGTGGGCATAATCTCCTTGTTGGCCTAGGTCAAAAAATCAGGCCAACAAATGGTGTTAGAAGGAGGGCATGTTAATGAGTAATGGCAGGTGAAACTAATGAAAAACTTTCAACCAGTCAACATCCTCCAGAAGTCAGTAGATCACCGTTTATAGAAATTGTTAGGAGCATCTCGAATGTGATCCTATCACATCTCCATTTACTCCTGAACAAAGCACTCAAACTTTAGAAGAATCACGACATATTCTTACGAGAGCATATGCTAATCAACTTGGTGTATCTCCAATAGATTATGGTCTACCTAGACAATAGCGACATAATCCACAATTGACCATAGTTACTCAAGATTTGGAAGTAGCTGATAGCACTCCACATCATTAGATTGAAAGTCATCAAAGGCAAACTACTCAAACAAACACTGCTAGAAGACTAACTGCAGAAGGCGGTTTTGATCAGCCACCTTCTCCTCCAGAATCACCACCCGATAGTCCAAGATCATCCAATTCAGGAAGTTCTTCAGGGTCTGAGAGAAGTCCTATGGCAGGAAATGTACCTGTGGGAGGAGGAGGTAATCCTCCACCTAATCCACCTAATCCACAACTCCCTTGGCTAAGAACAGCTGTTGTGGTTGTCCCTGGTGTACAACATCCTTTGCCTAAACACCCAGATAAACTTCTTCCTAAGTTTAACCCAGATGACAAAGAACCTGCAGAGGTGCATGTAGACAAATTCATGTTAGCTGTTCAAACCTTGAACATTCAGCATGAAGATGTAGTTTGTCGATTGTTTCCTCTAACTTTCGAAGGAAGAGCCTCTACCTGGTACTTTTCGTTAGTACAGGGATCAATCACAAACTGGGGTGAGTTTAATAAAGTTTTTTTAGATAAATTTGGGGAAGATAAAACACCTGCTCTTTTAGCTCTAGAGTTATCTCGTATTAAAATGGAGCCTAAAGAAAGAATTAAAGATTTTAACCAGAGGTTTCTGACATTAAAAAATAAAATTCCAATTGCTTCTCAACCACCCGAGGATATAATTATTGAAAACTATACTTCAACTTTACCAAAATATTATGGGATGTTCGTTAAGAGAGTTGGGAAAACAACATTAGTAGAAACTTTTGAGGAAGCCATTAAAGTCGAGAAGGATTCTATGTCCTATGAACCAGATAGAAGTGGGAAATCTGATAATTTTCCCCGTAGGAAGACGAAAAAACTTAATTCAGAAAAAAGACAAAGCATTTGATATAGAACAACTGCAAAATGCTATTCGGACATTAACCAATGAAGTTGTAGGATTAAAGAAAACCAATTCTGAAGCTTCTCCTTCTAGGGGATATTTCAGAAATCAGTTTAGACAAAACCCGAATACAAATAATAAAAATACACCACCTGACATAGCAGCGAATGAAGAGATTTTTAATACAATTCGAGCTGTTTTATCTTTATTTGAAACTCCTTCTAATCAAGAAATAACTGAAAACGAAGAAGAAGAGGAATCAGAAAATGATGAAGAATCAAAGGAACCTCAACAAGTTAACGGTCATTTCTGGGACAGTCTTGTAAAAGAATATGAGAGTAAAAGTCCGCCTACAGGACAACATGCCTATAATACTCGTAGTAGAACATCCACAAACACTCCTGAAGCTTCGTCAAGTTTTACTCCAAATAATGACAACAACAATTCACAACCTAATAAACAAACTCAATCTGGCAAACAGACTCAATCAACCAAAATTACCCAACCCATTCAAAATGCTCCAAAATTAGATTTACAATATGATATAATTGAAGATTTAAAGAAGACACGTGCAAACATCAGTATGTACGACCTTCTTCAAATTTACCCAATGCCTAACAGTCATGTTATAAATCCCGCCATGAGTTCAATTATTCCTAATGCAAAACAAAATGTTGCTGCAAACAGTTCTAACAATGATTCAACAACAACTGATAAAGGAAAAGCAACGGCTGACAAAGCCTTGCTTATAGGTAAGAATTCTAAATCAACCACACCTCCATTCTTACTTACCTTTGAGATTTTCAATAGGAATGTTCATAATTGCATGGTAGATTCCGGAGCACCCTCCAATGTGATGCCTTTATCAGTATGCAAAAGGTTGAATGGAAAATATGTTCCATCAAATTCCCAAATAACTCAATTGGACAGGACAAATGTGAAGGTTGTAGGGGAGATGAAAGATGTTTTAGTCAGGATTGCTTGTAACCCTTCAGTTTATCAAATTATAGATATTGTTGTTGCAGATATTCCTGATGCATATGGGCTATTTTTAAGTAGAGATTGGTCTCAACAATTGAATGGATTCTTTGCCACGGACTAGTCAACATTATGGTTACCTAAGAACGGAAAGTCAAATCAGATAAAGATAAACAGAGAAAGATATATGAAACATACTGTCACAGAATTACATGATCCTAGCGAACCTGTTTTATTTTCAGATTGCATTATGGGAAATTACATGTATGAATTGGGATTTGGTAATTTTAAAGCTGAACATTCTGCTTTTTCTGAAAATAAACAACAATCAGAAATTAAAAATGTGACATCTATTTCTCCTGACTCTTCATTCAAGGAAATTATTAATGATGTAGATAATATTAATATTGTAAATATTATAGAAAGCAAAGTAGTTGTTAATAGTTCTACTTGGACTCTATATTTTGATGGTGCAAAATCTAAAGAAGGAGCCGGAGCTGGTTGCCTACTGGTAGACCCTCGGGGAAATAAAACATGTATAGCTTGTAGGATGGAATTTAATTGTACAAACAATACCATGGAATATGAAGCTTTAATACAGGGTTTGAAAAAAGCAATTGATTTGGATATCAAAGAGTTAATTGCATACGGTGATTCCGAAATCATCATCAGACAGGTTCGTAACTCCATTCACTACCTATCTGAACATTTGCAGAGTTATCAACGAGAGGTATGGAACCTTATGTCGCATTTTGATGCATTTAACATAATTTCAGTTCCAAGAAGTCAAAATCAAGAAGCGGATTTATTAGCAAATGTAGCATCAAAGCTAATTCCATCAGAAAATCTTACACCAGATTTCTTTTCAGTTGAATTGATTTTTAGGCCTTCTATACCAGATAATATTTTTAACTGGCATGTATTTGATAATGATGTGCAGGTGCTGAATTTTTTGATGAATGAGGATACCTTTAAAGATTCAGCCATTGATGAAGTTACTCATGACGAAAATCTGCAGGATTTTTCGATAATAAATGATTTTTGTTCAGTTGAAAAAGCTTTCAAAAAGGTAAAACCGGTCCCTAATTCAGTACTAAGATTAGAAAAGTTCTTTGATCTTCAAGATAAATTTAGATCTGTCCCTAATTGTAAAACTAATAGCTCTTAAATGAGGTATGAAACCATAAATTTAGGAACAGAACTGAATCCCCAAACTATAAATCTAGGTATAGATTGCAACCCCGCAGAAAAAACAACATTTATAAAATTGTTTAAAGAATTTAAGGATGTCTTTGCATGGACATATGACAACCTGAAAACCTTCAACACACAAGTCATGCAACACATAATTCCAATTAAACAGGAGTCAAAACCTTTTCAACAAAAGCTAAGGAAATATCACCCGTCATTAGAACCGACAATTAAGAAGGAACTAAATAAATTGTTAGCTGCCAAAATTATTTTTCCCATCAGACATACTCAGTGGGTAGCCAACCTAGTTCCAGTCAGGAAGAAAAACGGAGATATTAGGTTATGTGTAGATTTTAGGAATCTGAATAAGTCCTATGAGAAGGATAATTACCCAGTTCCTCCCATGGAACAAATTCTTCAAAAGGTGTCTGGGTCTGAGATACTGTCATTCCTTGACGGTTTCTCAAGATACAACCAAATATTAGTTTCCCCAGATGATCAATTGAAAACAACTTTTAGAACTCCATGGGGAACATATGCTTACCGCAAGATGCCCTTTGGGTTAATCAATGCTAGGGCAACCTTTCAACAAGCAATGGATATTGCTTTTAGAGGCTTAATTAACCATTCAGTCGTTGTCTATTTGGATGACATTACTATATATTCTAAGCATAGACCTGATCATCTTAATCATCTTAGAAAGGTATTTGAACGATGTAGAAAATTTGGAATATCCTTAAACCCTAAAAAAAAATATTTGTTGTTCCAAAAGGTATTCTATTAGGTTGTGTGGTGTCAAAACATGGAATCATGATTGACCCTGAAAGAACTTAAGCCATTTCAAAAATAACTTACCCTTCTAGCAAGAAAGCAATGCAATCATTTCTCGGTAAAATAAATTTTGTCAGGAGATTCATTCCCAGTTTCTCCGAAATCATTCGTCCATTGCAGAAAATGATTAAGAAATACGCTATTTTTAATTGGGGACAAACTGAAAAAGAGACATTTCAGAAAATTTTAGAAGCCATTTCAAAAGCTCCTAGCCTTCTAAGCCCAGATTTTAACAAATATTTCATATTGTATACTTTCGCTTATGATATTTCAGATGCAGCAGTTTTAACCCAATTAAATCAGCAAAATAACGAAGTACCAATCTCCTTCATGAGTTCAAATTTTAAAGGTGCCGAGCTTAATTACCATGAAGTTGATAAGCAAGCTTTCGCTGTTTTTAAAGCTGTTAAACATTTTCGTCCATATCTATTGAAATCTAAAACGAAAATAATAGTCCCTTATTCCTCAGTCAGAAACTTGTTAGTGCAAAAGGATTTAGGTGAGAAAAGAGCACCTTGGATGACAGCCCTTCAAGAGTATGACTTAGAAATTAAACCCTCAATGATAGTCAAAGGTCAAGGATTATGTAAATTAGCTGCTGAAGCTGCTCATCTACCTAATGATAAAGCTGAAACGGTCATTGATGAGGTTTTACTTACCAGAGAAATCTATTTTTATCCTCCACCACAAGATTCCTGGTATACAGACATAAAAATACTTTTGGAAACAGGGACTGCCCTTGATTACCTAGAACCAAGGAAGAAAAGAGCACTTAGATTGAAATCTGCTCCTTATTTATTAATTGATAATGTCCTTTTTCAAAGAAATTCAGACGGAGTATTGCTTCGATGTCTAGATAAAGATGAAACGGAAGTAATTCTGAAGGAGTTACATTCTGGACCAGCAGGAGGTCATTTTGGTGGAGAAACTACTGCGCATAAAATTCTTAGGGCTGGCTATTATTGGCCTACCTTGTTTCAAGATTCCTATGCTTTTGTTAGAAAATGCTAGGAATGTCAACTTGCTGCAGGAAGGGTTAAGAAACCTGCTTTTCCTTTACAATCAGTTTCAGTAGAAAGACCCTTTCAGCAATGGGGTCTTGATATAATAGGGCCAATAAATCCTCCTTCATCCAAACAACACAAGTATATAATAACTGCAACTGATTATTTTACTCGTTGGGTAGAAGCTGCACCATTAAGGGTTGTAAACACCAATCAAGTTATGTTATTTTTAGAATTCTTTATCATAACAAGATTTGGTGTTCCAGATTCCCTCGTCTTTGATAATGCTTCATATTTTTCATCAGTTGAGTTAACTCAATTTGCCTTAGAGAAGGGAATAAGAATCAAGTATTCAGCTAACTACCATCCTCATGGAAATGGTTTAGCTGAATCAACAAACAAAAATTTATTGAAAATTCTCAAAAGAACTATTTCAGTTCACCATCGTGATTGGCATACAGAACTGGTCAATGCCCTTTGGGCAGACAAAGTAACTCCTAAGGCTACGATAGGTAACTCACCCTTCTTCTTAGTGTATGGAACTGAAGCTATTTTACCACCAAATTTATTTTTACTTTCATTACAGTTAGCTCAGTCTGTTCAAGATGAAGATTGTCCAGCAATGGAAAAGAGAATTAATACGTTGTTAAAGCTTGAGGAAGAAAGAGAAAAGTTAAAACAACACTTTACAAAACATCAACAAATTGTGAAGTCTTGGTTTGACCAATCATTTAGTTCCAATCGAGAATTTCAGGTGGGAGACTTAGTTTTAAAATGGGATAAAGTTCATGAGGAGAAAGGAGATCATACTAAGTTTCAGAAGCTTTGGCTAGGTCCCTTTGTTATTGCTGAGAAGATAGGTCCAAGTACCTTTCGATTACAAACACTTGAAGGTCAGTTCGAAACATTCCCAGTTCATGGATTGATCCTGAAAAAATATTTCTGTTAATATTTTGTCTTAAAATGTATATAATTTGTTTGTTGTTTGTAAATAAACTTATATTTTTGTATAAACTGATTTATATTTGATAGAATTGAAGGATGATGATAAATTCCTAAGACTTATGTAACTTTTAAAACATCATTCCGCTATTGCAACCAATTTTGATTCTGTTAGTCAAATATTTCAGACTATCAAATTTTTATATAATCAGTCAGTAATCTTTAGATGTCAACTGAAGGAAGAAATGTAAATAAATAAATCTTCTAGTTGAAAAAAAAAGAGTCAGTTTGCTCGTTAGCTTGAAAATTATGATACTAGACTGAAATCTTTTAAAAATTTGTTCAGGATGATCAAGGTTTCTTAAATCTATAAAAGACCTATCATTATTTTATTTTTAGGTGTTACTCAAATTATTCCTCACCTTTTTTTATTTCTTATAAAGTGGGGATAGCTTATTAAATGTCTTTTTCGAAGCTTGTACTTTGAAAAACTCTTACAGATCTCTACCATCAGTCTTCAAAAGTATTTACGATCTGAAAACTTTTTAGAATTTGTTCCAGTCAATAAAATGCTAAAATGAGAGACAGAAGGTCTTAGTAATAAGTCAATCTGATCATAATCATAAATATCACTAGTATGACATTATTAGGAAACTAGTAATGGCTTTTGGTTTAACAAACCAAGAGATAAGGGGTCTCATCACGAGCCAACTAATTCATTTTTTGGTGATATTAATGAATGACATTACCATTTGGTCACCATGCTGGGTAATGATCTCTCAATTAAAAAAAAAAAAAATCAAATTTAGTGAAGAAAACATAATCTTGATTGAAGAATAGGAGGTCTCATCACAAGCCGGCCTAATAATGATCATCAGTGCTGTCTAGGATAACTTCATTTCTGATCACCAGGGTGATGGCTTTTGGCTTAAAAAACCAAGAGACAAGAGGTCTCATCACGAGTCGGCTTGCTTATTCCAGACAGTTCTCGTGAATGATACTCTCACATTGGGATACCATACCTAGATAGTAGTCTTCAGTCAGAATTATTGTTTAAAGAAAAGGAAAAGCAAAAAAAAGGAAATTATTATGTTTATGGAACAGATTCTGGAAATTTTTCGGAAAAGTAGAATTCTATATCCTATACTGATGGTGCAAGTTATTTTTACTATGAAGTACTTTGTTTTGATCAGGATATTTTTGAATTGATCTTTAACAAGATCTCTATTTCAAAAGATGGAATATTTATGAGTTATACTTATAAATATGATAAAATAATGGTTTTTATTTAGATAAAGAATTTTTTATTGTTTTTAATAAGTTTTAAGATTTGGTTTATATCATTTATAAGTTGTATGAGCAAAGATAACTGGTTCGCCCAGGTCGTCGCCATTTGTTGGCAGTCAGCAACAACCCCTTCATTTTTTATTAAGATGAAGGGGGATCAACTCTCTTTTATGATTTACCTTTAAAGATTATAATAGAGTGCCTTCAGAATCCTCGATTCTGAAGGTACTCTCGATTGTAGAAGAGTCAAGTGACATATTAGAGGTTTATGAAAACATTTTCATAAACTTGATAATTAGCAGCTGTCAGTTTCATAAATTTTTATATAATCAATTCTATCATTAATTAATTTATCTGATTATATATGTTGATTTAAGAGATCTAAAAGGATAGTATGCTAATTGGTGTTCAAAGAAAACACATTTTGAATTTGTTTGGGGCTTGGTATTGATAAGATATTATGAGTTCTTGAAATCACTAGAACTAAAGGCGATTTGTTAATTAAAATTCTTATTAGACCTAAAAGTTCACATTTCATATGTAACTTAATATCATATCATTGCTTTGTAAAAATTGTATATATATAGCTAGTGAAAGTGCAAATAAATAAATATCATTTTGAAAGTTTCATGTAAATATAACCATAATAGTTTATAAGTTTTATATCCTATCCAATCTAGTTTTGGAACATTAATGGGTGGGATTTCATAAAGTTTTAAAAACTATATTTCAAAATGAAACTTTATGTATATACATGGTTTAAGTGTTAATTCGGATCATTAGTTAGTTGTATTGAAAGAAAATTAGGGTTTACTATTTTAACACTAGATCGTCATGTTAATAAACACGACCACCTTTCACGTGTAATCTGGAGTAAATCATCAATTGATCATTTTATGAAGATACAGGACCCATATGTCAAATAAATAACACCTGTTACTTAGATCGCTGCATTGGTATGAATTTTTGGTTAACACCTTTCGTTTTAATTGACAGCTGTGAATGTAATAATGGAATCGTATCAGTAGGATTTAATGTTGTATATGACTGATAACCATTCCATTTCATGATGTTGTACGAGCTCATCATGCCAAACTGCGTGTAATTAATGTCTTGATTTATGATTCATAAATCGAATGATCTCTGATATGAAGAATTGGGTAAGAGTTACAGTTAGTCATGGCTAGTCATGCACTTATCATAGAAAAACACTGGTTGTAGTGTTCATCATCTCTAAATTCAGTTAAAATGGCCAAACTTGGAGCCCTCATCTCTGTCAGGTATGAAGCATGTGAGGATTTGACATTTCGTGCCATGTCTTATACCTGGGTGCCTATCCCTTCCCTCTTCACAACTCATTCATTTCATTTCGTAACGAGGATAGTAGTGAGGAAGCTATGGCTCCGCTTAGTCGTTTTGAAATTTCAGGGTCGGAGCTTGTTGAAGCCGATGAGAAAGCTGCCCTGCTATTTGAAAAGATTGGATGGGGTCATTTCTTCAGGTGCTTTAGCGGCCATAACGTGGAGGTTACTAAACAATTTGCTTTGAGTTTGAAAGAAAACGTAGCACAGATTGGGGATTTCAAATTTATCATTGACGAAGACAAAATTGCAAAGGCTACGAAGCTTCCACAAACTGGAGAGCGATGGTTTTGAAGGTGGGAAAGTGAATAAGAAGAAGTGTCAGTCCTTGCTGTTGCCCTTGCCGGCTAGTGCAAAACTGAAAATTGGGGTTTCGGTTAAGTTTCTGAAGCCAGAATGGCGAGCATTCTATGAGATCCTGGTCAGGTACGTATCATGTTATGGACGATTCTCTCACCTACATTATTATCACCTACGACTACTGTTAGCATTAAAAGGCTATAAACTTAATCTTTCGTTTTACCTATTACAAAGTCTGAAGAAAATGTCGCATTTGGTTCAAACTACCATAGGTAATCCTGATAGAAGTCTATTTCATCATGGTTTAGTCAATATTATAATACAACATCAACCGTCTCTTAATTGTAAATCGTGGGATGAGTTTTTGATTGAGTGTCAATTAGGGCTGACTCAATATTGGCCGAACCCTCCCCCAAAGTGCCCCCAAAGACCCGTAGGAAACAAAAGGCTACAGTAAAATCCGAAGTTGGTAATGTTCATGAGGCTGAATCAAAGGATAAAAAGCTTCAGGAAGCCAATCCACCTATGAATACTTGTATCAATGATGATGGGGTTGGGAATGTAACTCCCTGTTACTCTGAAACAACCTTGAACCAATCCCCATCTGACAAACGATGTAGTACACCTGCAAAGGCAGAGGGAAAATTAACCAAAAATGAAGATGTTAACGCTGTTGATTATAAAAACCCCTCTGAGCTGAATACTCCTCGAAAACATGGCGATGAGTCCATGCATAAACTAGAACAACTAGCGCAGGTGTGCTGTGACAGAGGGGGTTTTGAATCAAAAAATATTATGTTTGTTCGTACGAAAAGAATTACTAGAAGCATGAATAATACACCTACAGCCTTTGTTCCTATCGCCACTCAATAGAGTACTCAGCGAGTGATTGTCCATCTTGAGGACGATGTTCCATCATTATTTCCCAAAACTACTCATATGGATGAACCTACTCTTATAGAGAATAATAGTGCAAAATTGGCTAAAGACATTACAGAGTCGGGTAAGGTAGAAGCTGTTCCATCGTGTATGGACACCTATGGTTTGGGTCTCGAGCCATCTTTTATGAGTTTTCCATCACCTGGTCAAGACATAGATAATCTTGATTCTTCTCAGGTAGCTGATTCGTGTCATGACAAGGAGGAAGAAACTCTCCAACAGGTCCTTGACAGGGTGTATGAGACTAAAATTGCTGAACTGAAACATGAACTAAAGGAGTATCGAGCAAGCGTAGCATTGAAAGACGAGGATAATAAGACATTTAAGGCAGAGTTGTTAAACTGGATTAATAGGTGGAAAGAGATGAACATCAAGAAAAACCAATACAAGAAAGCAAAAAAATCAATGATAGATACAAATCAACATTTGCTCGAACAAGTAGAACAACAGAGGATAGTAATCATCAGGCTCAAAGCCAAACTCTCTGAGGCCAGGAGAATGATTAATTCACAAAATAGAACTTGATGATTGTTTCCATTTTCAGTTATATGGTTTATCTCTCTGTCAACAGGTAATAAAAGCTTTGTTGTGCATGCCTGCAAACTCGCAGATTTTACAGGCACACATATAACTTATGGTTTCTTTTGTTATTTCTATTAAAATTGGTTTTTAATAAGATTCTTTTGTTTGTTTAAAATAGGTGGGCATGTTATCATTATCCTCTGCAGTTTCAGGACGTTTCGGATATTTTGGATTTCAGTTGGAAGACGTTGATGTTTATTGAAGACTAGAATTTCGACACAGCCATGAATTTACCAGCTCCTTTAAATCAACAGATGTTTCAGGCTAGTCGTTTTTTATTATTGTGATCCTTTAGTGACAAGTGTCTGTTGGAGAGATTCGATGCTCTTTGATAGTGATAGGAATCCTATAGTATTGCATACAACATTTATGAAAAACTGAATCGAAAGACTAGTGGTATTATATAAACTGGTAATTTTGAAGAGTGAAGGGATGGAGTGACTGAAGAGAAACATATTTGAAATATTATTTTGATACTAGTTTTGTTCATGACTGAAGTTTTATCTTTGAAAGTGGAATATATATATTTATGTTTGTTTGATCTCATTTGTATTTTTGCGATGATTTCATACTGAACATTATCTCTTATTCAAATATCTAATGTTGGTTATTAGTTGTTAATTAATTAGACATTTCAGAAAATTCGAAGTAATTGTTTATTTCAGTTTCTCTGTCAAGTTATTTTATAGTAGAATGATTTACTGTGGATGGTTTAAATATTTTCATTTAGATCTTACTCCTTATCTTTTTGTTCATCATTATATTAATTAATAATTAATATAATATTCAAAATCGCTCTCAGCTGGGATAGGATAGTTAAGATAGTTCAGTTATTATTATCCTAGTATAGTTTACATTTAACAGTTGTTAAATATAATTTGTGTAATTTTAGAATCATTTTAATAGTCTTTTAAAATTTAGAGTATTAAATATAAAACCCTCCAAAATCGAAGACTTTCCTTAAGAAATCAATTCTAGGATAATTTAAGTAGTTGAAAATAATTTTAGGGTTTATTTAGATAGAAATAACATTAAGATAGATTTTTACTGAATTTTAGTTTCTCCTTAAGAGAAAATTCAGTTGGTAGCAGGACCATAACCTGCGAGATTTTGCTATTCCAAACACACCAGAAGTTGCTTTAAGCTGATTGTGTGGGCATAATCTCCTTGTTGGCCTAGGTCAGAAAATCAGGCCAACAAGTGGTATAGACTCTTGATTATCCTCTGGGTAGATATATATCATGGGTGATTAGCTACTCCATCTTAGATCATTCACCAATATGCCTTCAAATTTATGGGGAACCTATTTATCACAAATATCCCTTCAAGTTCAATCATGTGTGGATGGTTGATGATGATTTATGTAAAATGGTCAGAGAACATTGGAATAATATCGAGGAAGTATCAAATACTAATGCCATGGATAGAATTACTTCAAAGCTTAAAGCATGAAAATAATTGTGGTAACATGGGAAAAGGAGAAGAAAAGGAGGGTTGCCCAAGAGCTTTGGGATATTGAAAACAAGTTGGATAGCTTATATGAAATAAACATGTTTGGCACTATGACTAATGAGGACAACATGTTGATGACTAATCTGAAATCCAAAAAAGCCAATCGACCGAAGATTGACGAAGAATCCTGGAGATTGAAGAGCAAGGAAACATGGCTTGCCCAGGGAGATAACAAAACAATTTTTTCCCATAATTATGCAAATTATAAAAGGAATCTAAATTACACTTTGGATTTCAAGGATGAAGATGATGTTTGGGTTTCCTCTTAGAAATATTTAGAGCAAACTACCAAAAATTACTTTTCCATACACTTTAAGGATATTGGGAGTTATGATACTATATCGTGGCTCAGGGTAATCAAATACTATCCCTCTTTGTATACATAATAAGAGGGCCACCATATTGGCAGATCAGTCACTTTGCAAGAAATTAAAGATGTATTAAAACACTTTGCCAAGGACAAAAGTCCTTCACCTAATGAATGGTCTATCGATTTCTTTATCCATTTTTTTGACATATTGGGCAATGATTTATTGGAGGTGGTGGAACAATCCAGGATTCATATATTTGTCTCAAGAGCTATGAATTTGACTTTAATTACTCTTGTCCCCGAATGTGATAAAGCTGATTATCACTAATATCATTTCAAATAGGCTTAAACCTAAGCTTAAGGAGGTGATATCCAAAGAACAATTTGGATTTCTAGCTAATAGACAAATACTGTATACCATTGGAGTTACACATGAGTGTATCCATTCCATTAAATCTAAGAAATTGGATGCTTTTATACTCAAAATGGATTTAGTCAAAGCATATGAGGGAGTGAACTAGGATTTTATGGGATTGCTTTTACTCCATATTGGACTTCCTATAGTGGTTACTAAATGGATTATGGCTTGTATCCTCTACATGTTTTTTTGTTCTCATAAACGTAACTCCTTAAAAATTAGCTACTCCATCTCAAATCATTCACCAATATGCCTTCAAATTGATGGGGAACCTATTTATCACAAATATCCCTTCAAGTTCAATCATGTGTGGATGGATGATGATGATTTATGTAAAATAGTAAGAGAACATTGGAATAATATCGAGGAAGTATCAGAGACTGATGCCATGGATAGACTTACTTCAAAGCTTAAAAGCTTGAAAATAATTGCGGTGGCATGGGAAAAGGAGAAGAAAAGGAGGGTTGTCCAAAAGCTTTGGGATATTGAAAACAATTTGGATAGCTTATATTAAATAAACATGTTTGGAACTATGACTAATGAGGACAATATGTTGATGACTAATTTGGAATCCAAAAAATCCAATCTACTGAAGATTGATGAAGAATTCTGGAGACCGAAGAGCAAGGAAACATGGCTTTCCCAAGGCGATAACAACACAATTTTTTTCCATAATTATGAAAATTATAAAAGGAATCTTAATTGCATTTGGGATTTGAAGGATGAAGATGATGTTTGGGTTTCCTCTCATAAATATTTAGAGCAAACTACCAAAAATTAATTTTACAGACACTTTAAGGATACTGGGAGTTCTGATATTGTATCACAACTCAAGGTAATCAAACACTATCCCTCTTTTTATACATAAGAGGAGGGTCACCATATTGGCAGAGCAATCACTTTGTAAGAAATTGAAGATGTATTAAAACACTTTGCCAAGGACAAAATTTTTTCACCTAATGGATGGTCTATCGAATTCTTTATCCATTTTTTTGACATACTGGGCAATGATTTATTGGAGGTGGTGGAACAATCCAGGACTCGAAGATTTGTCTCAAGAGATCTGAATTTGACTTTAATTACTCTTATCCCCACATGTGATAAAATTGGTACATTTGCAAACTTCAGGCCTATCTCCATATGGAACTTTGCATATAAGATCACCTCAAATAGGCTTAAACCTAAGCTGGAGGAGGCGATATCCAAAGACCAATTTGGATTTCTAGCTAATAGACAAATACTTGATACCATTAGAGTTACACAAGAGTGTCTCAATTCCATTGAATCTAAGAAATTGGATGCTCTTATACTCAAAATGGATTTACTCAAAGCATATGATGGAGTGAACTAGGATTTTATGAGATTGTGCTTACTCCAGATTGGACTTCCTATAGCGATTAATGAATAGATTATGGCTTGTATCTCCTTTCCTTGTTTTTTTGTTCTCATAAATGTAACTCCTTCAAATTTTTCCATATGCTCCACGGGGCTTAGGCAAGGATTCCCACTCTCCTCATTACTGTTGTTGTTGGTTATTGAAGGTCTCAGTAGATGATTTTAGTTGTCAGGAGCGAGGGTCGATGTTGGCCTTCTGACATCTCTTGACCCATGTTCAATCCCTTCTCTCTTGCACACAACAAATCCTAATGTATTGGCCCGACAGAGCAAAGCCCATTCGACAACACCTGTGAAGTAGATGCATTATCACCCGAGATATATTTCTATGGGTAATTGCCATAACTAGGTTTTTGCAGTTCGGTGGGGGATTTCACGTCCCTTGGTCTTTTACCAAGGTGATCGACCGAATACTATGGATGGATTATTTATGCTTACTATGCACAGTTAGACTACAACACACTTCTTCCCTTGTAAATAATACAACAACAACCCCAGTGCAACATAGATACATTCAACTTATAACATTGTGACTAATATATGTAGACTCATTCCTAAGCAAATACATAAGCATTCATTCAAAACAACATATATACATACAACTTAAACACATTCAACATTCACACATAAAACACATAATTTAACGTGGAAACCCATCTGGGAAAAACCACAATGGTGCTCTTCATCTGGCATGAGAAATATATGGCACCTTTGGTCTGTGCACTAAGATGCAGACCCTCTTCTAGATCTTCCTTGCTTATCTTTATATAATTATCTCTCCTCTCATGCTCTCTTATCTTTTGTCTCGGGTCTTTCTCTACTTGACTCTTTTACTAATCCACACACAACCTGGATCGACTTAGTCTCTTATACACTTCTAAGCACTCAACTGCAGATTCTCGACTCAGTGCACTTAGCAAAACTGACAGACAACAATAACCAGGGAGAGTCTAAAGCTAGGGAGTGTCTAAATCTAGGTAGTGTTTGACCCACATACAACTTGGGTTCCTCCTTTTATAAACTCTTTACAGACTCTTTACATGTTGCTTTCTCAGCTGACTTCCTATACTTAGCCAACAAGTTGTCTTTCCTATTATAGTGACACATGACAATAGGCACTAACGACATGAATTAAAATGATACCTTCATACATGCGGCTTCTGCTGACTTTATCCAACCTCATACCCATGATCTTTATGATCAGTCACTTTCTAACCATTGCGTCGTTGCACGCCTTCTAACATGGATTCACTATGTCCCCTTCTTTCGTTCTATCATGACTTTTATTCTGTCGCAACATCTTCTTCTATCACAATTTCCCTTCTTCATCTGCTTTCTCTTTATCTACCTATGTCACACCTCGTTCTCCTTCTTTTCCTTCATCTGCTCTTCCTTCCTTTATTCCGTCATTGCCTTTGTCGCAACTCCTTTCTCTTCTTTTGCCTTAGCTCATTTCCATACTTGGGAAAAATTCTAAGTGAATTATCCTTACCTTTTCCTAGGCCCAATAGGCCCCCAACACTCACCTATGGCTCGTCTCGAGCCACGTAAAGCTTATTCCTCTATTTTTTCACTTGTGTCGGCTTTGCCTTTAAAATCTTGTAAGATTTCCATTACTCTCTCTACTTCCTATCGCTCTTGTTCCTCCACTTTCTTCAATTGCTCCACAAGGTCAGAACTGATATGTTCTGGCATTACGTTTTCAACTAACTCTGTTGCTTCTTGCACCTTTTGATGTACAAGTTGAACGATGCCTCTAACTCTTTCAGCTTCAACCTACAACTCTTCAACCTTATCTACGCGTTGTTGTTGTTTCATGCGCAACACTGCGACCTGTTGTTCCAATTTTTTCATCTCTGTTGCCTTAGTTATTTTTTGCACTAAGGGTAACTGCTTCATCTCATTTTTCAGTTGATTTACCTCTGTTTTAGATGTGTATAACTCCTCTGTGAATTTCTCTAATTTCGCATCATCTATGAGCATTACCCAAGTCTGAGAGACTTGTTCGACAACTTTAGCACATACTGCTTCTGCCTCTTCAATCTTATGTGCAACTTCCTTTGTTGCTTGCCTTCATTTCTTTCTTCTATCGGATAAAGTTACTATCTTGGAGCGATAGGATGAACGAGATCAAAAATATCACCAACATCATTGATTTTCAAAGCTAAAGACGGACTCTAAAGTGCATGTTGAGGCATTTATACTTTTGCCTCTTCCTCTCCACAGGAAGAGCATGTTGCTCAACTTCTTATTTGTTTGCAATGCAACTCAGTCTCTATGCATCTTCTCCATTCTACTGTTGGTAAAATATGCCTTCTGGTGCTTCAATGACAAAGTCAACCATTTCATCGACATCCTCTGCTTTGTCACATATGAAATCTGTCATCCCGTCGACGTCTTTCCTTCCATCATCGGAATCTATCATTTCATCTTCTTCTTGAAAACATCATCACCCAGTATGTCTTAATATTCTTGTCAATATGATGGTGATGATGGTGGCATTTTTCTCTATTTATCGTTATTCGAACACTGTTTCGGACCGGCGGGTTCTAGCAATGGATACTATGCACTCGGGCAAATTGTTCCAAAAATCTATCTTACGACTTTGATGGGATGTCCTTTGGCACTCGGATTCCAATTGCTACTTCGTTATTCTTTCTTAGCAATGCTGAGACAGTTTTACTCTTGCAGGAACCAGAACGCGCCCTCATTGTCGACCCTCGTAGGACGGTTCGTATCCTTAGCTCAAGGAGGACTGAAACTAGCTCAATTTCCAATCCCTTCCCTGCTTGTGGTGTAAAATACTCAACAACATTTCCCTTGACCATCACAGGTAACATGGCTTCTTGCGGAGCCTCTAAGTTCAATGTTTCTAAGACTCATAGTAACCATACTTTTGTAACAACTTAATTCGGCCCTGGGTGTTGCAAAGAGAAATTCCTCATTGCAGTGCATCAAATTGAGTTGAAAGTGAAGGGGAACGCGGGAAATACCTACTTGTTCAGTCTGCCAGATCTACACATGCGTAACCATAAAGTAGAGCAGCGACAACATGATCCATCACATGGATCACCTTTCCGACTCATCATATGGAGACTGCCAAATGAGATGCCCCTTTTTGCTATGATGTCATTATAATTATCATTGAAGTGACTTAAAAACACGCCGCTATATTCTCTTAGATTTTTTGACTTAATGCACTCCAGCTGTCCTACCGGAAATGACTGACATCTAGTTGTCATATTGACCACGTTTGTTCTTTCGATAGGGTCACAGTCCTTGCGATCGATTTTTTGCTTTCAACAGGGTTCCTTTATTTGCAATAGAACAAGTGTCTTCGCTCAGTGTTTTGACCTTCGCCAAACGCCAATTCTGTCAAACTTCACCTCTTGTTGCAGCAGACTAGTAGTCTATGATCATAAATTTATTTCTTTTCTCATTTCTCTTCTCTCTCTCTCTCTCTAATTTTTTTTTATGCGACCAAGCTGCAACTATCATAATATGGTTTCAGTCGACTCCCATGAACGAGTCCTCTAACTTTTTTCCCATCTAATTTTTCTAGTTTCCCTGCTCCTCCATCAATGATCTCTTAGACAATGTACGGTCCTAACTAATGAGTTTTTAACTTTCTTGGGTGCTTGAAGAATTTACTATCATACATAAGAACAAGACCTTCGACTTGAAAATGCTTGTTCTTAATGTGTTGATCATGCCATACCTTCTGTCTTTGCTTTTCAAAATTTTGATGAAACCATGCAACAAAAGGTTCTTCTTCCCGCTGTACCAATTGAAGTAACATGTCGTTGGTAGCATCAACATCTGTCATTTGGTGATTGCATCAATTCTTAAACTTGGTACAATGTACTCCATAGGCATGACAACTTATTTCCCATACACCAACTGAAATGGAGTCTGACCTATTGAATTCTTACACGTCGTGCAATATGCCCATAATACTGTAGAAATCTTCTGGTCCCAGCCATTTCTTCGAGCATTACAAACCTTTGTCAATGTGTTTTCCAGAATTTTGTTGAATGCTTCGACAACTCCATTTGCTTGAGGGCGATATGGCGTTGTCCTTCTATGCTAGATCTGAAATTCCTATGTTAGTTCTTCAATCAGCTGATTAACAAAATGCGTACCTTGATCGTTGATTAAAAGTTTTGGGTAGTCGAATCTTGTCAGAACATTTTCATATAAAAACTTCGCAGCAGTCGCGGTAGTACAATTTTTTACTAGCGCTGCTTCAGCCCACCTGGTTAAGTAATTAGTCGCAGTGATAATATATCGTTCTCTTGTATGCTTCCCTATTCGACCGATAGGTCCTACAAAATCAACAACCCATTTATCAAATGTCTGCAATGTTATATGCAGTACCGATGGCATTTCATCTATTCGGGAAGACTTTCCAGTCCTTTGGAAGACATCACAATTACGACAATAATCCTAGGCGTCCGAATGCATGGTGGGCCACCATAATCCTTCTTGAAAAATGTTGCACATCATATATTTTCTTGCATAGTGGCCACCTGCAACACTGACATGCGCTTCATTTAATATCATCAGGCACTAGTGCTTCAAAACACAACGTCGAAGAATTTCATCAGGACCCATCTTATACAAGTGTCCAATGATTAATTGGAAATCTGCAGCACGCACAACCAACTACTTCTTCTGCATAGTGGTAAATTCAGCTGGGGCATATCCTGTACTTAAAAACTATATGATATCTCGGTACTGATCATTAAACATGGTTATCGCTAATAGTTGTGCATCAGGAAGATTATATTCCAAACTAATAGGTTCTTCTCCACTTTCAATCCTTGAAAGATGGTCTGGCCCCAAATTCAACCGACTCGGTTTAACAATTATCTCAAAATCAAATTCCTTGAAGACGAGAAGCCACTGACAGATCTCCCCCCCCCAACACTAGCTTATCGACCAGGTATTTCAATGCAGAATGGTCAATGTACATCTTGAAATGTCTTCCCAGTAAATAGTGTCTGAATTTCTGCAGTGCATATACCATCGTTAGTCCTTCTCTTTCCGTTGTGGTATAATTTTTCTCTGCAGTTGATAATTTTCTGCTAGCGAAGGAAATCATATGATCAAACTTTCAACTGTTACACAGTGTGATGCTCCAGCATTAAAGAGTATTAGATCTCCATAGTTTACCTGCAAAAACACATCACAAAGCAAACAAAATTAAAAGTACCAAATACAATCTACTATCTTATATCAATGACTAAGGAATTTGATAATAAAACCAATGATTAAAACACAATAGGAGTTATGGGAAAGGAACTTTCATTACATAATCAGATAAAGAGAGAGATTACAACCATTACTTCTTAGCGTTAATATGTCTCCTCTCAAGAAAAGTCTTGCCTCCAAAGATTCAACTTGTGTTCCTGATGCTCACCCTCCTTGGCTAGATTTGGCCAGAATTTTGTTGTTGTAGCATAATCTTCCTCTCTTTACCCTTAGGGGGTGAGCCACTACTTATAGCCGTGGGAGGATAGGAATGGTTGATATTCTCATGGGTGAGGTGGAAGGGAGATCCCAGAAGGAGGGATCTCGAGTCCAGGTGGTCCAGGAGTGTAGGGATGAGGGTGCCACGAAGCTGATATTCGAGAATCTTCTCTTTTTCCTTTTAAAACTCCAGCACCGCTCTTTTTCTATATAGATAGATCATTACCACTGCTACACCGTTGCTCAAAGGGATTAGGCGATGGCACCGCACATTGTCAACTGACAAATGGCATTACTGACAAGGGTAACACACATTGTCCAAATGGAAAAGGCGATGATGGACAAAAGTGTGAAAACATGAATCCTCGCTTGGGTCTAACTTCATATTTTGAGGATTTGAGGCAATTTCTGATGTTTTGTTTTTCATTACATGGTGGTGATGCAAAATGTGTGTAATAGAATGCCCCCCAAAGCATGAGGCTAGAGGAATAGGATAGGTGAAAGCTTTATAAGAACAAGTTATCACTTCGAGGAAATAATTCACTGATCGAAGATCTTCATCAACCTGACTTTTCTACAATACATCAATACTTTGACTCATATCCAAAAGACTCCTCATCATGGCTGCAGACCAATACAAGGTGGATCCATGTGAGGTATGAATAATCATGGATACTATAATACATCGTAGATCCATGTGATGAAGACTCAAACTTGGACATATCTACTAGACATACATGTAGATCTATGTCATGTGGACACAAATTTGAGCACAACCACGACCATACAAATGTGGATCCATGCTAGGACTCATACAAATACTCCATCGCAACCTGGGGAAAGAAATGAGTGCTTAATGTATACCCATGGTCTTTGTCTCTTCTTCAACAAAGTATGATTCTATCCATGTGATTACAATGTCTTGATGTCAAACATGGTAGAAACCACTTGATTACCGGTCAACGATGAGAACCGTTAACAAGTGCGAGGGAGATCACCATTGATTTCGATGATTCCCAAGGTACCCTAGTACAATCTCCCGAGTGTGAATAGATGATATGATGTCGACCGCTTGGTTGAATCTTTCGATGAAAGATCAATGATGTAAACCTATGTCGAAAGAGAGAGGGTTTGTCATTAATACACACAGATATCAAGGTACTTTTTTTTTTGTTTCTAAGACTAATTCCTAGATGATGAGCGAAAGGAGTGGTTCGTTCCCAAAATAGGGTCTCTCAGTGTTTAATTTAACGAGTGCATTGGAAGTTAACTCTGTATCATTCATGTTTAGAGACTCTAAATGAAAACGGACGAAGACTCCAAAAGGTCCTTTTTCATATGATTTAGTCCCTATGGCCCGAAAAAGTATAAAATAATGCCCAAGAGAACTCTTATAGTTGAGATCAACTAGAGCGTTTCTTTTTCATAAATGAGTCAATCCGAATCGAAAAAAGGGTAAACTATCGTCGGAAAGACGACTCTTCAAGTATTTTTATGAGCGTGAAGAAGACAAGTTCACTCAATGATCTTTTCACATTTTAAGAGTCCGAAAAAGAGCTTAAAAAAGACTCAATTAGGGTTTCTTTTCACGAGAAAATATTTTAACGAGTCTGAAAAGAAGCGGAAGTTAACTCATAAATTTGTTACTAGGTTTAAAGAGAACGACCAACATTTCAAAACTAGCACTCAAGGACTTTTTCTGTTTTATGTAAGTACGAAAAAGTAAAAAACAAACTCTTACATAACCAAAACTTTCAACTACCAACCGTCCAAAACCTTTAAAATGACTATTAGACCTCGAAAAGATTCAAAACATAAGCTTTTAATGACTATTAAAGGGTAATTATTAATAAAATAATTAAAATTATTAAAATAATATAATAAAAAACCAAAATATTTCATATAAAAACTAGTGAATAGTGAAAAAAGTTACCATTTACTTTTTACCAATTAGAGAGCTGTTTGGAGCTATTTGTGTGCAATTTTCAAGCAAGGATTCCAGAGTCATCAACCAACCATTTTCGATTCGTCAGCTCTATGTAAGAGCTAAAATCATTCCTAACCTTTCTATGGTTTTATTTTTTCATTCCATGTATTTTTTTAGGGTTTTGGATGATTTACCCAAGGGTGAAAAACAACCACAGCGTAACGCACTTTCGCCTTTCGGGAAAGGCGATGCCTTGGCGACACTACACATTTTATGCCGAAATTGGTGGTTCCACCGCTTTGTCTTAAAGGGATAGGGGTGGTGCCACGAACTACCCTAAAACGCATTAGAGACACACCAAAAGAATGATTTTGAGTATTTTTAATGGTTGGTTTTGTGTTCTAATACCTCAAATTGACTTTTTGGTAAGTTACTTTCATGAATATGGTTGTCTGGAAAGAAAGGAAACATGAACTTGATGATTTTAGGGCTAGGGATGATCCTGGCGTTGTGGCCGCTCTACAGGGTTGTGGACTCTTGAAATTTTTCAATGTACCTAGCTTGAGATCCCATGTGAGATTGTTGGAGTACATCTTGAGAATGTGGAACCCAGAACAACAACATTTCGAGGTGGGGGCTCACATTCTTACTATGGAGGTAGAACATATCTACTTCCTTACATGGTTTTCCAAGCGCGGGAACCTATCTCACTGATAGGTCATCAGGGAGGAGATGTTACCACATAAGAGCTCATAGACTGTCACTGCTTTCCTGGTACTCAGATGTCTGGAAAGAAAATTCCAATAAAAAAGGTAATGGATTTACCTCTTCACACAACCTTTTTTACTATGCAACGAGTTTCAGGGAGCCAAGGGGCTCATCAGGCTTCTCGAGCACATATGCTCTATGCTTTGGAGGCTATGGCACCCACAATATTACACTGGGTTGAGGCTTTACTGAGCACTTTCAAAGAGCAGTAGACCAAGTGTCGATAGGGAGAGTTGAAGCTATTTGAATATGGTACTATCCTAGCATCCTTCTTCTTTGAGCGGGTACCTTATCTTAGGCCGCAGGTAGCTTTCACTGAGCTGAGAGAATGAGACCCTCGCATGCTGCATTGGGTAGAGGTCATGACCCACCATGGTGGTGGGGGGTCTAAAGTAAAGTATGGGAGCGCCTTCTTTCATTGGTTGTATGACTAAATACTTATGATCGAGGACTACACATATGTTGAGACTGACTTCAAAGGAGATACAGACCTATCCCTACCAACAGGTGCCCAATGGAGCGGCATTAGTAAGTAAAATACTAAGACATTGATTAATTTTGTATTTTATGTTTCATAATTTTTATGAATGTTAACGAGACCTACTTTTCATGCAGACGTGGGAGATGCATGACCTGGGGATTCCTCCCCAATTGACAGGCGAGCGGGGGCCTACTTCGTCCATAGAAGAGATGACGAGTTGACCGAGTTAGAGGAGAACCTCAATCGATTAACTCTAGATATTCCACATATTTCTGTAGATGACCTCCCTAGGAGGTACCAGAGGCACACTGCTGGAGTTTTGGGTTGCTTTGGGCGCTTGCTACAGAGGGTAGCAAGAGCTATTATGTGCTATCATGAGCATCATTAGCTACCCCATATGTTGTAGACTTTGAAAGCTATCCATCTTCAGTATTTTTGTTGTTTTGTATATATGAAAGCCAGTGTGCTTCAGTCAGGGTCTCAAGACCATATTTTTTGTAAAACACTCTTATATATATATATATATATACACACACACACACATATATATATATATATACACACACACACACACACACACACACACACACACACACATATATATATATATATATATATATATATATAGAGANATCTATGGTGGCTTATCTGTTTTCAAATGTGGAATGATATTTATATGAGTCTTATGTCTTTTTACTGCTTATGTTTATTTACAATTAACCATGTTTTTACTTATCAATTGTTATGTGTGAGTAATATACAAGTCCAATATGTAATTGGCTAATGAGTCTGCAACTGTGTTACAAGACCTAGGAATATGCCCATAAGTAATAGTTTCAAAAGATCTTTCTAATAAATGCAATCTCAAAAAATAGGAAGAAGTGTAGGGTTTCAGGTGGCATATACGTGATTTAAGTGAAAAAACACTAGCTGAGAGTCCATGAAGACTACCAAGTGATCAATGTTCCGAGATGCAACCTCAGTTAACAAACCTATTATCGCATGATACTCATCGATATTATTGGTGGTCGGACCTATGCAAACCACTCTTGAACTAACAAGGTCATGAGCCGGGGAATATAAAACCTAGGTAGCTGAATCAAGGTTAAGGGTATGATGGCAAGCACCATCAACAAAACCATAAAAATCCATTTGATCTGCATAATCAAAACATGGTATAAACAATACTGACAAAAACTCAAAACCATATTGAAATAATGAAAACACACCAAAAAGTCAATCAATGTACATATATACAAGGTACTATAACATAAATGTATTTAACCATAGTATCTTTTCAGGTACAACCCATTGCGAGGTTTCCTGAAAGGTATCCCATCATAATCAACAAGCTCATAGGCCCCTTTTTCTAAGACTTTGCTCATGATGTAGGGACCATACCACATGGATTCTCGCTTCTCTTTTCCAAGTTTGTCATGTTTCTGATCATAAGTTAGAACCATGTCTCATTCATTAAATACATGAGGTTGAATGGATTTTTGTATCGAGCCTTAAAGCATTTTTTATGCGCCTCATTAGCCAAGGCATCATCTCTTTGATTCTCATCAAGGTTTTTCAAATACATAAAACGTTATTCTTCGGTAGAAGTGCTGGGAAGAAGCTCAACTGCAAGATTGAGTGATGGAATCTCACACTCAATAGGTAGGAGAGATTCCAGTCCATATACCAATTGAAATGGTGTAAAACCAGTTGTTGTTTTAAGCGAAGTTTTGTAAGCCCATAGTGCATAAAATAGAGTTAAGTGCCAACTGGATTTATGATCTCCAACCATTCTACGAAGCATAGTCTTCAAGACTTTGTTAATGGTTTCGACTTGGCCATTATCCTATGGATAATAAGGAGTTGAGTTCTCATGACGAAAACCCAACTTGGTACTCAACTCATCCATCATCTGATTATAGAAATGGGATCCATGATCAATGCCTATGGCTTGTGGAACTCCGAACCTAGCTATGACATGATTAAAAAGGAAGACGACGCTAGTCTTACCATCCTCTACATATGTAGGCATTGCCTCGACCCATTTTGTGAAATAATCTATGGCTATGATGATGTAACCATGCCCCTCTACTAAGGTAGGCTTACAATGCATGAAATCTATCCCCCTTTTGGCAAAAGGTCCAACGACAATGATGGGGTGTAACAGAGGAGGGTGGGTGCACTTTTTTGGATAGAAAAGTTGACAGAGTGGGAATTTTTTAATCGCCTCATGAAAATATTTAAAGATCGAGGGCCAAAAATACCCAGCGCGAAGGATTTTCTGAGCTATAGCCATCCCAGAAAGATGACCGCCACATGCTCCAGAGTGATAGTCATTCATGACTTTTTCAGCCTCGTCATGAGTAATAGATCGTTGGAGAATAGAGTCAATACCATGTCAGTATAATGTGTCATTTAAAATGAGTAAATATTTAGTGTGGTGACGGATGCGTCGAGATTGTCAGGGGATATATCGGGCCAAAATGTTTGGGTCTGGAGATAGATGATTAAGTCTCCATACCATGGGTCGGTTATGCTAATCAGGAAAAAAAAATTCATCTAGAAATGAATCGTTGGGCTTAGCTTCCATGAGAGCATAGGGAAGGTCACACATTAACTCTGCAAAGACGAAGGACTTCTTGGAATTAGACTTAGCGAACTGGAGATCAAATTCCTGCAGGATAACTATCAAACGGGAATACTTGCCCCCTAGCACTTGATGAGACAAAATGTAATACATAGGGTTTTGATCAGTGAGGACAATTGTGATGCGTAGTAAAATGCAGTGACGAAAACGTTGCACAGCGATGACCATAAACAAATATAAATTTTCCACATGTGAATAGCGGGTTTCAGAGTCAAGAAGAATCTTACTTAAATAGTAAATCACATGTTCTTGGCCATTCAGATCTTCCTGCACCATAACCATACCGATGGTAGTAGTGGAGGCGTCAACATAAAGTAGAAAGTGTTTTGAATAATTTGGGGGGTGCAACATTGGTGAGTGTGTCAGAGTGTGTTTTAAATTATCAAAAGCTCTTTGGGCCTAGTGGGATGTCCTTGGCACTCGGATTCTAATCGCTACTTCATTATTCTTTCTTAGCAATGCTGAGACAGTTTTACTCTTGCGGGAACTAGAACGCGTCCTAATTGCTGACCCTCGTAGGACGGTTTGTATCCTTAGCTCAGGGTGGACTGGAACTATCTCAACTTCCAATCCCTTTCATGCTTGTAGTGGAACATATTCAACAACATTTCCCTTGACCATCACAGGTAACAAGGCTTCTTGCGAAACCTCTGAGTTCAATGTTTCTAAGACTCGTAGTAACCATACTTCTGTAACAAATTACTTCGGCCCTGAGTGTTGCAGAGAGAAATTCCTCATTCCAGTGCATCAAACTGAGTTGAAAGTGAAGGGGAACGCGGGAAATACCAACTCATTCAGTCTGTCAGATCTTGACACACATAAACATCTAGTAAAATAGCAACAACACGATCCATCACGTGGATCACCTTTCTGACTCATCATATGGAGACTACCAAATGAGATGCCCCTTTTTGCTATGATGTCATTATAATTATGTCTGGAGTGACTTAAAAGCACACCACCAGATTCGCTCAGATTTTTTGACTTAATACACTCAAGTTGTCCTATCGAAATGATTGACATCCAGTTGTCATATTGACAACGTCCGTATTTCTTTCGATAGGGTCACAGTCCTTGCAACTGGTTTTCTGCCCTCAACAGGGTTCCTTTATTTGCAATAGACCAATTGTATTAGCTCAACATTTTGACCTTCACCAGATGCCAATAATTTTGTGAAACTTCACCTCTTGTTGTGGTAGACTAGCAGTCTACGATCATAAATTTATTTCTTTTCTGTTCTCTCTCTCTCTCTATTTTTTTATGTGATCAAGCTGCAACTATCATAATATGGTTTCAGTCGACTCCCATTAACGAGTCCTCCAACTTTTTTTCCATCTATTTTTTCTAGTTTCACTACTCCTCCATTAATGATCTCTTAGACAATTTACTGTCCTAACCAATGAGTTTTTAACTTTCTTGGGTGCTTGAAGAATTTATTATCATACATAAGAACAAGACCTTCGACTTGAAACTACTTGTTCTTAATTTTTTGATCATGCCATACCTTCTGTCTTTGTTTTTCAACATTTTGATGAAACCCTGCAACAAAAGGTTCTTCTTCCAGCTGTACTAGTTGAAGTAACATGTCTAAGGTAGCATCAACATCTATCATTTGGTGATCACATCAATTCTTAAACTTGGTACAATGTACTCCATAGGCATGACAACTTATTTCCCATACACCAACTGAAATGCAGACTGACCTGTCGAATTCTTACATGTCGATATGCCCATAATACTACATAAATCCTCTAGTCCCAGTGATCTCTTTGTGCATTACGAACCTTTGTCAATGCGTTTTCCATAATTTTGTTGAATGCTTCGACAACTCCATTTGCTTGAGGGTGATATGGCATTGTCCTTTTATGTTGGATTTGAAATTCCTCTGTTAGTTCCTCAATCAACTGATTAATAAAATGTGTACCTTGATCGTTGATTAAAATATTTGTGCAGTTGAATCTTGTCACAACATTTTCATATAAAAACTTCGCAGCAATCACGGCAGTACAATTTTTTACTGGCGCTGCTTCGTCCCACCTGATTAAGTAATCAATCACAATGATAATATATTGTGCTCCTATGCGCTTCCCTATCGGACCGATAGGTCCTACAAAATCAACAACCCATTTATCAAATGCCTGCAATGTTATATGCGGTACCAATGGCATTTCATCTCTTCGGGAAGGATTTCCAGTCCTTTGGCAGACATCACAGTTGCGACAATAATCCTGGGCGTCTGCATGCATAATGGGTCACCATAATCCTGCTTGCAAAATGTTGAACACCATAGATTTTCTTGCACAGTGACCTCCTGCAACACCAACATGTGCTTCAAAACGCAACGTTGAAGAATTTCATCAGGACCCATCTTATACAAGTGTCCAACGACTAATTGGAAATCTGCAGCACACACAACCAACTGCTTCTTCTGTGTAGTGGTAAATTCAGCTAGGGCATAACCTGTACTTAAAAATTATATGATATCTCGGTACTGATCATTAAACATGGTTATTGCAAATAGTTGTGCATCAAGAAGATTATCTTCCAAACTAGTAGGTTCTTCTCCACTTTCAATCCTTAAAGAATGGTCTGGCCCTAAATTCAACTGACCTAGTTTAACAATTATCTCAAAATCAAATTCCTGGAAGAGGAGAAGCCACTCAAAAATCTCCCCCCCAACACTGGCTTATTGACCAGGTATTTCAATGTAGAATGGTCAGTGTAAATCTTGAAATGTCCTCCTAGTAAATAGTGTCTGAATTTCTGCAGTGCATATACCATCGCTAGTCCTTCCCTTTTCGTCGTGGCATATTTTTTCTCTAAAGTTGATAATTTTCTAATAGCGAAGGAAATTAGATGATCAATCGATACTTCACCAAGCTGCATTAGTACCACACCAAGTGCAACATAGGATGGACATGAACGTGGAACTCTTTTTCCCAGTCTGGAAACACAAGTATTGGTGCAATATCCATCTTGTTCTTCATCTTGTTAGAATTTCTTGGAAGTCTTTTGTCCATTGAAATTTAATATTTTTTTTAACAACTTTTCCATCAGAGCAATCACCTCCGCATATACTTTGATAAATATTGCTGGAAGTACTCACCTCTTACGGACAGGAGTTGTTTCCCTAGCTTGAAATCCTTCACAACTAAAACAAATGAGTAACAACAATGAACAATACTTTCGCTAAGATAGGTAGATGTTTGGAATAAAAATTTCAACTGTTACACAGTGTGATGCTCCAGCCTTAAAGAGTATTAGATATCCACAATTTACCTGCAAAAACACATCACAAAGCACAAAAGATTAAAAATACCAAATACAATCTACTATCTTATATCAATGACTAAGGAATTTGATAATAAAATCAATGATTAAAACACAATAGGATTTATGGGAACAGAACTTTCATTGCATAATCAAATAAAGAGAGAGATTATAACAGATACTTCTTAGTGTCGATATATCTCCTCTCAAGCAATGTCTTGCCTCCAAAGCTTCAACTTGTCTTCCTAATGCTCACCCTCCTTGGCTAGATTTGGCCAAAATTTTGGTGTTGTAGCATAATCTTCCTCTCTTTACCCATGGGGGGTGAGCCACTACTTATAGCCATGGGAGGATAGGAATGGTTGATATTCTCATGGGTGAGGTGGAAGGGAGATCCTAGAAGGAGGGATCTCGAGTCCAAGTGGTCCAGGAGTGTTGAGATGAGGGTGCCACGAGGCTGATCTTCGAGAAGCTTAGTGAATCTTCTCTTTTTCCTTTTAAAACTTGAGCACAGCTCTTTTTCTATTGAGATAGAGCATTACCAGGGCTGCACCGCTTATTTCTCAAAGGGATTAGGTGATGGCAATGCTCATTGTCAAATGACAAATGGTGTTATTGACAAGGGTAACACACATTGTCCAAAGGGAAAAGGTGGTGGTGGAAAAAAGTGTGAAAACATGAATCCTTGCCTGGGTCTAACTTCATATTTTGAGGATTTGAGGTAATTTATGATGTTTTGGTTCTCATTACATGGTGGTGACAAGAAATGTGTGTAACATAATGCCCCCAAAGCATGAGGCTAGAGGCGTAGGATAGGTGAAAGCTTTGTAAGAACAAGTTATCGCTTCGAGGCAAGAATTCACTGATCGAAGATCTTCATCAACCCGACTTTTCTACAATACATCAATACTTTGACTCATATCCAAAAGACTCCTCATCATGGTTGTAGACCAATACAAGGTAGATCCATGTGAGGTATGAATAATCATGGATAATAGAATACAATGTAGATCCATGCAAAGAAGACTCAAAGTTGGACATAGCTAACATACATACAATGTAGATCTATGTCATGTGGATGCAAATTTGAGCACAACTACGACCATACAAATGTGGATACATACTAGGACTCATACAAATAGTCCAACACAACCTGGGGAAAGTAATGAGAGCTTAATGGATACCCATTGTCTTTGTCTCATCTTCAAAAGTATGATTCTATCCATGTGATTACAATGTCATGATGTCGAACATGGTAGAAACCAATTGATTATAGGCCAATGATGAGAACCGTTAACAAGTGCGAGGGAGATCACCATTGATGTCGATAATTCCCAAGGTACCCCAGTACAATCTCCCGAGTGTGAATAGATGATCTGATGTCGAAGACCTTGTTGAATCTTTCGATCAAATGTCAATGATGTAAGCCTATGTCGAAAGCGAGAGGGTCTGTCATTAATGCATACAGATCTCAAGGTACTTGTTTTTTGCTTCTAAGACTAATTCCTGGATGATGAGCTGAAGTCGACAGGAACAGTCTCGTCAAAGGAGGGACATGATGAATCTCACATCGACGACACGAAACTCAAAACAAAGTTATGGAATTTGAGTATGATGTAACCATAGGATTGACTCAATAGCAACTGACACAAAGGTTTGATTACATATGCAAAATCTTAACATGACTTCCCTTTGAACATCGGGTGGCACAACCGAAGACTTGGAAGCATTGACTTGACCAGGCAGATACTAAGACACAATGCGACGATGGACGATGCATTCTTTGAAAGACTCAAAGGAGTGACATGACTCATGAAATTGGATCGACTTGGAAGCAAGCTGGATACCCAATTGACTGAATGAAATGCAGACGAGTGCTATGTTAAAAGGTGACTAACAACAACCATTATTGCAAATGAAATATAGTTCCCTTCCCTTACTTTCTCCATCATGATTTATGAGTGCTTCTTTTTCATTTTTACAAGTTAAAAGAGGGTAACAAACACTCATTGCAGCTTATCATGAGATAAGTCCATTCTCATATGTTTCACAAACCTGAGAAAGGAGGGGTTTGTTCCCAAAAGACGGTCTCTCAGTGTTTAATCTAACGAGTCCATTGAAAGTTAAGTCGATATCATTCATGTTTAGATAGCGTGAATGAAAATGGAAGAAGACTCCAAAAGGTTTCTTTTTGTATGATTTAGTCTCTAGGGGCCGAAAAAAGTATAAAATAATGCCCAAGAGAACTGTTCTAGCTGAGGTAAACTAGAGTGTTTCTTTTTCATAAATTAGTCAATATGAACTGAAAAATTGGTAAACTATCGTCGAAAAGACAACTCTTTAAGTACTTTTACAAGTGTGAAGAAGACAAGTTCACTCGACGATCTTTTCACATTTTAAGAGTACAAAAAGATTCTAAAAAGGACTCCATTAGGGTTTCTTTTCATGATAAAAGATTTTAACGAGTCTGAAAAGAAGCAAAACTCAACTCATAAATTTTGTACTAGGTTTAAAGAGAACGACCAATATTTCAAAACTAGCGGTCAAGGACTATTTCCATTTTATGTAAGTACGAAAAATTCAAAAACAAACTCTTACATAACCAAAACTTTCAACTACTGACCCTGCAAAACCTTTAAAATGACTATTAGACCTCCAAAAGATTTAAAACCTAAGCTTTTAATGACTATTTAAGGGTAATTATTAATAAAATAATTAAAATAATATAATAAAAACCCAAAATATTTCATATAAAAACTTGATAATTCTAGGGCTGGGGATGATCATGGCATTGTGGCTGCTCTACGGTGTTGTGGACTCTTGGAATTTTTCAATGTACCTAGCATGAGACTCCATGTGAGATTTTTAGAGTACATCTTTAGAATGTGGAACCCAGAACAACAATATTTCGAGGTGGGGGCTCACATTCTTACTGTGGAGGTAGAACATATGTACTTCCTTACAGGGTTGTCCAGGTGCAAGGCACCTATCTCACTGATAGGTCCTTGGGGAGTAGATTTTACCACATAAGAGCTCATAGACCATCACTAATTTCCTGGTACTCAGATGTCTGGAAAGAAAATTCCAATAAAAAAGGCAATGGTTTTTCCGCTCCGCACAACCATTTTTACTATGCAACGATTTTCAAGGAGCAAGGGGCTCATCAGGATTCTCGAGCACATATACTCTATGCTTTGGAAGCTATGGCACCCAAAATCTTCAACTGGGTTGAGGCTTTACTCAACACTTTCATAGAGTTGTCGACCAAGTGTCGACAGGGAGAGCTGAAGCAATTCGGCTATGTTACTATCCTAGCATCCTTCTTCTTTGAGCGGGTACCTCATCTGATGTCACAACTAGCTTTCACTGAGCTGAGAGCATGAGACCCTCGCATGTTGCGTTGGGTAGAGGTCATGGCCGGCCATGGTGGAAGGGGGTCTAAAGTCAAGTATGGGAGTGCCTTCTTTCGTTGGTTGGATGACTAACTACTTATGATCGAGGACTATGCATATGCTAGGACTGACTTCAAAGGAGATCCAGACCTATCCCTACCAACAGGTGCCCAAAGGGGTGACATTGGTAAGTAGAATACTAAGACATTGATTATTTTTGTATTTTATGTTTTATAATTTTTATGGATGTTAACAAGACCTACTTTTCATGCAGACGTGGGAGATGCATGACCTGGGGGTTCCTCCCCAATTGGCACGTGAGCGGGGGCCTGCTTCGTCCACAGAGGAGATGATGAGTTGACTAAGTTAGAGGAGAACCTCAATCGGTTAACTCTAGATATTCCAAATATTTCTGTAGATGACCTCCCTAGGAGGTACCAGAGGCGCACTACTGGAGTATTGGATCGCTTTGGGCGCTTGCTACGAAGGGTAGCAAGAGCTATTATGTGCTATCACGAGCATCATTAGATATCCCATATGATGTAGACACTGAAAGCTATCCAGCTTCAGTATTTTTGTTATTTTGTATATCTGAAAGCCAGTGTGCTTCAGTTGGGGTCTCGAGACCAATTTTTTTTAAACACTCTTATATATACGGACTTATATATGGCGGATTATCTGTGTTCAAATGTGGAATTATATTTATATGAGTCTTACGTATTTTTATTGCATATGTTTATTTACAATGAACCATGTTTTTACTTATCGATTATTATGTGTGAGTAATATACCAATCCAATATGTAAATATCTAATGAGTCTGCAACTGTGTTACAAGACCTAGGAATATGTCGATAAGTAATAGTTTTAAATGATCTTTCTAATAAATGCACTCTTCAAAAAATACGAAGAAGTGTAGGGTTTCAAATGGCATATACGTGATTTAAGTGAAAAAACACTATCTCAGTGTAACACCCCGGTTTTGACCCGTTTGCATTAAATATATATGATGTAAATATTGTAATTAATCACGGTGTGGAGCTAAAGGAAAAGGCCCCACCATGGATTTAGTGTTCTACGTTTCGACAATTAAAATCGATGCCGATGGTTATTGTGCTACTTGATGGCACAATATAATTTCTACATCATGTAAATATTTAATTAATAAATTACCCACAACTAGATATGTCAATGCAACATTAAAGAGATGGGGGCATTATTTCCTAAGGATAAAGGGGGGGGGATGTTTAACCTTTAGCCAATGGGGATAAGCCAAGTGTCAAAAGGAGAACCCATCAGTTACCAACCCCTTTTCTTGTCTTCTTTAACCAACCACTTAACTCTCCAAGGAGTAGTTGGGCAATTATTTCCTTGGGGAAAGGGGAGTATGGGAAGCCATCAGTCCTAGCAGGGCTGTCAGACTTTGACCCCACGCTTTCCCAAGGGATATCTCTCACCCAATTACCCTCATGTGGAGGAAGGGAGCGACATTCTTCACTCGTGGAGATAGTCGCAGCCCATTTTCCCTCACATGGAAGAGAGTAACCACAATTACACTCACACGCAGGCATTTTTCTCTCATGCACGCATGCAGCTAATTTTCCTCACGTAGGAATTCCATTCCAAGGAAGCAATCTGTTTTTACCATTCACGTTTTTGCAGATTTCTGGAGTTTTCCCATGCCTGGGAAGTCGATTTGGCAAGGCTCAAAGGCTGGGAGTCTTCCTTGACGTTTTTGTTGTTGTTTCTCATCACCAGGTTGGGGAAATCAATTATATTGATTGCTCGATGAGTGGGGGAAGAGACCCACAATTTTCTTGGGTGTTGTTGAGTCTGTTTTGGCCATGTTAGGGCCAAAACATTCCTGGAAATCGAATTGGATATTAGGGGGTTGTTTTCACCCATCTTGGCACTTCGTTTTGTTGCCAAAACTGTTTTCCTCAACCCATAATTATGCATTTTGTTGTATAGTGCATCCCTGTGTTGGCTTGGCTGAGTAAGTCCAAGAACCCATCTGTTAGTGGGATGACTGTGTCTGGATGTGGTTACTAGCTTGATTGTGGGTGTTTGTATTTGCTATGTGTAAGTCTATGTCCCCTAGTTCCCTATGGAAATCATGCACAGCTCGGGGGTGGCAGTGATGCTAAGAAAGTAAGGAGCACACTGGCCTATGGTTGGGTGGAACATTGCAGCGACATAGCTGGTTGCGGGACAAGCTTCTTTCAAGATAAGTATTCTTGTGTATTTTATCCCTGCAACTATATTTGTTATGAAATAATTTGAACATGCTGAATGCTTGAACATAATGTGTTTTGCTTCCGCTGTATGTTAAGGATTTATGCTTATGTGTATATTTTATGTTCAACGCAATTTTATTGTTTGTGTTCATGGGGCTTAGATTGCCCAAATTGCTAGCGGCATAGTCACATCCTCTCTTTGGTAAAAGGCTGGGTATGTGACAGTGTGGTATCAGAGCCCATGTTGCAACTTTGGGCCTCAATGGCCCAAGAAGATCGACAGTGACAGAGGCAAGATTCAGCAAAAAAAATTCAAAATTTTTCCTAAGTGTTGGAAAATTTCATATATCAGCTCAGTTGGCCGAGTTCTACTGATATAGTGTCGGTTGAACTGGCTAAGTCGAGCCGATGGCAGGTTGAGCCGATAAAAGGAAAGAAAGAGAAAAATCCAAAATTTTCTAAAGTGTTTTGAGATTTTGTACATCGACTCAGTTGGCCGAGTTTCCGTTGACTTGAAATGCTGAGTTGAGCCGATGGCGTCAGCTTGAAAACCTGAGTTGATCTGACAAGAAGAAGAAGAAGAAGAAATTTTGAAAAAATTTCAAGTGTGAAAATTGGGTAAACTCAGTGAGTTTTGCTGATACGTTCGAAACGTTTTTCCGATACACATCAGGAGAACTTGGCAAGTCGAGTCGATGATAGGAAAAAGGGAAGAAAATTTTCTAAATTTTTTTCTGAGTATGAGTATGATCCAGGAGGATATTGGTGGCCACCCACCTATTCCACTTGGACCCCCACCATTGTTTCTTTCAGTTTTCCAGTTTCCTTAACTGTAGAACAATTTACTATTTTTGGCAGTTTTCGGGTCCTAAACTTTCAGAGCCGTTTTGAGGCCCTAAACGACGTTTTTTCGGCATCGAATGGTTGGGAAAAACATGAGTCTCTTCTAGACTTGGTAGTTGTTGTTTATGGATGTAGTTCTTGAATAGATCTTTCTAACGATGTATCATGTGCGTCAAACAGAGGTAGTATGCCAAAGTTACGACCCCGAGAAATTGATGTACCAAGTTACCCAACGGGGCCCACATTCTGGCGTTTCGCCTTCTAGGGTTAGGTTTTTGGATGTGCAAGGTTTCCATTGTTTCTCAATAATATATAGGCCTTCGAGCCTCATTGTAACACAAAATTCAGAGGCATGTAGCCGCCACATCTCTTCTCAAAGATAAGCTACCGACACTCTAGCTAGTTTATTTCCATTATGTATGTAAACAAGTTTCGGTTCTTTGATTAATGAAATGAAGTGTTATTTTTGTTGCATCTTTGTTTCTATGGTTATTTGTGTATTCTGTTGCGTTCCTGCATAAATCCAGATCAGAGTATGTCAGAAAAAATTTGGGAGTTTTTCGATGCATCTCGGATAAGTTTTCCGATGGAACTCGAATGATTTTCCGATGCATCTCAGATAAGCTTTCTGATGCATCTCAGGTGAGTTTTGTCGATGCCAAGGAAAGAAAGAGAAATTTTGAAAATAAAATAAAATTATAAGTGTCGAAAATCCCATATCGGCAAGGAAAGACGAGTTTTTCAGATGTATGTCGGGTGAACTTGATAAGTTTTTCCGATACGTCGGAAAAGTTTGACAAGTTTTCCGATTAGTAAGAAATTTTGGGTTTTGCCGACCCATTGGAAGGGAAAAGGTGAGTCGAGCTGACATGTCGAAAAACTTTAGTGAGTTTGCTGATCGGGTGGAAAAGATGAGTTTCTCTGAAATAAAGTATTTTAGCAGGTTTTCAGTGGGATTTACAGGGTCCATAAAGGTGCCAGGAAGACACAAGGGGGCAAGCCCCCTTGACCCCCGTTGTTCCCCTAAGACAATCATTGTTGCAGAAAGGAACCTACATCAGGAATGAGTGCTAATTATCATAATTGCTAAACTTATCCAACCCGATGAAAGGCACACTGATCGTTCATGCCTGCAAGAAGCAATTGGTAAGTAATTGTTTGAACTTCTGAGATTGACTAACAAATGATGTTATAACACATTTTGCAGAGTCATAATGGAGATTGAAAATTTGATCTTGGTTCGACCAAGAGGGTCAATGAATGCCAACGCCAAGAAGATTAACAATATGGATGATGCACAGGTTCCCTGTGGACACGGGAAATATGTTACGGGGGAAAAGCCAAGAGATCCACAAGAGGGCAGAAAGCCACTCCAATGCTGGAGATGTGGAGGACCCCATTTGCACCGGATTTGTCCACATGGGAAAGGGTGTGTAAGGCCAACTTACAATATCCAAGTCCATGTAACTGAGGTTGTTGAGAAGTGGGAACAAGAGAGTTCCCCAGATGCTGCAGCTACCATAAGAAGCCCGAGGGAAGAGTTGCAGGATTGCAAAGAAGAAAATAAAAGGTTGGTCAAGGCTCTGGTAGAGCAAAACCAGTTGACTACCACCATGCTACAGAGTTTAGTAGATCTCCAAAGGCAGAAGAAAGTAGGAGAAGTTCCCACAAGAAGAATGAGAATCTTAACCCAAGGAAGAAAGTGTTAGGAATTATGATCCAAAATGTTATGTTTAGAAGTTTAGTTTAATAAATGTAAAAGGGAATCTACACACTCACGTGATTATGTGAGGTGTCCCTAAGTTAGTTTTAGTAACGGTAAATTAGTTTTTACTCTTTGGATATTTAAATCCATTGAGTTTTCCATGTGAGGTAATCTTTCAGGACTTAGCCCTCACATCTCTGTGATGTAATTATTTTCCTTCTTCATTAATAAAGTTATGTGTCTAAGGACACTTTGTCAAAGTGGTATCAGAGCACGCGGTTGAAGCTTGGTCTGGTTGGAACCTGTTTGGAAGGTGCTAAAGGTTGGCTGAAGAAGGTGACCTTCAAGGTTTTGGAATAGCGAAATATTGATCGTAAGTTAATGATTCCTATTCTTTTGGGCTAAAAAAAGAATCTGTGCAAAAAGGATTTTTTTATTACCTTAGTTTTTTCATTTTACTTGGAGAGAGTAAAATATTTTTTTTAAGGCAAAGTTATTTAAAATTTTGTGGAAGTGAATTTAAAAAAAAAACATAGCCAGTGTTGGAAAGAAATCAGCAAGCATTGAAGAGAGAAAACCAACAAGCATTGAAGAGAGAAAACCAGCGTTGAAGAGAGAAAACCAACATGCATTGAAGAGAGAAAACCAACAGGCATTGAAGAGAGAAAACCAATGTTGAAGAGAGAAAACCAGCAGGCATTGAAGAGAGAAAACCAGCGTTGAAGAGAGAAAACCAGCATGCATTGAAGAGAGAAAACCAACAAGCATTGAAGAGAGAAAACAGCAGGCATTGAAGAGAGAAAACCAGCATTGAAAAGAACCAGCAAAACTCCAGCGTAGAGATAGAAGAGTTCACAATCTTGTATAAATTTTTCACTTTTCATTTAATTCAAGATTTATGTAATATTTTGAAAAGTGAATAAGTTGTTTTGGAGAGATAAGGTAATTTATTATTCATTTTTATTTTTGGAGATTTTTTATATTAAGAAGAAAAAAGGTGGAGAAATAAAACTTTAAAAAAAAAACAAAGGTTATTTTTGGAGTTGATGGGATTGGAACTTGTGACCTCCCACTCAACAATCTCGTATCTCTCCAATTCACCTATAAAGATTTGTTATTTTTTGGAGTGATAAGGTGCATTTTTTATTGGGCATTGGAGTAATAAGGAGCATTGTTGTCGTCATAAGGTGTACTTGTATTTTCACTTAAGGTTTGATTAGAGCAAAGTGAAGCTCTATCAAATTCTTTTATTGAGGCTATAAGTGGATCAAGGCCAAGCCCCTATAGCTCTCTTTTGCATGGTGTGTGGTGTTTCTTGCAGTATTTCTTTCATGGTGACTCTTGTTGATGCGTAATTTTACTTTCATGTTGGTGGTGATATTTTTTTGCATAAAATCTTCTATCGGTGATATAAGGTGATTGTTTATTCTTGTGACATAAGGTATTCTTGGAGCTATAAGGTTTGCATAATACACATCTTCTTGAGTTATAAGGTATATATATATATTTTTACAATGTCTAGAGTTGCAAGTCTTTTTAATGAATCTGACAAGTAGGAAGGATCAAAAAATTATAAAGTTTGGAGTCGTCATATTCAAAGCACTCTTATTTACAATGAATTGTGGAAGGGTGTCTGTAATGCTCAGCCTACCAAACCGAATATTCCTAATCAGCTTGCAAAGTGGGAACTAAAAGATGAGAAGGCCTTAACATTGTTTCACAGTACTGTTTCTGATGATATTTATGTGCATATTGAAAATAGTTCTAGTGTGTGGTAAGCTTGGAAGACATTGAAAGATTTATTTGATTCTCAAAGTGAAGCTAAGAAAATAGATCTCCGATTGAAGTTGTTTCAACAAAAATTGTCTTCAGGAGGTGATGTCATGGAGTGCATTTCTAGATTGAAGAATGTCAAACAAGAAATTTCAAGAGCTAGTTTTGATAAAATTGAGGACAACATGATGGTAACCATTTTGATCACAGGATTGCCTGAGACATATAAGCATTTTTTGGAAACTTTACAAATTACAAATAAATTGGATAATATTTCTTTTGACACATTAAGTGAATTACTTGCCACGCATGATAAAACTTTTGGTAAAACAAAGCAAGCATGAGAAGATGTTTTGGTTGCAACTACTAGCAAACGGTCTTCAGGTAATCATCAAAAGGGCAATGATCAGAAAGCAAATGAACAACAACGGAATTCTTTTCAATATTCAAACAGAGGTCATGGTCAGGGTTTCGGAAGAGGAAGAGGCCGCGGAAGAGGTTCTAAAGAATCATAAAGTACACAATCACAGTTTTCTAGAAGAGGAAGAGGTTCAGAAAACCAACAGGTCTTTGGAAGAGGAAGAGGTAATAAATAGGTCACATGTTTTCGTTGTGATAGATTTGGACATTATGCTTCAGAGTGTAGAGTTTCATTTGAAAAAATTCTAAAAGAAAGAGAATCTAAAGAATCTTCATCAGTGGCACATTATGCTCATGCAGACGATAATGAAAATTGTGAATATGTTTTTACAACACTCAGATAATTAGAATCACTAGATTTTGTTCAAGTTCATTAGTTGGAATCAGCGAATTTTGTCCAGTCTTCTTATTGTTTCAAAAATGATTTTGAAGATGCTTGGATTATGGATACAGGGGCTACTCAGCATATGACACACATGAAATATTTCTTTTGGAGTTATGAAGATTGTCTTTTAAATTCAATCTTCCTTGTAGATGATTCTATTCGTTTGCCACAGGGAAAAGGAACAGTCAAGGTTGACTTGCCAGGAATTGGAGAAAGATTGATTTCTAATGTTTGGTATGTGCCTACATTTAAGAAAAATTTATTGTCTTTAGTTGTCATTCGCAAATTAGGACATCAAATTGTAATGGAAGATGGTATTCTTTTGGCTAATTCAAAAAGGATGCATACAAAATAGTTATGACAAGTTATGAAGATGGAAAGCTTCTTAGGATGAATGGAACAATCATTCCTAGATCAAAGGAACATTTGAAGGAATTTGCAGGTTTAGTTGAAACTGATGTTTCACCTATCAGATTGTGGCACATTCGTTCTGGGCAATTGAATGTTGATAGTCTTGTACAGCTCCAAAAACAAGGAATGGTAAAGGGATTTCCTACTTTTCGGAAGGAAAATGCAAAGTGTGAAGCTTGCATTTATGGCAAACAGAGAAGGATAGATTTTTCAAAAAGCACTTGGAGAGCAACAAGGATATTACAGCTTGTTCATAGTGATGTTTGTGGTCCTTTGGAAACTTAACTTGGTGGTTGTAAATATTTTTTGTTGTTTATTGATGATTTTAGCAAGATGGTTTGGGTGTATTTCTTGAAGGAAAAATCAGAAGTGTTTGAAAAGTTTCAGTCATTTCAAAATTTGGTTGAAACAACGACAAAGGAAAAGATCGCTACTTTGAGAACTGATAATGGTGGTGAGTTTACATCAAATCATTTTTTGACTTATTGTCAGGAAAAAGGGATTAAAAGACAATTGACCAATTTTTATACTCCACAGCAAAATGGAGTATCAGAAAGGATGAATAAGACTTTATTGGGCATTGCTAGAGCAATGTTATTTTTCAAAGGGTTGAATTCATTTAATTGGGCTGAAGCAGTTCATACAGCAGTTTATTTGAGGAATCGATCTCCTTCGTCGTCACTTGATGGAATAACTGCTTTTGAGGCTTGGTATGGATTCAAACCTATGGTCAAACATTTGAGATTTTTTGGTTCAATTTGTTATGCACTTGTTCCAAAAGAAAAGCGAAATAAGTTAGAGTCTAGAAGTGTTAAGTGCATGTTGATTGGTTATTCCGATGAGAAAAAGGGGTATAGGATTCTGTCAGATGGAAAGTTTATTGTCAGCAGGGATGTGATTTTTGATGAAACAAAAAGTTTAAGTGTAGAAGAGATTGAAAAACAACTTAGTCACTTAGAGGAAAAAGTAACTAAGGAACAAATAAGGATGCAACACTTAAACAAGACAAGGAATGAACAATGGTTTGATTTCACTTCAGAAGTACAGTATGACAAACAGGTTGAAGACACCTTGAAACAGGTTGAAAATAATTTGAATTCTTCACAAGTTAACTTGGATGTTTCAAATCAAGTTAATATTCAAAAGAAGAAACCAAAATGGGAAACTAAGTTACTTCAGGATGTTAAGTCTGATGAAAAAGGGAAAACAGGTACAAGGAGTTCTAATATGGGTTCAGCAAATTTTTCTCTTTCAGTTATTGAACCAGCTACTTTTAATGAAGCAGTTGAATATGATGAATGGAAAATGGCCATGCAAAGTGAGTATGATGTAGTAATGAAGAATAAGACTTGGAAAATTGTTGATTGTCCACATGAACCCATTGGTTTTAAGTGGGTTTACAGAATTAAGTAAAAAGCAAATGGAGATATTGATAGATATAAGGCAAGATTGGTGGAAAAGGATTTTGCTCAGAAAGAAGGGATTGATTATGCAGAAACTTTTGCTCCGACAGCAAAATGGAATACTATCAGGATTGTGCTAGCTTTAGCTGCACAAAATGGATGGAAAGTGCATCAAATGGATGTAAAAAGTGCATTTCTAAATGGTGATTTGCAAGAGGATGTTTATATGACTCAGCCTCTTGGTTTTGAGGTTCCAGGGAAAGAAAATCAAGTTTGTAAACTGGTTAAGGCATTGTATGGATTGAAACAGGCTCCCAGAGCTTGGTATGCAAAAATGGATGCCTACCTACAGAAAGTTGGTTTTCTTTGTAGTGAGTCAGATGATACTTTGTATGTTCGAATCCATGAAAACAACTTAGTCATCTTGGTTATGTATGTTGATGATTTGCTCATAACATGTAACAATAATGATCATATATTTCAGGTTACACAAGAACTTCAAACAGGTTTTGAAATGACAGACTTGGGATTACTTCATTACTATCTTGGATTTGAAGTAAAGCAGCGGGAAGGAAGCATATTTATTTCTCAAGCTAAGTACATTTATGGATTATTGAATAAGTTTGGAATGGAGGAATGTAAACCAGCGATTACCCCCATGGAGCAAAATTTAAAACTTTCTAAGTTTGAAGGGGGGAACTTGTAAATTGTACTGGATATTGACAATTAATTGGATGTTTCATTTATTTGATGAGTACTCGTCCTGATCTATCTTATGCAGTCAACATACTTTCTAGATATATGCAGGAACCTGGAGAAAGTCATTGGAATGCAACAAAAAGGGTGTTAAAGTATCTTCAAGGAACAAAGGATTTTGGACTTGAGTTTAAAAGAATAAAAAATTTCAAGCTTGTTGGCTATTCAGATGCGAATTTTGCTAGAGATGTTGATGACAGGGCATCTACTTTAGGTTACTTAATGAATATGGGATCAGCTGCAATGGCATGAAGTTGTAAAAAGTAGGATACAATTGCGAATTCTATAGCAGAAGTAGAATATATTTCAGCTTGGGAAGCCGCTTGTGAGATAGTTTGGTTAAGAAGGATTTTGCAAGACCTCAAAGTTGATCATGAAGAAGCAACTTCATTATTTATTGATAATCAATCAGCAATCAAGTTAGCCAAAAATCTTGTTTTTCATTCAAAGACTAAGCATGTGGATACTAAGTATCATTGAATTCGGGCTCTCGTCGTCAAACAAATCATCAAGCCAAAGTATTTTCCATCAGAAGATCAAACTCCAGATATTTTTACAAAATCTCTTGGAAGGGTCAAATTTGATAAGTTTAGAAATGAACTTGATATTTGTTCAAAAGAATTTTTGGATCAAAGGGGGGATTGTTAGTAATTATGATCCAAAATGTTATGTTTAGAAGTTTAGTTTAATAAATGTAAAAGGGCATCTACACACTCACGTGATTATGTGAGGTGTCCCTAAGTTAGTTTTAGTAACGGTAAATTAGTTGTTACTCTTTGGATATTTAAATCCATTGAGTTTTCCATGTGAGGTAATTTTTTGGGACTTAGCCCTCACATCTCTGTGATGTAATTATTTTCCTTCTTCATTAATAAAGTTATGTGTCTGAGGACACTTTGTCAGAAAGGTTTCAAACCTCCTCACCTCCCGAAGCAGCAAAGGAAGCCATCACAAGCTGTGATTGATCCGACCAATGTGATGAGGAAAAATCCAAAGGAACCTCTCAAATGTTGGGGATGTGAAACCCCATCTGCGTAGGTATTGTCCACTTGAGAATAGGAATGGGGGTCAAGTCCCTAGCACCCAAGAAGCTGAAACTGTGGGTCGGGAAGCAAGGATCATTTCTAAAATTTGTGTAGTGTGGTGGAAGTTGAGGGTGATATTGTTGAATAGTCTGTTTATGTTTTGATCAACCATGGATCAACTCACAGCTATATCACTCCTAGACTTGTTGATACGCGCACCTTGAAGAAGTCAAAGCATAGAAGATGATGGTTAGTCCAGCTAGCCACTGGAGCAAAGAAGAAGATTAGTGAGGCGGTAATGAATTGTCCATTGGTCATGGATGGGTTAGTCACCAGTGCAGATATGAATGTTCTACCACTTAGATCCTATGGTGTCCTCATTGGAATGGATTGGTTGGAAGCACATAGATCAAATATTGATTGTTACAACAAGAATTTTGAGTGCTTGGATGAACAAGGAAACCTAAGGTTTGTGAAAGGATTTCCAAAAGTGATCCCTTGAAGGAAGTCTTCAGCGATGCAGCTGAAGAAGTTCTACGGTAAAGGTTGCAGAGCGTATTCAACTCATGTTTTGGAGGAAGAAGAGTATGATACTCCTAGGTTGTAGGGATTTCATATGCTATAGGAATTCGGGAATGTTCTCCTTGATGAAATTCCAAGGCTTCCTCCAAGGAGTGACATTCATTTTACCTTTAAGCTTGTGTCGGGAGAAACACCAATGTCCTTGACACCCTATAGGATGAACAAACCAGAACTGCTAGAGATGAACATGCAACTACAAGAGTTGTTGGAAAACAAGTACCTCAAACTGTTGTCAGTAATATTGCACCTTTTGTGGACAAAAGTTGTTCCTCTGGTCTGAATGGTTCAGATCCAGAACAAATGAGTGAATGACAAAGGATGAAGACCTTCCCTGAATGTTGTAAACACCTGGAATAATGCTTTGATGACGAACCTGTGAACCTGCAAACATGTCAAACAAACAAGAGCATCAAAGCTACCAGAACATTATTCACACATCCATACTAGTGACTAAGGAATCCAGTAACATATACATGTGAGATCAATACAATAGATATGTGGGACAGAAATCAGCTTTGCATTAAGAAATGAATGAAGAAGCTTACAACCATTGCCTTAGTGTTGACAAACTCCTCCATAAGACAAACACCTCATCCCCGATAGCTCCAACTTGATCTCTTGTGCTCTCCAATGGATTGGACTAGATAGTCAATTCAATAGCATAACATTACCATTCAGTTCTCTCCCCCCTCAACTATGGATATGAGCTTGTATTTATAGGGATCAATGGATAGGGATAGTTGAGAGAATTATGGGTGAGGTGGCCATAAGATCATACTAAGAGGGATCTTGAGCTCAACCAACCTAGATTGATAGGGATAAGGGAGGACACGAGGCTCATGTTCTAGAAGCCTCGAGAATATTCTCTTTTTCCATTTTTACCAAGGGTACCACTTTTCCACCCTTATGATAGAGCGGTTTAGGTGAGAGCTACTTCAAGAACAAAGCATATACACGGTGGCACCGCTTTTCCATAATAGGACTCAGGTGGTGCTGAAGAAGGTACCGCTCATCAGCTAAAGGGAAAGCGCGGTGCTAGTTTTTTTCATGTAGAATTGATATCCAGAGCAAGTTTCCACTCCAAGTTTGGGATTTAGGGAAAACATGGGGGTTAAGGATCTAATCACATGTTGGTGATAGGATTTGGGTATAAGAGAATTCCCCCCATGGCATGAGACTTAGAGAGATACGATAAGCGAGAGCTTTGAGAGAACAAGTTGTCACTTCGAGGTGAGAGTCAGCTCGGTCAGAGAGTGTCATTAAGTAGGCACCTGTAGTACATCAATACTGTTGACTCATAGACAAATGTAACCAACTCATGGTTGCAGACCAATACAAGGCAGATCCATGAGAGGAATAAATAACCATGGCTACTAGAATACAACGTAGATCCGTGTGATAGAGAACTCAAACTTGGACATAGATACTGGGTGGCTACTAGACATACAATGTAGATCTATGTCATACAGATGCAAATTTGAGCATAGCCACAACCATACAAATGTAGATCCATGATTGATATACAAAACTCCATCACAACCTAGGGAAAACAATGAGTGCTAAACAAGTCCCCAGGGTCTTCATCTCGTTTTCCACAAAGTACGATTCTATCCATGTGATTATAATGTTATGAAGTCGAACATGGTAGAAACCACTTGATTACCGACCAATGATGTGAACCGTTAATAAGTGCGAGGGAGATCACCATTAATGCCAATGATTCCCAAGGTACCCTAGTACAATCTAGTAAGTGTGAATAGATGTCTTGATGTTGAACACCCAGTCGATTCTATCGATCAAAGGTCAATGATGTGAACCTATGTCGAGAGTGAGAGAATCTGTCATTGAGGCATACATATCTCAAGGTACTAAATTTATTTCTAAGGCTATTTCTCAGGTGATGAGCTGATGTCGACAGGAATAGTCTCGTCGAAGGAGGGCCATGATGAATCCCACATCGACGACACGAAACTTGGAACAAAGTTCTGGAATGATGTGAATGAGGTAACCATAAGAATGACTCAAAAGTGCTGACAGAGAGACTGTTTTGACTGTAGAGGTAAACTTTTTCAACTTCCCTTTGAACATCGAGCGGCACGACAAAAGACTTGGTAGCATGACTAGACTAGACAAACACACAGTGTGACAGTGGACAATGCATTCTTTTGAAAGACTCAAAGGAGTGACATGACTCATGAAAGTGGATCGCCATAGAAATTAGTTGAATACCCAATTGAATGAAATGATACGTAGACAAGTGCCATGTTCAAAGGTAACGACAAACTACCATTTATTTGCAAAATGATTCCCTTCCCATAATTTCCCCATCATGGTTGATGAGTGTCTCTTTTCATTTTTATGAGTTCAAAGAGGGTAATAAACACTCGTTGTAGTTCATCTAGAGACAAGTCCAAACTCATATGTTTTACGAACCTGAGAGAGGAGGGGTTCGCTCCCAAAAGAGGGTCTCTCAATGTTTGATTTAACGAGTCCAATGAAAGTTAAATCGGTATCGTTCATGTTTAGAGATTCTGAACAACCACGGAAGAAGACTCCACGGGGTCCTTTTTCATAAATAGTTCATCTGAACCGAAAAAGTGATAACCTACCATCAGATGAATGACTCTTCAAGTGCTTTAACGAGCGTGAAGAAGACAAGATCACTCGACAATCTTTTCGTATTTAAGGAGCCCGAAAAGAGTTTAAAGAGGACTCCACTAGGTCTCTTTTCATGATGAGTGATTTTACGAGTCTGAAAAGAATCAGAAAAGGACTCGGACCTTTGATGCTAAGTTTGGAGAGCATGACCAAAGTGTCACAATAAATGCTCAAGGACTTTTTTCGTTTTATGGTAGTGCGAAAAAGTCAAAAACAAACTCCCAAAACTTTTACTGCTACCGCTTTTTATCCTGCAACGACTTAAAAACAACTGTTAAAACTCTCAATAAATGACATTAAAGGATCATGACTGATAGATTTTCAAAAACTATGACATGCCAAAACCTCAAATGCTTATAAAAGGTATGTAAATAGTAAAAAACAAAACATTTTACCAATTACCAATAGTGGAGAGCCTTTGGAGCAATTTCTTGGCCAGATTTTTAGCTGGTGATTCTGGGAGCATCTACCGTCGAATTTACGCAACGTCAGTTCCAGGTAATAGCTTAAACCTTGCTATTTCATTTCATGTTCTCATTTTTTATTTTTGGAGGTATTTTGGGCCATTTAAGGGATCCCTAAAACCATGGATGTGGGCACCGCTCTTATCCCTTGTTGGATAATCGGTACCTTGCTAGAACCGCACCTAAAACATTTGACACAGGCAGTGCCATCGCATGTCCTCAATGGGACATAGGTGATGCTGGCCATGGGTGAATAAAAATACATGTATAAGGAAAAATAGCTCAAATTTGATGTTTTGAATGATTGGTGATGTTTCTAATTGGCCTTGTGATGGTTTTTGACAGGTTCTTATTGATAAAAAATGGTCATTTGGAAAGAGAGGCAACATGACAATGATGATGCATTTGCCGAATAAAACACGGGTTGTATAGCCGCGTTGAGAGACTATGGCCTTCTAAAGTTTCTTCGCACACCCAGCATGGTGTCACATGAGGGCTTATAAGAGCATATTCTCCAAATGTAGAACCCGGAGCAACACTATTTTGAGGTGGGTGCTCATGTATTGACAATTGAAGTAGAGGATATATACTTCCTGATAGGCCTATTGAGACGGGATGCTCCCATCTCTTTGACTGATTCCCGTGGAGGGGACATCACTACCCAAGAGCTGATAAACCACCATTGTATTCCTGGGACCAGGACATTGGGGAAGAAAATTCCCATAAAAGCAGTGGTGGATGGCCCTCTACGGACAGTTTTATTTACCATGCAGAGAGTGGCGGGGAGCCAAGGGGTACATAAGGAATCTAGAGGGCATTCGCTCTACGCTATAGAGGCCATGGCGCCCACAGTCTTCAACTGGGTGGAGGCTCTACTTCCGATTTTCAAAGATCAGCTGACCAAGTGTTGGCATGGGGAGCTGAAGTAGTTCGGTTTCGGTTCCATTCTAGCATGTTTATTTTTCAAGCCGGTTCCCCAGATGAGACCCCAGGTGGTTTTACAGAGTTGAGGGCAAGATACCCTCGCATGCTGAGGTGATTCTGGATCATGGCCCGCACAGGAGCAGGTAGAGGCAAGGTGAAGTTCGGTGACCCGTTCTTCCGATGGTTGAGAGATCAACTCCTCATGGTTGAGGACTATGCATATGGGGGAATTGACTTCAGTGGTGACCCTGATCTACCGCTTCCACCTGGTGGACAGTGGGGTGATATCAGTAAGAAACAAAAACCCTAAAATGGCAATTGTGTTTTTATTTTTTGATGTTTTATATTTTTTATGTGTAGTAACGAGACTTGAATGTTTTCATGCAGATGTCGGAGCAGCACGACCTGGGGGATCCTCCCCACTAGACAGGCGAGCTGGAGCTCGCTTTGTACCACAGGGAGATGATGTGATAGGGGAGCTAGAGGATAACCTTGAGAGTTTGACTCTAGACATCCCAGATGCCTCAATTGACGACCTCCCACTGAGGTACCAGAGGCCCACTGTAGGAGTACCGGGTCGTTTCAGCAGACTGCTACGTCAAGTAGCCCAGGCGGTCATGTGTTACCACGAGCATCAGTAGATGATAGGTCACATGATGTATTCATTGAAAGTTGATAGATAGCTTCAGGACTTTTGTATGATGATTTTTTACCTGGAATCCTGAGCGCTTCAGATGAGGTCTCATGACCTATTTTTTGTAAAACATGTTCATATATATATATACAGACTTCTACTTTGGTGTTTATATGTCTCAAATGGAAAATGTATTTATATGAGTTTATGTGTCTTTTATAGTTTATTTACAGTGAACCATGTTTGATTTTCATGTCATGAATGGGCAATATGCCAGTCTAGGATGTAATTTGCCAATGAGTCGGCAACTGCATTATCTTCCCTAGGGATACGCCTATAGGTAATAACTTCAAATGGCCTTTCCAATAAACGTACCCTCCGGAAGAGACGGAGAACCATGAGATTCCTAATGGTATAGACATGGTTTAAATGAAAAACCACTAGTTGTGAGTCCATCAAGACTACCAACTTACGAACATCTTGGGAGGCAGCTTCAGTTAGAAGACCTATGATTGCTCGATACTTGGCGATATTGTTGGTAGCGGGACCAATACAAACCACTCCTGAACTGGACAAATCGTAAGCTGGGGAATAGAGAACCCAAGCAGCTGAGGCAAGATTCAAGGTGTGGCGGCAAGCACCATCAGCGAAGCCATAGAAAGTCATATGCTCTTCACAACCAAAACATGGTATAAACATATACGAACACTAAACTCAAAACCATATTGAAAATACTTAAGCACACTAAAATTCAAGTAATATACATATATACAAGGTACTATAAAAGAAAGATCTAGGCATAGTACCTCTTCAGGTACAATCTATTGCGAGGTTGTCCTAAGGGGATTCCATCATAGTCCACGAGCTTGGAGGCCCCTTTCTCTAAAACTTTGGAAATAACGAAAGGATCGTACCACATGGATTTGAACTTCCCTTTCCCTAGTTTGTCATATCTCTGATCATAGGTCAAAACTAGGTCACCTTCGTTAAAGGCACGAGGTTGGACACACTTGTCATACTGTGCCTTGACGCTTTTCTTGTGTGCCTCATTAGCTAGGGCATCATCTCTTCTAGTTTCGTCAAGGTTGTTCAAGTAGAGAAATCTTTCTTCCTCTATGGAAGTATCTGGGAGAAGTTCGACAGCAAGTTTCAAGGATGGAATTTGACATTGAATCGACAAGACAACTTCTATTCCATAGACAAGCTGGAAAGGTGTAAAACCAGTAGTTGTTTTTACTGAATTCCTGTAAGCCCAAAGAGCGGAGAAAAGAATATGGTGCCAGTTGGATTTATGGTCTCCAACCGTCTGATGCAGCATAGTTTTCAAAACTTTGTTAATGGCCTCAACTTAACCTTTAGCTTGCGGATAATAGGGCATTGAGTTTTCATGATGAAAACCTAGCTTGGCACTTAGTTCCTCCATCATTTGATTACGAAAATGTGATCTGTGATCAGTAACTATGGACTGCGGGACTCCGAATGTTGCTATCACATGATTGAACAGGAAGAGAGCGGCAGTCTTACCATCCTCTACATATGTAGGCATAGCCCTAGCCCATTTTGTAAAATAATCAATGGCTACGATGATGTAACCATGCCCCCTGGATGAGGTATGCTTACAATGCATGTAATCGATCTCCCATTTGGTGAAAGGGCCAACGGCAATGACGGGGTGTAATGGAGTAGGGTGGGTGCGCTTTTTCGGATAAAAATGTTGATAGGGTGGGCATTTTTTAACAGCCTCATGACAATCTTTAAATATTGAAGGCCAGAAATAGCCAGCGCGAAGGATTTTCTGGGCTGTAGCCATCCCAGATAGATGACCGCCACATGCTCCAGAGTGGCAGTCATTCAAAACTTGTTCAGCAAAATACAGTGGTTGTGCGGAGCAAAATGTAGTGATGAAATTTTTGAACAGCAATGATCGTGGTCAATGCTAATTTCTCCACGTGTGAGTATCGAGTTTCGAAATCCATGAGATTCTTACTAGCATAGTAGATCACATGCTCCTAACCGTCGGGATTCTCCTGCACCAAAACCATAGCGATGGTAGTAGTGGAGGCAGCAATGTATAAGAGAAATTCCTTTGAATAATCTGGGGGGTGTATCATGGGTGAATGAGTCAAAGCATGTTTGAGATTATCAAAGGGCCGTTTGGGCTTGGTCATTCCAAAGGAAAGGAGTGTCCTTCTTAAGGAGACGCATATAACTGTGTGTTTTCTCTGCAAAATTGCACACGAAATGGCGGAGGAAGTTTTCCTTCCCCTGCAAACTTTGGAGTTCTAGAAGGTTGGTTGGGGCTGGTAGGGCTAGAATAGCTGCAATTTTCAATGGATCTATCCAGATGCCATCCTTAGAAACCCACCAAACCTAACAAGCATCCCATCTCAACGCAAAAAACACATTTATGAGGATTGATCCATATGTTATAATGACGACATCTCAGGAAAATGTCTCTAAGATGACCAGGGTGGTCCTCCCGTCGGTGTGAATGAGTTGGGAGGTCGTCAAGGTATAGTTCCGCAATGTGTTTTATATCGTGAAACGCATAGGAAATAACACGCTGGAAAGTGGCTCCAACGTTTTTCAGGACGAATGTTAACTTCCTGTATGCAAAGTTTCCCCATGGGAAAATAAATGTTGTCTTGTGCTGATCGGTGGGTAAAATCTCAATCTGATTATAACCCAAAAAGCCATCCATAAATGAAAAGATGACACTTTTGGCACAATTGTTGATAATCTGGTCGATATGTGGAGTGGGAAAGTTGTCTTTGGGACAAGCTTTGTTCAAATCTCTAAAATCGATGTAGACTCTAATGGTGCCTTGCTTTTTATTGACAGGGACGACGTTCGAGACCCATTCCGTCAGGGGTACGGGATAAATAAACCTTGCTTTTAGGAGTTTTTCTATTTCAGCTTTGATAGCTACGGCTTTCCGTGGATGGACCTATCTCAGTTTTTGCCTGACAGGTTTTGCAGTGGGATAGATTTTTATTTCGTGAACTACAATGGATGGGTCTATCCTCGACATTTCTTCGTAAGACCAGGAAAAAACATCCCGGAATTCTTTGAAAAGTGCTCTGTATGCTTTAGATTCTTCTGCTGAGCAGTTCTGCCTAACATGAACATGCTCAAGGGTGCCAAGCTTGGTTGATATGTCAATTGTATTTGTTTGAGTGATGTTGCACAGGTTTCTTTCAGAATCCGTGTTCTGCAACAATATAGGAGTTTGAGGTGTTTTGACAATATCAATAATAAAAATGGATGCAAAATCATGGTCTACCGAACTGGTATTGGGGAGGAACAAGGATGTATGATGATGATCCTCCTATATAGGATCATTCGTACTCATGATCTCCATAATGGACTCATCAGAAGGAAAAGTCTGGGAGAGATAATTCAGAATAGGAAGAGAAGGTTCTAACCAGTAGGGCAGGTGGTAAGGGTCCGAAGCCACTAGATGAAGGTCATTAGTGTGGTCATCGGAAAGGGTTTGGATAACGTTGTACACTGTTTCATGCAAACTCAACAATTTGTTTGCCTTTTGGATCATAATCAAACGAAGAAATCATATTTACTGTCACCGTGTCTGTGTTAGGAGGATTTGACGGAAAAATCCCCATAAGGGAAGAATCCTTCAGCATGCCTACCCCAATCGACTGGTAAGGAGGAGGGGACTGGCCTAACTTAGGGATGTTATTATCCATAGGGGTGGTAACATATGGCGTACCGAAATTGAGCTGGTCGATTCTTACAATCCTCCCAAGATGCAGAAACTGGACAGTTCGAAATACCATCAAAGCGACAGCAGTCATGGCGTAAAACAAATTTCTTTCTAATAGGAGGTTGTAGTCTAATGGGGCATCTACTACTTCCACTTGAATAGAAATAGTTTTTCCCCCAAGCTCGACTGAAAGGGTTGGTATGAGACCATGGGGCTGGAAACCTCGTTCATCAAAGGCTTTCAGAGTCGTTGGTGATGTTACAAGCTCAGGAGAGCCAATAGCTTTCCAACAAGACAAGGACAAAACTGAAGTTGAAGCTCCTTCGTCTAAGACAGTTCTAAAGACCTTCTTTCGGACTACTTTCATTATTATTTGGAAAGCGAGTTTGTGAGGTAGTCTAGACTTATAGTTCTTGACATTATAGTGAATCACATTAGTGTTATCCAGGTCTAAATCTCCTAACGCGGTTAACAAGTTTTTGCGTTGCGTAGGAAAACTTTGGAGTACTTCCAAGGTAGACATTGCACATGGTGACTGAGCAAGATCTTCAACTACATTTTAAAATTGAGCAGCTCGGGCATTAGGATTAAAAATAGCCTTCCTAAGGGTACTCTTGGGTGGACACAAAACCATGTCGAGATTAGGTTTCTAGATGGTTTAAGGGACTAGTAGATGAGGACTTGGGAGAACCAGTAAGGGGAGCTTTTCCTGAAAAAGAATTGTCTTCTTTCTTGTCTGCGGGTTTGTCATAGCTCTAAATTCAAGTTTGCAAACTAATAGTGTCCGGGGACATAATGTGAATTTCCTCTGAAGAACTAGAATTTCCCTGATTAGACATGTGGTCTATCAACTATTGTTCAGAGGGAAAAGGACCCGTGAGAACTACGGCCGTGAGATTAGTTTTTAGAAATTGAGTGATTTATTCATGACGAGGACACTCTTTCATGAAGTGGTCACCTCCACATAGCAGACATGGATATTTCTCTTTTCTCTTCCCTTTATCATTCTCGTTGATGGTTGGTTTTGGATTCTCCTACTGGTTTCCAGGTTTTTTTTTTTTAGCTTTACCTTTCTTTTTATTGTTACCAGGCGTTTGTGTACTCTGAATGGAATTGACCTCGACGGAAACCTTGGGATTTGAAGGAGTAGGGGTGGAAGTTTGGGGTTGCTTGGCAGGTTTTGTTGTTGGTGGGGACTGGATTGAACCAACAATCCCATCAACATGGGTTTCTACTGGTGGCTTAGTAGGATAGGTGCTTGGGCGAGGATCTTGAGGGATCAAGTCATACAACGTTTCAGAATGGGAATAAACCAAGTCCAGATATTGGGCTTGACTAATGGCTTGCTCTTTGGTAATGGCACCGCCCACAACCACATCTCGGGCGATTGGAGGCAACAAAGATTTAGTAAACCAACCAGCTAACAATTGATCCGGGATAGAAGCCTTAATAAGTCTTCTCCACCTTCTCCACTCATGGATATGATCGGATATGTGAGGGGAGGTGTTCTGACGTAGAGAAGTTAAGAGATATGTACCCGTTTCATAACAGATAGGAAGCTAAAAGTGTGTAAGAAAGACAGTTGCCAAAGAACCAAAATCCACAAACGAATGTTGCGGAAGTTCAATGTACCATTTCGCAGTGGTACCGGTTAAATTTCGCTGGAAGAGTATTAAACGAACTGAATCATCCATTAGGGAGTGAACACCACAAATGGAATGTCATGACATGGTTTTTTGGATCATCTCCCTACTTCCCATCGAACTTTGGGATGTTTGATAGTAACTTTACCCGAATGGGAGGCCACGAGGGGTTATGCCGAATGGGATCATTAATCAACTTGGACAAATCAGGAAAGTCCAAAGTTGCTAGGGAAGGTAACTGGCGATTAGATTGCACGTACTGGTAGTATTGATAGGGAATATAAGTACTGTTAGAACCTTAATTAGAATGATAGACAGGTTGTTGTGATGAAGAACCTCCAGAAGATCCACCCATAGGGGGTTGATTTCTGGGATCGAGACCGTTAGGACCACCGGAGCTTCCAGGAGGAGGATCTCCTGGGCCACTAGGACCATTGGGACCACTAGGAGGAGGGCCACCAGACCCTCTTGGGCCCCTGGGAGGTAAACCTCCAGAGCCTCCGGAACCACTAGGAGGAGGGCCACTAGACCCTCCAGGACCATAAGGAGGAAAGCCGCCAAGCCCTCTAGGACCATTAGGCCCCCTAGAGGGAGGACCTCTATAAGGTGGTCCTTCGACACCCCTCGTAGTATGTATATGTATCCCTCCCATAGCTGGCATGTAGGACCAGTTAGGTTCCCCCATAGAGTGGAAGTATTACTAGGATATGGAATTCCAGCATAAGGAATTCCTGTACGATTAGGTTGGTAATTGATATTTCCTACAGGTACTTGATTTGCTGTGTAACCATACCCCCAATAGGTTTGATTGGTTACAGGTTGTGCCCCCAAGGGCTGACCTGAACTAGATGGGAGGTTAACCACATTCGTATGGGTAGGAGGGACATAGACTGTAGATTTCTCTATATTAGAGGTTTGTCCATGACTAGCTACAATTCCAATGATAGGTAACGTAGTTCGTGCCGGGGGTTGCCCCCCGACACTATAAGGTATTGATGAAATAGGAATTGAATGTTGTTCCCCAGGTGCGGAAGACCCAGGATGATTTGGAACAAACATAATATGGGAGGTGGTGGGGTTGGTGGTTTGAACTAGATTATGCAGAGTCACAACGCGATCTAGAATAGGTTCAATGGGTTTCATAGAATCAGCAAGTGAGCGATATCCCACAGGCCAAGGCTCAAGATTATGAGAAAAAACTGCTGAGTGAGGTGGTGGTGTACCCAATATGTTATCTATTTTCTTCTCAAGTTCTCTTGCACAGAGAATAGCTTCCTGGTATTGTCTACGTTCTTCTTCATTTGGTGAAATATCTTCAGAAGAGGTTGGATGGGTGCCAAACGAAGCAATGGCCTTTCCCATAGAGGTATCCCAAAACGGAGCATTGGGACCATAATCTGGACGGGTGGTATCATCAACATGACCTTCCATGGGAGAATGGAATGAAATATTACCCCTAGAAGGTTGTTGAACTAAGGGAGGACCATGTGAAGGATATGGATCTCCGCTTTCTGCAACCACATTTTCTCCCACTTAGGAGTTCGTAGCAGCTCCTTGGTCGATAGCTTCCATAGGATCTTCTCCTGAAATAGGAATAAAATCAGGTGGAAAGCCCCGTACTCTTCTGGGCTGTCTTAATTCATCTAGTTTGTATAGTTCCTATCTAACCTAGGGTCTCAAAACTAGAAAAAACACACCAAAAATTTCCTTACTCAAGCTATAGGCAAAACAAGCAAACTTAAATGACAAGAGGAGTTCAGATAGTCGGGTCTCTCACCAGGCTTGTCAAGAAGGTGCCACTCGCGATACACCACAAGGGTATATGCATAGTAATCTCCCTGAATGTTGTTTTCGGTGTATGGCTCCAAGCAAGATGGCCAAAGGGCTCTTCTCAGATAGATAAGGTATCCTAGTGGGGTCTCCTGATATACGCAAGGTATGTGGGAGCTCAAATCGCTAGTAATGTTGCCTAATGCACAATCGTTCACAAGGGGCCTTCCTATATACAATCGAGTACATGAAGTACCTTTCTATATACCTCAAGGGTATGTGAAAGGCCGTTCGATATACCGATGGTACGTGGAAGAACCACGCGAGTCCCGGGATGTAGTGCGGACGAGTAATGACAACTCCTATGCTTAACGACACCCGGACACATCTCTAGCATATCACTCAAATTGATATGTAAATTTTAAGCCTATAACTACCATTAATTTTAAAGTGGACGTTTAGGTGAATGCATGGAATTTTGACAGAAAAAGTAAAACCATGAAGATATGTAGATGCAAATATTTCACTTTACGATTCGAGATATGCCTACTCACGAGAGGGAGAGAGAGTATTTTCTTTTCATTTTGAAAACCAAAAATTCCCAAACAACTACTTTGAACAAATCAAATCCAAAGACAAACAACACATTCCAAACTCATTTTTCTTTTTTGAAAGTAATCAGATGGGTAAGAGTCTCTTTTCCTAAAAGAAAAACAACAAGCACTCTATATGCATATGCAATCTATTTTTTCGATTTTTCTTTTAAACATAGATAGATCTAACTTAAAACTACACTATTTTTTCTTTTGACGAGATAGTACTAATGGAAGAGAGACAAAAGAACAAAGGGAACCTGGAAGCTTGTGAGGCTAATCAGAGATCCAGTGCCCTATGCTCAGTAATAATAATGACCTAATCTCATTAAAAAAAAAATCTTTTTCCAAAGCAAAAAGAAGTCCTCTATGGAAAAAATGAAATTAAGATGATAAGCAAATGGTTTTTCTTTCAGTCTTTATAAATGAAATGAAAAGAGATCTAAGTGAAACCTAAACTTTCAACAATTCCTTTTAGAATCACAACCAACAAGCATGAAGGAAAATGAATAATCAACAAGCCTAACCTAGCTCTTGAATTCTTTCAATCAAACCAATTTCACCACAAAATTTTCAACCATGAGCATTCAGATCCAAACAAGCAAGCTTGACAGTGCAGGGCTGAAAGCAAACAAACTCTACTTTTTGCAAAAAATGACAAAAAACAAGTTCTGGAACAAGGCCTACCTGTCACCACGCTGGAGGGGTCTTGGACAAAGCAGTTCTGGACAAGCACTGCTTCTGGATCATTGCACTCAGGTGGTGGCACCTCTTATGGCTAATGGGGTTCAGGTGGTGGCACCACTTATTGCCTACAACACATGCGTGGTTCCCTGATCATATCCAAAACACAAAGAGAATGAGTTTTCAAGTTAAAAAATGTTCAAATCAAGGTAAAGACTGATGAATTGACAATAAAACAGAACATATAAGGTCAAAATAGTTCAGATCTGAACAAATCTGAAAGTTTCAAACCAAACTTCACTAAGTCAGATGGCAGGTCTGATCGAAGAGAGTTACAAACTAGAGCTTGGATTCAGACAAGGGTTTAAGGATTGAGGAAGATCAGATCAACTGAAATTTGCTTTGTTCCCCAGCGGAGTCACCAGATTTGTTGTCAGGAATATTGCACCTTCTGCGGATAGAAGCTGTTCCTCTGGTCTGAATGGTTCAGATCCAGAACAAATGAATGAACGACAAAGGATGAAGACCTTCCCTAAATGTTGTAAACACCTGGAATAATGCTTTGATGATGAACTTGTGTACATGCAAACATGTCAAACAAACAAGAACATCAAAGCTACTAGAACATTATTCACACATTCATACTAGTGACTAAGGAATCCAATAACATATACATGTGAGACCAATACAACAGATACATGGGACAGAAATAAGCTTTGCATTAAGAAATGAATGAAGAAGCTTACAACCATTGCCTTAGTGTTGAAAAACTCCTTCACAAGACAAACACCTCATCCCCGATAGCTCCAACTTGCTCTCTTGTGCTCTCCAATGGATTAGACTAGATAGTCAATTCAACAGCATAACATTACCATTCAGTTCTCCCCCCCCTCAACTATGGATATGAACTTGTATTTATAGGGCTCAATGGATAAGGATAGTTGAGAGAATTGTGGGTGAGGTGGCCATAAGATCCTACCAAGAGGGATCTCGGGCTCAACCAACCCAGATTGATAGGGATAAGGCAGGACATGAGGCTCATGTTCTAGAAACCTCAAGAATCCTCTCTTTTTCCATTTTTACCAAGGGTACCACTTTTCCACCCTTATGACAGAGCGGTTTAGGTGAGACCTGCTTCAATAACAAAGCATATACCCGGTGGCACCGCTTTTCTATAATAGGAATCAGGTGGTGTTGAACAAGGTACCACTCATCAGCTAAAGGGAAAGCGCGATGCTAGGTTTTTTCATGTAGAATTGATATCCAGAGCAAGTTTCCACTCCAAGTTTGGGATTTAGGGCAAACATAGGGGTCAAGGATCTCATCACATGTTGGTGACATGATATGGGTATAACACAAACCAAGTGTGTCTCCTTGGGGAACACCATTTATGTTTGTGAAAAAGAAAGATAGTAAATTCTGGTTGTGTATTGATTATAGGCAGCTGAGCAAAGTCACTGTGAAGGTCAAGTATCCTTTGCCTAGAATTGATGACCTCTTTGATCAAATGGGAGAAGCAAAGTTGTTTTCCAATATTGACTTGGGGTCTGATTACCATCAGGTGAGGATCAAGGATGAATATGTTCATAAGACAACCTTCAGAGCAAGGTATGGATATTATGAGTTGGTAGTGGTACCATTTGGGTTCACAAATGCACCAGCTATGTTTATATGCCTCAGGAATAATATTTTCAACACGAAGCATCAGCTGTATGCAAAGTTGAGCAACTATGAATTCTACGAAGATGAAATTCATTATTTGGGTTACATTATATCAGATAAAGGAATATATGCAGACCCTAAAAATATTGAGGCCATGATTAGTTATCCTGCTCCAAGAAAGTTAACAGATCTACGATCATTTGTGGGACTTGCATGATACTGCAGGAGGTTCACTGAAGGATAGTTTGTAGGTAAAGTTGATTCTATGTATAGGTTGAGGAAGCCTGCATGTGAAATTGTAGTTCCATGAGGAAATGGCCGTTCCTAAAGACTGCAGGTAGAATGACCGAAGAAAAGCAGGCTAGTTGTACCCACTACAACCAAGGCAAGAAATTGCCATCTGCTATGAGAAGGATCTCATGATTGAAATCAAACTTTTGAACGGAATAGATTTTGAACTATGGATTTTAAATTTTGTTGTTAATCAAATATTATTAACTGTTTGGCTGATCTAAAATGGTGTCAAGATGACATGTTGTATGTGAATGTCCAGGTTTTGGGCAGCATGTGTAAGTTAAGGATGAGTACTCCCCACTTGCAAAAGCCAAACAATATGAGGACAATCTCATGGTTACAAAATCTGATTTTCTTTGGGAAGCAGAATTGTGAATTCAAATTTTGGATTTGACTATCAATGTTATTAATCATTTGATAATTGGAAATTTATCCAGGCATGAAATAGATTTCAAAATCTATGATTAAATTTTTATGATGACATCTCACATGAACTACATACTTGTATGTAACGTAGGTGAAATGATGAAAATATGTACTGGATGTACATGGATCCTCGGAAGGATGTACTTGGATACCTAGCTTCTCGGAGGGATGTGTTTGGGATAGGTTTGAAAACCTATAATTGCAATTATTTTTATAATGACATCTCATATAAACTGCATACTTGTATGTAACACATGTGAGATGATGAAAATATGTACTGGACGTACATGGCTCCTTGGAAGGATGTACTTGGATACATAGCTTCTCGGAGGGATGTGTTTGGGATAGGTTTGAAAACCTATAATTGCAATTATTTTTATAATGACATCTCATATAAACTACATGCTTGTATGTAACACATGTGAGATGATGGTGGTATGCCCCTAGAGTACATAACTATCATGAGGATGCGTTTGAGAAATATGACTCCTCTGGAAGGATGTACAAGAGTACATACCTTCAACCCCCCCTGCCAGCTAGGCACTGGTATGCATCACTGGGGACACCCAGGGTGTAAGACATCCAATTAGACTTCTCTCTGCACACATTCACACCGTAAGGGGACTGTCATTAGAGTGGGGGCTCCATGAAGAGAATAATTCCTAGGTATTATGATGTCCGGAAGGGAAGCACCTGAGCATTGGTAAGCACTTGGAGGAGGTGTTAGGCCCTTAAGCAAAGAACTATCATTAAGCACCCAAGGAGGTGTTAGTCTCTGAAGTGGGGCTGACCAAATCTCGGTTGAGAGATTCTATGCAGATAAGTATTTTGATTACTTTCCAAATCCTTGTTAATTTATGTGATTATTCATATGCATACGATGCAGTCTGGATTTTTGAAAAAACTTGTTAAAGGTTTCCTATTATAGAAATGAATCTGACTAGTGAGTTGATTCATTTTGTTGTCTGGAAGGAAGTCCCTGAGCTTGGCGAGCACTGGAGGAGGTGTTAGGCCCTTAAGCTAGAGCTGTCATTAAGCACCCAAAGAGCTGTTAGGCTCTAGAGGAGAGATACCCAATCTCAGTCGAGAGGTGCTACACAGATAATGCCAGAGCATTGGTAAGCACTGAGAGGAAGTGTTGAGCCTTAAGTAGAGCTTCCATTAAGCACCCAGAGAGGTGTTGGGATCTAATGTAGGGCTACCAGATCTCGATTGAGATATGTTATATAGATTAGTATTTGGTTTACTTATCAAACTGTTGTTGTTGTTGAATCCTGTAAATATACATGAGCATATGATGCAGCCATGGTTTTGAAAATCTTGTTATATATTGTAGCTTATATGAATGAATATGACATGTGAATTAATTGTTGTGGTGTTCAGAAAGGAGGCGCCGAGCTTGGTCAAGACCTAGAAGGAGTTTTAGGCTCTGAAGTAGAGCTGTCAGATCTCGACTGAAAGATGTTTTCGGGTGATCTGAGGCTTGCAGGAATTTGGCTACCCTTTAATGCACACCCAAGTGTGAGGTGGGGCAGGGTTGTGAGTGCCATGGTTGTATTAAGCCTAGTCAGACACCTGTGGAACCAAAAGAAGATACTTATTCAAGATAATTATTTGGTTCACTTGGCAACTTCTTATTGATTTTATGTCGATATACATGTGCATGTGATTCATCCATGATTTTTGAAAAACCTTATAAATATGACGTGAAATTGAGTCATTGCTTGGGGATTGAGCATAGGTATTGCTGGATTTCCAAAGACATTGGACATGTTCCAAGCTATGGAGAAGGATTCTCCAGGACCAGAAAAAAGATTCGGTGGTGTGTATTGATGCATATAATTAAGGACTTGGAGGAGTCCGTACGCAATAGAACTATGTAGTGGGACAAAGGAGGAGTTCTGGATCGTACCATTGGACAAGTAAAAATGTAGAATGAGCACCACGATCCTGATGAGGCTACATGGTACTTGGGGGATGCCATACGATTGGAACATCCATTTTTGTTTAATTTTGCAGAGCACTGAGGTAGTGCTAGGGTAGTATTTTTGTTTAGTTTTGATGAGCACTGAGGACAGTGCTATTGAAGGGGAGGGGAATCTAACACCCTGGTTTTGACCCATTTGCATTAAATATATATGATGTAAATATTGCAATTAATCATGTTGTGAAGCTAAAGGCAAAGGCCCCACCATGGATTTAGTGTTCTACGTTTCGGAAATTAAAATCGATGCCGATGGTTATCGTGCTAGTTGATGGCACAATATAATTTTTACATCATGTAAATATGCAATTAATAAAATACCCACAACTAGCTATGTCAATGCAACATTAAAGAGATAGGGGCATGATTTCCTAAGGATAAAGGGGGGGGATGTTTAATCTTGAGCTAATGGGGAGAAGCCAAGTGTCAAAAGGAGAACCCATCAGTTACCAACCACTTTTCTTGTGTTTTTCAACCAACCACCTAACTCTCCAAGGAGTAGTTGGGAAGTTATTGCCATGGGGAAAGGGGAGTATGGGCAGCCGTCAGTTCTGGCAGGGCTGTCAGACTTTGACCCCACGATTTCCCAAGGGAGATATCTCACCCAATTACCTCACATGGAGGAAGGGAGTGACATTATTCACTCATGGAGGTAGTCGCAGCCCATTTTCCCTCATGTGGAAGAGAGTAACCACAATTGCACTAATGCGCAGGCGTTTTTCTCTAATGCACGCATGCAACTAATTTTCCTCACGTAGGAATTCCATTTCGGGGAAGCAATCTGTTTTTACCATTCACGTTTTTGCAGATTTCTAGAGTTTTCCCATGTATGGGAAGTCAATTGGGAAAGGTTCAATGGCTGGGAGTCTTCCTTGACGTTTTTGTTGTTGTTTCTCATCACTATGTTGGGGAAATCCGTTGTATTGATTGCCCAACGAGTGGGAGAAGAGACCCACGGTTTCTTGGGTGTTGTTGAGTCCGTTTTGGCCACGTTAGGGCCAAAAAATCCCTGGAAATTGAATTGGCTATTAGGGGGTTGTTTTCACCCATCTTGGCACTTCGTTTTGTTGCCAAAACTATTTTCCTCAGCCCAGAATTGTGCATTTTGCTGTATAGTACATTCCTATGTTGGCTTGGCTGAGTAAGTCCAAGAACCCATTTGTTAGTGGGATGATTGTGTCTAGATGTGGTTACTGGATTGACTGTGGGTGTTTGGATTTTTTATCTATAAGTCTATGTCCCCTAGTTCCCTGTGGAAATCATTCCCATCTTGAGGTGGCAGTGATGCTGAGAGAGTAAGGAGTACACTAGCCTATGGTTGGGTGGAACGTTGCAACGACATAACTGTTTGCAGGACAAGATTCTTTCAATATAAGTATTCTTGTGTATTTTATCCCTGCAACTATATTTGTTATGAAATAATATGAACATGCCGAATGCTTGAACATAATGTGTTTTGCTTCCACTGTATTTTAAGGATTTATGCTTCTGTGTATATTTTATGTTCAATGCAATTTTTATTGTTTGTGTTCATGGGGCTTAGATTCCTCGAATTGCTAGTGGCATAGTCACATCCTCTCTCTGGTAAAAGGGTGGGGACGTGACACTGAGATTCCATGAAGACTACCAAGTGATCAATGTCCCGAGATGCAGCCTCGGTTAACAAACCTATTACCGCATGATACTTGATGATATTATTGGTGGTCTGACCTATGCAAACCGCTTCTGAACTAACTAGGTCATGAGCTGGGGAATATAAAACCTAGGCAACTGAACCAAGGTTCAGGGTATGACGGCAAGCACCATCAGCAAAACCATAAAAATCCATTTGATCTGCATAATTAAAACATGGTATAAACGGTACTGAAAAAAACTCAAAACCGTATTGAAATAATGAAAACACACCAAAAATTCAATCAATGTACATATATACAAGGTAATATAACAGAAATTCATTTAAGCATAGTACCTTTTCAGGTACAACCCATTGTGAGGTTTCTCAAAAGGTATCCCATCATAATCAACAAGCTCATAGACCCCTTTTTCTAAGACTTTACTCGCGATGTAGGGACCATACCACATGGATTCTAGCTTCTCTTTTCCAAGTTTGTCATGTTTATGATCATAAGTCAGAACCACGTCTCATTCATCAAATACACGAGGTTGAACATATTTTCATATTGAGCCTTAATGTGTTTTTTATGCGCCTCATTAACCAAGGTATCATCTCTTCGATTCTCATCAACATTTGTCAAATACAAAAAATGTTCTTCTTCGGTAGAAGTGTTGGGGAGAAGCTCAACTACAAGCTTGAGTGATGGAATCTCGCACTCAATAGGTTGGAGAGCTTCCAGTTCATATACCAATTGAAAACGTGTAAAACCAAATGTTGTTTTAATCGAAGTTATGTAAGCCCATAATGCATAAAATAGACTTAAGTTCCAGTTGGATTTATGATCTCCAATCATTCTACATGACATAGTGTTCAAGAATTTGTTAATGGCTTTGACTTGGCCATTATCATGCGGATAATAAGGAGTTAAGTTCTCATGACGAAAACCCAGCTTAGTACTTAACTCATCCATCATCTGATTATGAAAATGGGATCCATGATCAGTGACTATGGCTTGTGAAACTCCGAACCTAGCTATGGCGTGATTAAAAAGGAAGAGGGTCTTACCATCCTCTGCATATGTAGGCATTGCCTCAACCCATTTTGTGAAATAATATACGGCTATGATGATGTAACCATGCCCCTCGACTGAGGTAGGCTTACAATGCATGAAATCTATTCCCCATTTGGCAAAAGGGCCAACAACAATGATGGGGTGTAACGGAGTAGGGTGAGTGCGCTTTTTTGGATAGAAAAGCTGACAGAGTGGGAATTTTTAACTGCCTCATAACAATATTTAAATATTGAGGGCCAAAATACCCAGCACGAAGGATTTTCTGAGCTGTAGCCATCCCAGAAAGATGACCGCCACATGCTCCAGAGCGACAGTCATTCATGACATGTTTAGCCTCGTCATGAGTAAGACATCACCGGAGAATATAGTCAATACCACATCGGTATAACGTGCCATTTAAAATGAGGTAATATTTAACGTAGTGACTAATGCATTGGTGATCGTCACGGGATATATAGGGCTGAAATATTTGGGTCTGGAGATAGATGATCAAGTCTCCATACCACGGGTTGGTTGTGCTAATCAGGAACAAAAATTCATCTGGAAATGAATCATTAGGCTTAGCTTCCATGAGAGCACAGGGAAGGTCACACATTAACTCCGCAAAGACTAAGGACTTCGTGGACGTAGCCTTAGTGAACTGGAGATTGAATTCCTGAAGGATAACTATCCAATGGGAATACTTTCCCCCTAACACTTGATGAGACAAAATGTAATACATAGGGTTTTGATCAGCAAGGACAATTATGGTGCGTAGTAAAATGTAGTGACGAAAACGTTGCACAACAATGACCGTAGCCAAAGCTAGTTTCTCCACATGTGAATAGTGGGTTTCAAACTCAAGAAGAATCTTGCTTAAATAGTAAATCACATGTTCTTGGCGATTCAAATATTCCTGCACCAGAACCATACTGATGGTAGTAGTGGAGGCATCAACATTTAGCAGAAAGTGTTTTGAATAATTTAGGGGGTGCAACACTCGTGAGTGTTTCAGATCATGTTTCAAATTATCAAAAGCTCTTTGGGACTGGTCATCCCAAAGAAATGAAGTGTTATTTTCAGGAGATGCATATAGCCATGCGTTTTTTCTACAAAGTTACACACAAAACGATGAAGAAATTTTTCCTTCCCTTGTAAACTTTGGAGTTCAATAATGTTGGTTGGGGTAGGTAAGGCCAATATAATTGCTATCTTCAAAGGATCTATTCAGATACCGTCTTTGGAAACCATGAAGCCAAGAAGATGTCCAGTCTCAACATAGAAAACACACTTATGTGCGTTAAGCCGAATGTCATAATGACGACATCGAAGGAAAATGTTCCTAAGATGCCCTGGATGATCCTCTCTCTGCTGCGAATGAGCAGAGAGGTCATCCAAATACGGTTCCATAATGTGTTTAATATCGTGAAAAGCGTAGGACATGTCTCGCTGGAATGTAGCTCTGACGTTTTTCAAACCAAAGGGTAACTTTCGATAAGTAAAGGTTCCGCACAAAAAAATGAATGTCATTTTATGTTGGTCGACGGGTAAGATTTCTATCTGATTATAACTAGAGAAACTATCCATAAATTAGAAAATGACACTCCCAACATAGTTATCAATGATTTGATCGATATGAGGAGTGGGAAATTTGTCCTTAGGACAAGCCTTATTCAAATCTTGGAAATCGATACAAACCCTAATAGTGCCATGTTTCTTAGCCATAAGAACAATATTGGATGCCCACTCAGTTAGCGGTATGGGATAAAACCAAATTTCAGAAGTTTTTCAACCTCAACTTGTATTGACGTAGCTTTCCTTGGATGGGCTTGATGAATTTTTTGTTGAACTGGTCTCGCCATCAGGTAAGTTTTGATCTCATGTACAATGATGGATGGATCAATCCCAGGAATTTATTCATATGTCCAAGAAAAAACATCTTGGAATTATTTGAACAAAGTTCTACATATTTCAATTTCTTCCGTTGAATAGTTCTGGCCTACATGAATATGTTCAACTATTCTAGGCTTTACTGATATGTTGATGGGAGTCATCTAAGTGATATTAGACAAATTCCCTTCGGAATCAGTGTCTTGTAACAACACAGGCATTTGAGGATTTTTGACAATATCAGAGATAATGAGAGAAACAAAATTGGAGTCTACCGAATTGGCATGGGGAAGGAAAGAAGATCTATGGTGATGGTCTTCCCATACAGATTCATCTGGACACATGATCTCCATAATAAATTCATCCGATGGAAAATTCTGTGAGAGATGATCTAGAGTGGGGAGAGGAGGATATAGCTAATAGGGTAGATGGTAAGGATTCGATACCACTAGATGATGATCATAATAGTATATATCAGAAGCAAATTGTATGGCATCGTAGAGTGATTCATGAGGACCGAGAGAAGGTGTCTTAACAATTTCTTTACCTTTAGGAATGTGCTTGGCTGTAGATATTATATTCACTTTTGCTACTTTCGTACTAGGAATAATTAAGGGAAAAACACCCATAAGAGATTAATCCTTCAACAAACCGACCCCGATCGATTGATAAGGCAGAGGGGATTTCCCTAGCATAGGAATATTGTTCGCGGTAGTGACAATAACATCACGTGAGCAAAAATCAAGTTGATCTATGGTCACAATATTCCCTAAGTGAGGGAATTGGAGAGTGCGAAAAAGCGTCAAAGCAGCAACCGCCATAGCGTAAAACTAGTTTCTCCCCAATAGAAGATTGTAATCTAACGGAGCTTCGACCACTTCCACTTGTATGGAAACAATCTTTCCCCCAAGCTGGATCAATAGTGCCGGTAGCAGATCATGAGGTTGGAAACCTTGTCCGATGAAATATTTAGAAGTTGTAGGTGACTTAGTAAGTTCGGGAGAACCTATGGTTCTCCAACAAGACATAGACAAAACTAAAGTGGATGCTCCTTCGACTAATACAGTACGATGGACCTTCCTCCCAAATACTATGGTCACAATTTGAAACGCAAGATGGTGGGATAACCTTGATTTTTTATTGTCCACAATAAAATGAATACTAGTAGTATTATCCGAATCTAAGGCCCCTAAATCCATTAACAGATTTTTACGCTACGCATGGAAGCTTTGGAGTACTTACAGTGTAGACATAGCACAAGGTGCTTGAGCCAAACCCTCAACAACATTGTAGAATTGAGTGGCTTGAGCACTTAGATTAAATATATATTTCTGGATGGTACTTTTGGGAGGGCGCAAAATCAGGTTGAGGTTAGGTTTCTCAATCATAAGAGGGCCATTAGAAGGGGGTGGAAGAGAAGAATCCGTAGAAGGATATTTTTTGGAAGAAGCACCTTCATCCTTATTCTCTATTGGTTTGTCATATGTTTGACTACGTGTAGTCAATTTAATAGTTTCAACGGACATCATTCGGATTTCCTCAGTAGAGGTAGAGGTTCCTTGTGAAGACATGTGGTCAATTAATTGTTGTTGAGATGGAAAAGGATCGGTAAGTACCATCGATGTAGGGTTAGTTTTCAAAAAAATATTAATTTCTTCACGACGAGGGCACTCCGTTGTGAAGTGGTCACATCCACATAATAGGAACATGTACTTAACTTTCCCCCTTGATTTGTTTTCATTCTTTGAGGTCGCGGTCTTGGGGATCTCTTGTTGGTTTCCTGACTTTTTACCTTTTCCTTTCTTTTTATTACCATGTGTTTGTGTATTTTAAATAGCATTCACCTCGGCAGAAACCGTAGGAGGAGAAGGAATAGTGGTGGAAGTAATTTGGTGCTTAGTAGGTTTCACTACGAATGGGGGTTGGATTCAACCTACAACACCATCAACAGGAGTCTCTGCAGGTGGCTTGGCAGGGTCGGTGTTGGGACAAGGAGCATGAGGGATCAGATCATACAAAGTTCTAGACTGAGAATAAACTAAGTCCAAATATTGAGCCCGACTAATAGCCTGCTCTTCAATGACAACACCACCCATATCCACATCACAGGAAATGGGAGGCAACAGGGATTTGGTAAACCAATCAGCTAAAAATAGGATTGGGATAGGAGCTTTAATTAGCCTTTGATGTCTCCTCCAATCATGAATATGATCCGATATATGGGTGGAATTATTTTGTCGAAGGGATGTCAAAATATCTGTACTAGTTTTGTAACGGATAGGTAGCTAGAAATGGGTAAGGAAAACCATTTCCAACGAGATGAAATCCACAAATGAATATTGTAGAAGCTCAATGTACCACTTGGAAGCCATGCTGATCAAAGCTCATTGGAAGAGTCTGAAATGGATTGAATCGTCCATCAACTAGGAGTTGGAAGAACACCATAAATGGAATGTCATAACATGATTTTTTGGATCTTCTCCCTGCTTCACATCAAACTTAGGGATGTTTGATGGTACCTTGACCAAGATTGTAGGCCATGAAAGGTTATGTTGGATGGGATCGTTGATCAACTTGGACAAGTCAGGCAAGTCCAAAGTTGCCAAAAGTGGGAGTTGTCGATTAGGTTGTACATACTAGTAATATTGACATGGCATATGTATACTAGTAGGACCATAAGTTGATTGGTATATCAACTATTGGGGTGGTGGATTTGCAGATGATCCTCTTGATGGTATACTTCTTGAAGGAGATGGGCCTCTAGGAGGAGGGCCTCTAAGTGGTGGGCCTCCAAGTGGTGGTCCTCTAGAAGGTGGACCTCCAGAAGTGGGTCCTCCAAGAGGTGGAACTCGAGATGATGGTCCTCTAGAAGGGGGTTTTCCAGGTGGTGGTCCTCCAGAAGGTGGACCTCCAGATGGTGGTCCTCAAAAGGTGGACCTCTAGGTGGTGGTCCTCTAGAAGGTAGACCTCTAGGTGGTGGTCCTCTAGAAGATATACCTCTAGATGGTGGTCCTCCAGAAGGTGGACCTCCAAGTGGTGGTCCTCCAGAAGGTGGGCCTCCACTGGGTGGCCCTCCAAAAGGTGGTCCCCCATAACCTCCAACAATATTCATAGGTGTTCCTACAGGCATAGGCATATATGACCAATTAGGTTTCCCCCATGGTGTAAACATATTTTTGGGGTAAGGCATCCCAAGATAAACAATCCCTGAAGATGTAGGTTGATAATTCACATTGCTTACAGGTGGTTGGTTTCTCGGGTAAGCATAAACCCAAGAAGGTTAATTAACTAAAAGTTGCACCCCTAAGGGTTTTCTTGTAATAGAAGGAGGAATAACCACATTGGTGTTTGTGGATGAAACAATGACTGCTGGTTGTCCTACAACAAGGTTTTTCCTTGTACTAAAAGTAGCTCCACTAATCAATGAAACAACTTAGGCTGGGGGTTACCCCCCAGTGGTAGAATATATGGCAGAACTAGAGGCAGATGAAGGGTTTGGAACTAAAGGAGTAGGAATGGAGGGTTGACCTGGATCATATGCTACTATACCTCGACCCGATGATCCTAAATCAGGAGCTACTTTAGACGATGAAATTGCACGGTATCCTTGGGGGGTCACTTCCAAATGATGGGGAAGAGGAGACGAGCTCATCTTCTTAAGGATTTCTTGAAAGTTACGCAAATGATCAATAGATAGTTGGAGGCCCTTAAAGAATTCTACATTCGAAGGAAACTCTCGCATGGGAGTAACATATGAGGGCCTAGTGGTCCCATATTCATAAATGGATTTCCCTAGGGAAGTTCTACAGAATGGAGCATTTGGGCCAAATTTTGCTCCTACGGTATCATCGGATGGGTGATTGAATACCCAATCCGATGAACTAGGTCGAATTTCCATTGGGAAATGGAAGCTAGTATCAGCCACAAGAGGCTGTTGGACTTTCAATGGATAATCATAAGAAGTAAATTCTTCCCCAGCTTCCACAACTGGATTCCCTTCCATACATGAATCAGCCGTGACATGTTGGTTTGTGGCTTCCATTGTTCTCTCTTACACAATAGGAGGAAATTCAGGTGGTAAGCCTTGTACTCTTTGAGATCATGTCGAAGGTAACTCAGTCAGATTGTTGGTTACAAAATCATAACCTAGGGTTTGAAACTAGAATCACACACAAAATTACTCCTACGCAAGCTAAGGTCACAAGCTAACTTAGGTGATAAGAGGGGCTAATAAAAGTTGGTTCCTTACTAGGATTGTCAAGTCTTTGCAACTCATGATATATCGTAGGGTTCGACAGTAAAGCGCGACAAGGAGGATTGGGACCATACCCTTGCCTAAATACCCGACTACCTGGACGACACGTATGTAGTAGCTCCCCGAGTGTTTTTCTCGGTGTATTGCTCCAACAAGATGACCAAAAATATTTTCTTAGTTGGTTTAGGGTATCTAAGAAGGGTTTCTTGATATACTCAAGGAACATGGGAGCTCAAATCCATGTTAGTGTTTTCTAATGCACAACCGCTCAACAAGAGCCTTCCGATATCCTACCGAGTACGTGAAGTACCTTTCGATATAACTCAAGGGTATGTGAAAGGCCATTCGATACACTAATTGGTACGTGGAAGAACTACAAGCCCTCGAGATGCAGTGTAGGCCATAAAATGGCAGATCCTATGTTTATAGACGCCAAAACACGTCTTCTAACTTATCACTCAATTTTATAAAAGTTTTAACCTAGAACTAGCGTTAATTTTATCTTATACGATTAAGTGAATGCATGAGGTGTGTACAGTAAAAGTAAAACCATGCAACATGATCATGTAAATTTTCACTTGATCTTTCAGGGTATGCCCTACTTATAGGAGAGATGGTGATCAATTTTTGTTTCCAAACATTAAATCCCAAACAACACGCTGAACTATTTCTCAATTTGCAAGCAAGCAAAGACTTCTAATAACCAATCTTGAAAGTAAATGGAATAAGATATCTTTTCTAAAAGAAAGATGTTGTAACTCCTTGGCGCACTAAACTCTTTCAATTCTTCAAAAGCAAAAAGACCTAACTCAAACTATGGTAATTTTGTTGAGAAAAGAGCATGTAAAGAAGGGAAAAAACATGAAATCCTTAAAGTTTATGCAACTAATCAAGTATCCAATGGTTCATCCTTAAACACAAACATATGATCAATCTCAAAAAAAAATCTTAATCAAAAGTGTAAAAGCAATCTTCTATTAAGATATGAAGAACAAAACAAAGAAACCAAAACCAAAACACTTTCTTTTCAGCTGATATAGCAACACTCAGAGATATGACTATATAGCTACTTTTCTTTTCAGAACAAAACCCAAGCATAGCAAGCAACTGAACAAACCAAAACAAACTAGCTCTTTGAAAGAAATGAAACGAGTCCTTAACACTTTCTAGATTTTAAATAGTCAATGCAATTATCAATAACACAGCTAGAAACAAACTCAGGAAAGGAAAAAAACTCATGCTATGTTTTGAAATTACACAAGGATAAAACCCTAACATGGCACTGCTTCTAGGAGGTGCTGAACAGAGCGTTACCGCCTGGGCACCACTTCTTTCCCACAGAAGAATAACAGTGGCACCGCCTGTTGTCAACTGTGTTTGTGCGGTGGCACCGCTTCTTGCCCTCAATAAAAGCACATTGTCTCCTTTAGGTCTCAAAAACAAAGCACCAAGCGAAAAAGAGAAAGTTAGATATCAAATTACTGGCATCAAATCACAATAAAAAACAAGAAAATGAAGCATATGAAGCAGATCTAGTCAAATAGAAACCAAATCTCACTGCAAAACTAGTAGATTCGAACACTGAAAAAGTTGAAGTTTGGAGCAAAGGCAAGAAATGGAAACCAAGAAATATCAGAAGTTCTTAACACTCTCCCCAGTATGGTTGCCAAATTTGTTGCTAGAAATACTCACCTCCTACGGACATGAGTTGTTTCCCTAGCTTGAAATCCTTCACAACTAGAACAAATGGGTAACAACAATAAACAATACTTTCCCTAAGATAGATAGATGTTTGGAATGAAACTTTCACCTGTTACATAGTGTGATGCTCAAGAGTACTAGATATCCACAGTTTACCTGCAAAAACACATCACAAAGCACACAAGATTAAAATTACCAAATACAATCTACTATCTTATATCATTGACTAAGGAATTTGATAAAAAAACCAATGATTAAAACATAATAGGATTTATGGGAAAGGAAATTTCATTGCATAATCAAATAAAGAGAGAGATTACAACTAATATGCCTTAATGTTGAGATGTCTCCTCTCAAACAAAGTGTTGCCTCCAAATCTTCAAATTGTCTTCCTACTGGTCACCCTCCTTTGATAGATTTGGCCATATTTTTGGTCTTATAGCATTATCTTCCTCTCTTTACCTATGGGGGGTGAAACACTAATTATAGTTGTGGGAGGATAGGAATGGTTGAGATTCTCATGGGTGAGGTGGAAGGGAGATCCTAGAAGGAGGGATCTCGAGTCCAAGTGGTCCAGGAGTGTAGGGATGAGGGTGCCATGAAGCTGATCTTCGAGAATCTTCTCTCTTTCCTTTTAAAACTCGAGCACCGCTCTTTTTCTATTGAGACAGAGCATTACCAGGGCTACATCGCTTATTGCTCAAAGGGAGTAGGCAGTGACATGGCTCATTTTCAACTGAAAAATGGTGTTACTGACAAGGGTAATGCACATTGTCCAAAGGGAAAAGGCGGTGGTGGAAAAAAGTATGAAAACATGAATCCTGGCCTGGGTCTAACTTCATATTTTGAGGATTTGAGGAAATTTCCAATGTTTTGGTTCTCGTTACATGGTGGTGACGAGAAATGTGTGTAACAATAAACTTCATGTAGTATCTAGTGTGTCCTAGTGTCGCTCTTAATTGTTTAACTGTCATAGGTGGTGGTAGGTTGAGGATGATCACAATATCAGCTGGGTCAACCAAAATTCCGTCGCAATAGACCACATGGCCCAACATAGCTCCAAAAGGTGCGCAAAAGATACATTTCTTCAAATTTTGGGAAATTTAATACTAGCGACAGTGTTCCAGCATCATTCTCAGGCTCTCTATATGGTCTTTTATCAGCCCAAATATTGTTCAATCATCGAATTAGACTTCAATAAAATTTTTGTATAAAGTCTTTAAAGGTAGCCACTACGATTCTAGAAAAAATCACAAGCGCATTCTTAAGTCCAATAGGCATTATCGTATATTAGAAACATCCCCAATCCGTTGCAAAGGTAGTCTTGTATTGATCGTCCTATGCAATCCTGAACTAATGGTAACCAAAAAATCCACTAGTGGAATAGTACATCTCTTGCCCTCCAACATTCTCCTGTACCTCATATGTAAATGGAGTCGGAAACGGGTCGTGCAAACAAGCATCATTCAACTGCCTCAGGTTGACACAAATTCTTACTTCAACCGAGGTCTTCTTGTCCTGTACTACAATTAGGTTAATCCACTCTGATTCCTTGACAGGTTCTATAACACTTGCCTCTAGCATTCAATCCAATTAAGCCTTAACCTTTTCTTTGTATCATGGATTCAATATGTATGGTCATTGCTTGACCAGTTTTGTGTCAGACCTCAAAGGTATCTTCATTTTACCAAGGTCTCTGAATATTCTTTTCATTTTTGAAAAATTTGGTAGGGCACATATCCTAAAATTCATGCAACAAATCAATGATCTTCCCCACAGTCTCATCATCCCAATAATCTCTAATATTGGCGAACTTTGGATTTTCATGCGAGCCAATATTACTTTCTTAACTTTAAGTGGACTTAGGAATTTCTTGCTGGAAATGCCAAATCCTTCCATTGCATGCATAAATTCTGACTCAGGTATGTTTATGTCGAGTGAATCATCGTCATCCGGTTCTCCCATGACATTGTAACATTCCATCCAATGGTGGATTGTCGCGCTGCACTTATGGAAATTTGTAGTTACGATAGGGATTTCCTCAAATATCTTCTCTTTCATTATCTGCAGTGCAACATAATTTGTTGGATGATCACTTGAAAACTCAAATGTGTGTGTGAATCTTGTAGGTAACTCTTCCCACTCAAGAGTTCCTCGTCACAACTCTACTGATGTGTACCAATTCCTTGGTACCATATCCAATGTATGTACAAAACAATGAACCCATTCTTATCATGGATACTCTTTCCATGTCGTGCGACAATACTAAATATGTTCAACAGGATTTTCCAATCCTGTATACTTGCGATCATTATAACTGATCTCTTGTCCAAATCTAATCTCCAATAATCTTCTACATTGCGGCCATTCGGAGATAGATTGTTTATGTGTACCCCGTCATCTAACGGGCTTATCTTTGAGCACAAAGTCCAAAGCGGACAATCGCTGCGATTATGTGACTTTTGCTTCAAATTATACTAAGAGTGATGCAAGATTAGGCATACCTTCTTTTATAGGATGCTCACTTGCTTCAGCTTCTACCCATCGCACATATCTTGTAATTCTTGCGTATCTTTGCATGGAATCTTCATGCAACTGATTCTTCCAATTTTCTAATGCTTCGCCTGAATCGGATGAACAGGAGCTAACACTCCTCCAACTAAAATTTCCATCGGTTGTTGGATTTATATAGTCATCTTTTGAAGACATAACATTATATAGCTGATCCAGATAATTACCTTGGCCTTCACTGTTCACTGGATCGACATATCTCTTCCTTTCGAGTGGATCAATTGGTGCGATCACTCTTATCTCTGAATCTTCAAAAGACAAGATTATTTTTCATAAAATTAATTATGGTCTGATTATCTATCACCCAATCAATTCCCAAAAGTGCAGGATATGGGTTTGTATCATCGACAATGTCGATCACTTCAAAGTCTGTGTATGTCCTCAGGCCTTCTACTTGGATAAGTACTTGATTCAGTCAACCAATGGGTAGAACCTTTGACTAATTTTCTAGCATTAGTTGAATGGGAGACCAATCCAGTCACAGCTTATTCTTGCTTTCCCATGTCTGTCTTGTCAAGATATCAACATGAGAGCAGAGATATAAAATGATATAGTCCATATCATAATCTCCTATCAGTGTAGTCATTCATAGTTCACAACTAGTTTTTAATCTTTTTCCGATATGGTTAACTCTTTTTTCAGGTCGCGGGTCTTCTGTAGTTTCTTATATGAATGCTGACAATTCAGCTACAACATCTCTATCATGGATTAGTGCTAAACAACTGTCTAAAAATTCTTTGAGCTTACTAAGATTTTTCATTGGCTACTTCCTAAGTAGTTGCTCAAATATTTCGAGCATTTCCTTTACTTGTCTCCATGTCGTCACTTGATTAGTATCAACAAATTTTGGTCACACTTCTAGGAATACTTCCTTTTCCTTCTGGACGTCTAATGGTACTTTATTTTGTGTCATCGGTCACACCTGTGGTTGTCCATGCTGTGTATTTTAGTATGCTCCCGTCGCAACACCTCCTCTTGTAACAATAAAAAAAATTGGTTCTATTGGCTCGGTATAAATCATTTGGATTTTTTGGTTCGGATTCTGCACAGGATTGGTATTTACCACGGTTCGAGCCTTCCATTTTGCAATTAATTGCGGACACAGTTCAACAGTGTGGTCAAATTCTTTACAGTATGTACATGTCTTCGCAGGACTTGCACAATCTCAAGAAAAGTGTCTTGGTTGTCCAAAGTTATAACATATGATTTGGCCTCTTCCTCGACCAAATCCTCCTCCTCCTTGTTGTTGTCTTCGGCCTCGAAAATTTCCACCCCCCCTTGGCTGAGGGTAGTGTTGCTGCTACTGATTCTATTGATATTGTGGTCGAGGATATTCTGGTTGTTGAAATTGTGTTGGTGTATATTGAGCAGGCTGATACTAAGGTTGCACTCGTTCAACTTGCATCTGCTCATCATTCTTCATCAAGTAGGTTTCCACCGTTTTCTCTTGGAGCAGCTGAAGTGCTCTGCAATCTTTCTCATCATATCCTACTGATTTAGAAAATTCACAGTACATATTTGCTGGTGTACTTACAAATTTCTATAAATATAAACATTCTTCCCACTTATGGCATGTAGTTTGACATATTCCACACTAAGGCATCCCTTGGGTGTTTATCGGGTTCAGCACCCCTGCTGCGACATAATTCATGAGCACTGGACATTTATCTTTGTGGTGTTCGTATGTTCCACATCTTGTACACCATAACTCCTCTTGAACTTCTTTGCCTTTATTGATGTCCTGGAGTTGCACCGTAAGATTATCCAGTTGTGACTGAATCTGCATCATTCCTACGGTAGTTTCTCCAATTGGTGAGGATTATAGTTTTGTGGCTATTTCCAGAGCTTCTGCCTGCGACAAAATCTCATGTTGCATCAATGGAATCCGGATGTGCAGTAACAACGCAACAATGAACCATTCCTTATCTTGTACATCCCACATCTGGAAGCTTACTTTTGTCATCAATGTCTTGAATATATGTTCCAAGTCCCAGATAGGCTCTGTAGTAGCTGCTTGATTTCTTTAATATTTGTAATGCACTACGACTTAGACTTCATATTTCTAAACTCATATATCATTCTGATTCGAATATGATCGATTTTTTTCTACACAAATCCTACTAAAACTATAGAAAACTTCATGTATCAGTCTAGTGCACGACCTCGCAGAGTCGTGACCATCTATGCTTTCTTTATGTTCTCATTTTGGATCTTTCACACAGTCCATACGGCATCATAGAGAAACCGATGTTGCTCTGGGTCTTCTAACCCATTTCCATTGAATATTGGCAACTTAATGTTGGTCCCAGCCTTTATGTTGGTTCCTTATACACTTGGGAAATTTTTTTGAGTAGTCAGACTCCCTTGTACACTATTCACAACGTTAGTACTATTTATATTTACAAGTATACTTGGAGACGATTTTCTATATCTTACCTCCAGTGATGTATGCAATGTTATAGGTGTACCGTACTCGTGCTCTGGTCTTGGAGTTTATGTTGATTCTTATGATTCTTTCTCTCCTTCGGATATCGCTTGATATTCTTCTTCTTCATCGCAAGACCCTTCATCTAAGTCCGACACAAGCTCATAGTGTTCTCCTATGGTCGTACTATAAATCCCTCTTCCTGTCAAAGTCTTTCTTCTTTTTCCCGATCTAAATATTCTTCCGCTTCTTAAATAACTAGCCTCTAGTTTAGCTCTGGTATCTCCAGGGAACATATCAACTTAGTTTCTGCCATTTTTCACACAGTTCTGCTGCGACATATCCAACCTTCTTCACACAGTTTTCAACTGTTACATTCGCAGGATTCCTTTTTCACATATGAGCATTTTTACCACGTCTTCAAAGACGACAGATGTCTTTCGTGGGGTCCTTGTAAAAAAATTATTTCAACCTCTCTATATGAGTTTATTGTGTCGACAAAAAAATCAGTAACGTATCCCTCTAAAATATTGTCTACCCAAAAATCAACAGCCCTCGACAGAAGGTTGCTCAAACTTTTTAGTCGTTGAATCAACTAAGGAGTCTACTCTGCCAGTTCTCCTCCTTGGAAATTTCTTTGTTGGGTTGCCAACCTAGACAACCACTCATGCAACACAATGGGAAATTCACAAAAAATCCTCATGAATATTCATGTAGAGGTATTGACCCAACCACTCTATTAGGTTCTACCGAGATCCTTTACTCTCTTCTCATGCAAAATGTAATGCTTTGAAATCCACCTAGTCTTAGATTTCAGGCTTCGTCGGATGTCACAACATATCCCTCACCAAAATAATTTAGGTCCCAACAATGGAACCATTTGTTGGCCTTCTGGTGTCTCTTGACCCAGGTTCAGTCCCTTCGCTCCTGCGCACAACAAACCCCAAGATATCATCCCAACAGAGCAAAGTCAAGTCGGCAACGCCTGCGAAGCAGATGTAATCTCACCTGAGATATATTTCTATGGGTAACTGCCATAACCATGTTTCATAGTTGGGTGGGGGATTTCACGTCCCTTGGTATTTTACCAAGGCGCTTGATCGAAGCCTATGGATGGATTATTTTGCTTACTATGCACAGTTATACTGCGACACACTTCTTCCCTTGTAAATAATATAACAAAAATCCCAGTGCAGCATATATACATTCAACTTATAACATTGTGACTAATATATGTAGACTCATTCCTAAGAAAATACATAAGCATTCATTCACAACAACATATATACATATGACGTAAACACATTCATCATTCACACATAAAACACAAAATCTAATGTGAAAACCCATCTGAGAAAAACCTCAAAGGTGCTCTTCATCTGGCATGAGAAATATATGGTACCTTTGGTCTGCGCACTAAGTTGCAGACCTTGTTCTAGATCTTCCTTGCTTATCTTTATAGAATTCTCTCTCCTCTCATGCTCTCTTATCTTATGTCTTTGGTCTTTCTCTACCTGATTGTACTGCTAATATGCACACACTCCGGATCGACATAGTCTCTTCTACACTTCTACGCACTTAGCTGTAGATTCTTGACTCAATGCACTTAGAAAAACTAACAGACAACAATAACTAGAGAGAGTCTGAAGCTAGGGAGTGTCTAACCCGCATATAACTTGGGTTCCTCCTTTTATAGACTCTTTACATGTCAATTTCTCAGCTGACTTCGTATACTTAGCCAACAGGCTATCTTTCCTATTCTAGCGACACATGACAGTAGGCACTAACGACCTGACTTACAAAGATACCTTCATACGTGTAGCTTCCGTCAACTTTAGTCGACCTCGTACCCACGATATTTATGACATGTCACTTTCTAACCGTTGCACGCTTTCTCACACGGCTCCACTTTGTCTCCTTCTTTCCTTCTATTACAGATTTCTTTTGTCGTGATATCTTCATCTATCCCAACATCTTCTTCTGTCGCAATTTCCCTTCTTCAACTGCTTCCTCTTTATCTACCTCTGTCGCACCTCATTCTCCTTCTTTTCCTTCATCTGCTCTTCCTTCCTTTATTGTGTCGATGCCTCTATCGCAACTCTCTTCTCTTCTTTTTCCTTAACTCCTTTCCATACTTGGGCAAAATTCTAAGTGAATTCTGTTTACCTTTTCCTAGGCCCAATAATCGATTATAAAGTATCAAAATTGCCACTACTAAAAAAATTACTCAATTACTCTCTGTAGATGATGTTGTTTTATTGGAAAATTTTGGTGGATGAATGGAAACATTTTTTGAGATTATTTCACTTTTTTGTGTTGCAACTAGGATGTAGGTAAGTACCAGTAAGTCTAGTTTTCTTCGAAATACAGCTGATGATGTTGTATTTGCTCAGATTTCAACTATATTCCCTTACAAAGATGAGGGTATTGAATGTGGGATAAAGTATCTTGGATATTTTTTAAATCCCAATAGTTATAAGATTGTTGACTGTTTATGACTAGTTAATAAAATAGAATAATGAATAAGTAGATAGAGCTACATGTTATTATCATTAGGAGGAAGGCTCACATTGGTATGATATATGCTAATTGGGACTTTGGTGTATTAGTTTTCACTAGCTAAAGTTCCACAAGCTATTATGAATATGATCAAGCAGTAAATCTACAACTTTCTTTGCTCGGGTACTGCATATAAGGAGAAGATTCATCTGGTACGATGGGACAGACTATGCCTTCCAAAAGTTTTCGGGGGATGGGACATTAAGAATATGCATTGTTCAATATTGCATTGTGTATGGAAATTTTCTGGAGATATTAATTTGTTGAATTTTAATTGAAATATGTTGAGCTTTGAAATTGAATCCTTAATTGTAGAATAACTGAGTACTTGAAATCAATGAACCATTCCTACACATAAACATTCAACCATAACACAGGATGTCCCTAGGGAAAACCCCCAAAACAATGAGGATGAAAAAACCAAAACAAATATTCTCGGTATAATAATGATAGATAACAGAGAATGTCTTTTAAAATAGTGGATTGCTTTCGGCACCCCAAGTGCAAGATAAGATAACTTCAAACACCCCAGGTGTTACCACTGAGAAATAGAAAAGAGAGATCAACCAGATAAACTTTGTAGTGTGTCCAACACATAAATAACTTTCCAAATTCATTGTCATGCAAGATGTAGTGAATCACTAGACACGGAATTAGGCTCTCATGCAAAATGTAGGAAATTCCTTCTTAGGAGAATAGCTCTGTTCTTTGGTTTCTTCAATCCTGCATAATACAATACGCAATGCCTTTCATGCTTGACATTAAACCATGCTCTACTAACTTGAGGGTGAAATCACCTTCCAACTATATGTAAGATCACTTATTTAGGATGCTAACTCAAGTGTCATCATGCAAGTGTTGTAACTCAAGTGTCATAACTTAAGTGTTGTCATTTAACTTTAGTATCATATTTTAATTGAACTAAAGTGTCGTCTTTTAGTTTAACTAAAGTGTCATCGTGCAAAAACACTTTAGTTAACTAGTTCTTCTTTATTAACACTTTAGTTAACTATTTTTAACTGAAATCATGTTGATTGATTTAGTGAAGTGACCACTGTGAGTTATCCTTTAATTAAATGAGGCATACATTGCTAATTGAACTTGAGCTTTAACAAATAGAGTTCTCTTTATTCAACTAAACTCTTATCATGAGCAATTTGAATTATCCTTATTCTCTATGCATCTTATGTGTATCTATTATCTTATCTGCATGGTTCATATGTGCTAACTTTAACATATCTACCATATCAAATTATACTAAGAATATTTTCCAGATGTTGTGATAATATTGTATTAATCTCATTCCAAGTGGTCATATGCTAAAGTAATTATGTCCAGAGGTGGACAGTCTATAGAGGAGACTTAATAGATCATCCATCTCAAGTGACCATGGTTAGTAATACATCACACAACATTACTGCTTTTACATGCAAAGCATCACCTCTATGTTGGAGGTCCACCTCAATGCATGAGGATCTTACTTTACACACAAGTCCTTAGCCACATCCAACAAGACTGTACAACATCATCACTTTGACATATAAAAGGATTCACCTCAATACATGGGGATTAACCTTTTACACATAAGTCTTAGTCATTCTTGAGTCCAACCCAATAATTTTACTCCAAGTTCTTGAGTCCAACTCAGTCTCCCTACCTCAACACATGAGGCCCAATCCCGACACACAAGATCAACTTGGAGAATGACTTGTGATGTTTTAACTTTAACATTATTTAGTATTGGTTTACAGTTAGATGTTGTTAAAGCCAAATGCCCTAAAAACAAATCCCTATTTCACTAGATCATGAATCCTATAAATTATGTCAAAGGGGCATCTTATTTTTGGAATGGATTTATTTGGACCTTGCTATGGATTAGTAGGTGGCTTACTTGGAAAGTTGGTAAAATAAGTCAAGTCATTGTGGGAGTGGAACCCTTCATTGGAGACGTGGAATCTTTTCTCCTCTCACCTTTCCTTCGTGATTTAATTGTAGATATTGGATTCATTACATTGTATCAGATCAAAAGATCCAATTGGACAAGGAATATCAAATCATATTAGCTAAGTGCTAAGGATTTGGGCCTAGGTGGACAGTGTCCAAATGAATGGAATAAATACATTAGTACACTGTATAGATATGGATCTGTCTGAATGAGGAGGAAGATCTCCTGGTATGGGGTTGGAATAATTCTACATGACAAGTAAATGCTAAAGTTTCCTTTGAAGCAATTCCTCTTGCATATTATGAAGGTTGATATAAATGGTGGCATATCAGGCTATGGAAATGGAAGATCTCGATGAAAATTTAATGTTTTCATTGGATTTGTTTATAAATTTATTTATTGACACTGGATAATCTATAAAATGGAGGTTGGAATGGTCCTATTTTTTGTATTATATGTAAACATGATTGTGAATTAGTTTCACATCATTTTGTACAATGTTCCATTTACATACAGAGTCGGGAAGGTATAAGAGATGATGTTTAGATTATACATCATTGGGGCAATGCATCAGTTGAAGAAAATTTTGTCATTGGGTGAATACAATTAAAATCCATAAGTTCCTTCCATATTTCATATCTTGAGGTGTTTGGAAATCCAAAAATGAAGCTATATTTGAGTATGTATGCTTCCATAGTATTCAACCATTGTGTTAAGAATTCTGGAATGTCACCGTGTAGAAGATTAGATTGACCGACGCGTTTCGGGTGGACACTACACCCATCTTCAAGATTGTAAGAAGCTTCTTATAATCCTGAAAATGGGTTCAGTGTCCACCCGAAACGCGTTAGTCGATCTAGTCTTCTACACCGTGAAATTCCATAATTCTTAACAAAATGAAGCTATATTTGAAAATAACGTTCCAAATGTGGAGATATGTTGTAGGAATATACTAAAATTTTATAGATAAGTCCTCATTGGAGGGGAGAAAAAGATTAGCAGACAGACTGTTGAGCATACTTTTAACATTCATGCAATTGTTAGCTTCTTTGACGGGGCAACATAGTTGGGAAACTGTGGTGGTGGGGTATACTTAAAAAATAATGAGGAGCATTGCTCTAAACTTTGGATGAGTTGTGGGTAGGGCTCTAGTACAAGAGTTGAATTTTTTACACTTTGGGGATTAATGTACTTTGATGCTACTATTGGTATTGATACTTTGTAGGTTCTTAGTGACTCAAAGGTAATCATAAATTGGGCAAATTGTTTATCAAAATTGCAGGTGTTATCATAAGACCAATGGTGCCATCGAATATGTAATATGATTTTATCCTTTTTAGATATTTCCATCAGTAATGTCTATAGGGGTATAGTACCATTGCTTATGATTTGTCAAAGAAAGCTTTAGGAGGATCTGAAGGCATTCTGTTTGTGGAAGAAATTTTGGAGGGAACACTTATAAACGAAGACTCACTTCATATTTTCCTTTAGTCAATGGCTAAATTCGGTTGAACTGTTATTAGGGTAGTTTTTGGTTTGACAATTGTTTATTTTATCACAATAAGGAGCATATAAGTTAGATGTATTTTCTTAATAGTATTTGAGAGTTTCTGCTAGTTTGTATTAAGAATGACTTTGAGGGACACCAAATGCACTCTGCAAAGAATGGTGAATTTTTGCAGGTTTTTTCCTTTTGAAAAAATGTTTACTTTTGCCTTAAAAAAGAGGCCAATATATGTTTGCTATGATTTATTATGTTTATTTTTAAAAGTGGTCTATTTATTTATAAATGAGGAGAAGTAATTCATTAAATTAATTAGTAGGGATATGGTGGTTATATTTATTTTTAAAAGAGGTCTATTTATTTCTAAATGAGGAGAAGTAATTCATTAAATTAAGTAGTAGGGATATGGTGGCTATTAAAGGGATCGAAATTTTAGTAGTGCATGAGTAATTCTTATTTTTATGTGTCATCAAGTATAGAGTTGAACTCAATTATAACTCAAACAACTATGTAGAATGTATGGTCTTAAAGCCTTTCATGATATGTGCTTTGGATTATGGTGTAAAGAAGCTCTAAGTTTTTGGAGACTCAACATTGGGATATATATTGGATGCTTGATAGGGCTTAGTTGCATTCCAATACTTTTCAGGCTTTAGGATAATCGTTATTGCCTATGTTTTGACTATATCACATTTAAACATGTTTTTAAGCAGTTTAATTTCATTGTTGATTCTCTTTCTAAAGCAATCCATGTTAGCAAATGGTTGTATGGAGTTAGCATAGACAAGAGAGAGGTCGAATTTGTTTTTTTCCATATAAATCGGACGATAGTGCCTTGCTATCACTGTCTATTTTCTCTCTATGATGTATCAATTCTGAAGAGGGGATTCATCTCCTTTCTAAGATGGCATAGGGAGACTTATTATGTATTCATATGACTATTGTATGAGGTATAATTTTTTTCTTTTGGAATCCATATCAACTCACAATACTAAATGCAACAATATTATGAAAGTGCTTATAGAAGTCTCGAGAATGTATTTTCTTTCTAACTATGAATAGAATTACAAAACATTTTACATTGGAGAAACTATAGTTGAGTCTTTAATATATCAAATTCATTTAAATAAGAAAATGTGTTTCATAACAAAAAAAGTATCAAGTATCATGTGATTAACTAAAAATTGCTCAATTTCTACATATTAGCAGTGTACCTTAATCTAATCAACAAAATTGATTAATCTCGACATTGGGAGATGCCAACCTTTAATAGGTTTAGCTAGAAAAGATAGTTCATAATTTTGTATTTAATTTACTTTGATTCAAATTGTAAATCAAATGACAACTCAAATACCTCGTATTTATTAAGTTATGGGAGTGAAAGCATAACTAAAAATGAAGCAAAAGAAATGAAAAAAATGTACACATAGTTATATAGATGGTAACATAGGGGTGGTAGGTGTGGGGGGTGCTTTTTGATCCCGGATGAAAATAAGAACTCAAGTATTTATGGGGTCTAGGTGAAGCATAAAAAAATTAGGATGAGTCTCTTTCTTTATGGTGTGGTCTTACAAAAAACAATCATATCCAAAAGTTGACAATTGTTGAAGATTACATTATTTTAATTCATTGTTTGGAAAGTCCTCTATGTCGAACCATGGGGAGAGTGAAGCATATGCTGAGCGAAATCAAAGAATTTAAAGTTATTCACATCATGCATGCATCCAAAAAATTGGCGGATTTACAAGCCAACAAATCTTGTGTGTTATCCTAGGGCATAATGGAAATAAATGGGAAGGTGGTTGGCTTGGTTATCATTCCTTAGAATTCATGTGCTTACATAGCAAAAATGACCTTGAATTACCTCCAAATTTGGATTTTAATAGTATAGAAAAGTGGCAAATAAAGTTGAGCAACTGGCATGAAAGGATCAGTTCAAGCAGGGTTGTTAAGAGATATAGTCATGATCTAAATTTAATATCAATAAGCATGATAATTCCTCCTTGATTGTGCGAGATTAGGGAGATGAATGGCACATTGATTTCATTGTAATGTAAGATGGATATAATTGTGTCACCTGAGTTCTACAAGAGACTCCTTTGCACCAAGGGATTCCCTCCTTTTGGTTTTTATATAATATCCCTTTGTGGTTGAAACTAGTGTTTGTGCAGTTTTTATGGTGTTTAAGCATAATTCTCTTGCTTTCAATATTTAAACCTTTTTGTTCCTAGTTTTTTACTCTATTTGGAAGTGGAATAAAAGTATAATACTTGGGACAAGGATATATGTTATTGCTCAAAGTACTATTATTATAAGGTATTCATTGTCAGCAGTAAATGATTTATAGTTGTTGATGATATCGATTGACAGTGGGATAATAAGAGAAAGAAGTGGTATGAACGTAATACTCTATGGTTTTCCTTTCCCCACAATTTAATTGGGTTATGGAAGGAAATTATTAAAGAACTGGGATTTGAACTAGGCATTTCCATTGATAAATTATACAAGGTCTTCGACACCAACAATCATACTCTGGATTTGGTCGATTGACAATGGAATTTGAGGAGGCAGTGGGCTGGTGACAAATATTTCTAGGATGTGGCATATCATGGATAATATAACTGAGATGATGGATATAGAAAACAAAAATGAGGAAGTCAAAGACAGTTGTGTTCTCAGGATATTGGTTCAAAAAGTTAACAAGTTGAAGAGGGAAAACTATAACACCAAGTCCATCATTAACATGAATATTTCTATCTCTCGACTTTAGTTTAAAAGATTGTATGACTAGAACATTCTTTTTAACTCCAAATTGGTTATGGATGAAGCATAAATTGAGCTCCTGAAATCCAATTCCTTATCTCAAGAGAAAGAAATCAAGGAGTTCAAGTGTCAACTCTAGAAACAGGACAACAACTAGTAATTTCGGATAACAAGACCTCTAATAGTTCACCTATGGATGGTCAAATGAAAATTGAAAGTGCCAAAGATATGGTGGATCTAATCAAGCAGGAATGTTGGTCACTATAATTGCTCATTAATTAATTGATAAACATAGTGCTCAATATTTATTGTCAACCCATGGAAGTCTATTTATTTCAAAGGTAACCATGCAAAATCTATGCATAAACATTCAGTAACTGATCAATCAACTATACTACCCAATCTTCCTAATTTTCCAGTCTATGCTCTACTTTACTGCTTAATCCAAATTCAACACTAATTCAATTTCCAAGAGATTAAAGAGTTCTCAATCCTTTTAATAGGTTAAGTATGGGATTGACTGCTTCAAAAATAAATTAAATTGTTTTTTCAAGAAGTTAAATCCATAATCACTACCATGAGAAATTTATGCGCAATGATCATCCAGTTTAATCATAAGGAAGAGTTACTTTCTTACTCTATCAATTCATATTCCATTATCAGATCAATAGCCCTTGAAAAGTAAGAAATACAGTTGCACAACACAACTATATCAACAATGATCAATCATACACTTGTAGGAAGAAAACTATACGATATTCAATCAACTGTTTCAACACACCAAGAGAATTAAAATTAGCAATCCTACGCTTAATCTTCACACTATTTCAACATACCAAAGGAAATTAAACTAAAAAATCCTACGCTTAATCTTCACACTATTTCAACACAACAAAGGAAGTTCTGATTACGATTCCACACACAAAATCAAATATAAAAAATAAGCAACTAATTAACTCGACAACTTTGAGAGAAGGTGGGCCCTTTCCTTCTAACAGAGATGCCGCTAGGCACTAATAAAAATCAGTACACAGTAAATTAAGAAGATATCGCCACTTTCATTAAAAACAAAGTCCAGTTACGAAATTATCGACACCTAATGTCACAAGCCTTCCTTCCAAAATAAGCCTAACCTTGTGAACCATCTTGTCTTCCTTTAAATAATAGACAGGACGATTTAGGTCCTCTAAATTCGGATAGCCATGAATATCAAAGATCTTCAAGCCGTCGAATCATCATTTTTACAACAGAAACAATTTCGTTAATTAATTATATTCAAGTGAAATATGTTTGAGAACATTAACACCTTTGATGATTCAAAATGAACCAATACTACAGGAGTCTCAGTTGACCACGTGGAAGATACCTTGAGTTGTTTCTGCAAAGGCCTGAACATGAATCTTGGGGATGTAATGGCTGATCATGAACTGTTCTTGTCCTTGTGTCTCAGCAAGCTAATACACCCAAATTTCCTACAGTTTCGGTTGCTTCATAAATTCGTCACAAGTTAGATCATTAGGCAACAAAATCATAATCACGGGTAAAACTCTAGGCATTAATAAAACAAAGCAATAAACAATTATACCTACTTGGAAACATATTCTTCCTTCAAAATATATATCAAATTAGGTCACATTAGTATAGGAAAACATGGAAGAGGATCATAAAAGGATGAGCAAAAAGGGCCATTTCCAAGGCCCAAGAAGGAACAATCCAACCCTCAAGATGAATACATAAGTACATTCCTGTAATGGTCAGGTCTCAAAATTTTGATCAATTTTGTGATGTTTTATAAGTGCATACTACTCTATGGAAAATTTTGTTGTATGTATTTTAGTAAAATATATCGACATTTTAGAGATAGTATTCCAGTAGCAAGATGGACAGATATCTCACGTCTCATTTTTGTCAAACTGTATGTACAGATCTATGTATTAGAAACCATATACTCAGATGTCCAGTTAATTTGCAACCTCTTTTTTCATATTAATAGAACTACATGTTATTGTTAAAAAAATAAAGATCGTAACAATGTGTATTAATATGTAAAATTTGTGTACATTACTTAGTGAATACGAGCATAAAAGATAAAAGAGGATGAATCACTACTCTGTGCATATACTCTCCCATTCCATGTGAATGTGCTACCTCTAAACCAAGAATATGAGTGGGGATGGAATTTTTGTTAGGATTTATAATCCTCCCTTGACCAAACTGTCTGTTATATTATTTTAGCCTCACTTAGGAGTTTTATTTAATTATTTGATCACTTGGCCTAATGGGGCCACATGTACCAGTTACTAGAGTGTGGGGAACACTGATAGAGGCTAACTACCACTGAATTCACTTGCATGCATCAGTTTAGGTGCCTCCTAGGCCAATCCCTACATTTTAGGATCCATTGGGAGTCCCGACACCAACCTCCTTCAGTCAGTTGGAGTTGGAACTAGTTAAGCTTGGTTATTCTCCAGTTACTTTCAGTTAGATCACAATCAGTTCAATTAGCACCAGTTATGCATGGATGCATGTGGATAAGGTGCCTTTTCTCACCTACCACTTCAGTGAGATTGAGTTAACTGATTATAACTAATTGTGTGACTTAGTTAGACATCTGGAGTTACCACTTGGACTCCGATAGTGATTGAGAAATCTTTAGTTAGTTATGCAGTCAGGTATAGTCACATCCAATTAGGAGATTCGAATTCATCCCTAATTATTCAAATTCTTTTCCTCTGTAACACTATTGTAACACCAGATTATGTAATGAAGATAATATTGTAATTCTCTGAGCAATACTTGTCTGTTTCCTGTGAGATTTGATTTGTTCAGTTTGTATAATTCATTCCAATTCACTGCATCGATAATTTGGACTCATTGCTTGATGATCTAAATAGCACAACAATTATAACATGGTTTCAGAGCCATTTCAAGCAAGCTTCAAGTCTATCTACTCTCCATTGAACACCAGAAGCAGCTGGGTTTCCACAGAAGTCCCACAAAGAGTGCTTTTCTTCCTCTGAATTTATTCAAAGTGGTGGTGCGAGCATGACAGACACTGAGAAGGTGTTCATGTCGAGAGTGAAGGTTTGATTCTAAAAAGTTTCAATGTTTTTTTTGTAGTGCTACGCATCTTGATTGGAGATATTTTCTTATCAGCAGGAGAATTATGGATTCTCAATCTTCCAGAACTTCGATCCTAACACCCTTCAATTATGTTGATTAGAGGGAAGATATGCAATTGGCCTTCCGCAAACAAGGATACTATAGGATAATACTGGGAAGGGATACTGAGCCCCATCATCAAGCTGAGAGAAACAAGTTTATGAACTGATTAGATGAAGCTTTTGGTTATCTATGTACTCATATTTCTAGAGATCTCTTCTAGCACATTGAAGGTTTGAGGACTCCCAAAGAAGCTTGGGAGAAGCTTGAAGTCTTGTTTGGAAATCAAGATGAGCTTCGGGGACACATTTTGGAGAATGAGTTGATGGGATTACATCCTAGCATTTTCAAGACATCCTTTCATTCTCTGCAAAAATTCTCTATTGATTCTTCTATTATAAATTATGTGCATAGTTTACAAATGATTGCTCCAAGAAAGGGAGAATAATTTGATTTCTTTGTCTCTAATGATGTTTTTGGTCTGCAGATAAGTAATTCTTTGGATATTTTGGAAATAATATCAGATTGCAGGAGTGATCCATTCACTCTCATTGATATAGAGCTTCCAACAATTTCCTACATGATTGCATGCACCAATACTCATAATTTTGAAGAAGGAGAAAATTGTGCATCTACCATCTCGGTGGAGCACACCCTTGAATATGATATGAACTTATTTGGATATGATATGATCTTAATTCGATCTGATATGATATTAATTGGTTCAATATTTCAATTTCATGAGCTTCCAGTGTTGCTTGTAGCTGGTCTCATCAATTTTGGTGTTAAAAATCAAGTACCAAAAGTCTCTTTCAAAATTACTCCTGGGGAATCGATGTCAGTTTTCTCTCATAAGTTTCCTGATATTATATTTTGTGAATATTTGGATATTTTGGAAATAATATCATATTTTAGGAGTGATCCATTCACTCTCATTGATCTAGAGCTTCCAGCAAATTCCTACATGATTGCATGCACAAATACTCAAGGTTTTGAAGAAAGAGAAAATTATGCATCTACCATCTTGGTGGAGCACACCCTTGGATCTGAATATAACCTATTTGTATCTGATATGATCTTATTTGGATCTGATCTAATATTACTTGGTTCAATATTTTGGTTTCATGAGCTTCCAGTGTTGCTTGTAGTTGGTCTCATCAATTTTGGTGTGAAAAATCAAGTACCGCAATTCCCCTTCGAAGTTGTTGATGGTGATTTGATGTCAGTACTATTTTATAAGTTTGCTGATGTTATATTTTATGTATCTCTAGATATGGAAATAATATCAGATTTGAGGAGAGATCCATTCATCCTCATTAATCTCAAGCTTTCTGAAAATTCCTACATGGTTGCATGCACCAATACTCAGGGTTTTGAAGAAGGAGAAAATTGTGCATCTACAATCTCGGTGGAGCACACTCTTGGATCTGATATGAACCTATTTGGATCTGATATGATCTTATTTGGATCTGATATGATATTATTTGGTTCATTTTTTAAGTTTCAAGAGCTTTCAATAATGCTTGTAGCTGCTCTCATCAATTTTGGTGTGAAAAATCAAGTACCGCAAGTCTTCTTCAAACTTGTTTTTGGGGATTTGATGCTATTTTTCTCTTATGAGTTTGCTGATATTATATTTTTTGAATCATTGATTATTTATGAAGCTATATCAAATTATGGAGCTCAAGCATACGCTCTCCATAATCCTAGGGCTTCTCTACCTATCTATTTTATCACATGCTCATCTCCTCACAGAACTAGTAGAAATGGAGACATTCTGCATTCTCCTGAACACTTGCTCCTAACACTTGGGGATGATTTTAATTCACATGGTTTGATGTTCAAGGCTGCAATATATTAGTTGGTTGGGTGTTCCTCACATGGTTCGAATTCTCAAGTAGTTTTTCTCTCTTATCAGTTGATTTCAATTGCTCTACATGGGTCTAGTTTTCATCTTGAAACTGTCTATATTCTTCTTCTTCCAAAGAGGAAGATTCATGGGTGACTTATGGCCTTGTTTCCATGTCCCACACTTGTCCAAGTTAGGATTCAGGGGGAGTGTTAGGATTTATAATCCTCCCTTGAACAAACTGTCTATTAGATTATTTTAGCACAACTTAGGAGTTTTATCTAATTATTGGGTCCACTTCACCTAATGGGACCACATGTATCAGTTACTAGAGTGTGGGGAACATTAATAAAGGCTAGCTACCACTGACTGCACTTGCATGCATTAGTTTAGGCGCCTCCTAGGCCAATCCCTACATTTTAGGATCCACTGGGAGTCTCGACACCAACCTCCTTTAATTAGTTGGAGTTGGAACTAGTTAAGCTTAGTTATTCTCCATTTACTTTCAGTTAGATCACAATCACTTTAGTTAGTGCCATTCATGCATGGATGCACGTGGATAAGGCGCCTTTTCTCACCTACCACTTTAGTTGGATTGAGTTAATCGATTATAATTGATTGTGTGACTTAGTTAGACATCTGGAGTTAACCACTTGGACTCCTGTAGTGATTGAGACATCTTTAGTTAGCTATGCAGTCAGATACACTCACATCTAGTTGGGAGATTTGAATTCATCCCTAATTATTCGAATTCTTTTCCTATGTAACACTATTGTAACATCGGATTATGTAATGACAATGATACTGTAATTATCTGAGCTATACTCATCTGTTTCCTGTGTGGTTTGATTTGTTCAATGTGTATTTGCATTCCTCTTTGACTGCATCAATAATATTTGACTCATTGCTTGAAGATCTAAATGGCACAACAATTTTAACAATTTTACTGGGGGTGCTTCCCCTTAAACCCCATGCAGCAATTGTGCACCCTATTATTGGGTTAGTGCACACAACTAAAAGATATTGAATGGATATAATTAGAGGAGTTCAACGATGAGGATGGGTGCTTGAAATTCACAATGATGGGTTCCTGGCACTTACAAAATGAAGGCAGTGAAATAAAACAAAAATACACATGAATATTTTGCAAAAAACACAGTAGTATAGTAAAGCCATAACTCTGTTAATGAATGGAATGGAAAAACACTATAAACTGCAAAGCAATACAAACTAGCTATAGATGGTGGTAGCTTATCTATGAAAAGAGATGTGTTGACTACGATCATATGAAAGAACTTAGTTTTGAATGAGGCCAGCAAGGCCTTTTTAACATAAAAAATCAGGGAGAAAACCCTAAACATTAAAAAACTACCCAAGAGATGAAATGCCAAAAGGTTTGTGGGACTTGATGAGGTTAGTTGATATGTCAACTTTCGAGGGTCACAATGTTTGCATATGATATTTGTTTGTGCCACTAGGTATCCCATAAGAAAGGTTTGGATGAGAAAAAATTATTGTTTTCATCCTAGATGAAGCCTTGGGAAATCCTATAGGTGTTTCCTTGCTAAAAACAATGCCATTTAGAACCTCAAAATGGCCTCAAAAGATGAGGACCTAAAAAACCATAAAAAGCTGCCAAATTGGAAAACTTTTTTTTTTTAGCTAATGGAATAGGTGGGTGGCCATTGATGTCCATTTGAATAAGTCCCTCCCCCCCCTATGAAGCAATGTTATCCATTGCATCAGGATTCCTCGTAAGATGGGGAAACTTTTGTTGAATTTCACTCTTGGTAAGCCACTTGCCTTGGTGAAGAAGTTGCCTTGCTTTGACAACCCGATAGAGTTGAATGTTCTATTGGCGGGTGCCCTTTATCTGCCTGTTAATAATCTGATCCACTATAGATTTTTCAAGATAGTATGTATTGGTTTATTTAGGGGCCAACCATTCGGCCACCTATGAGGTGTCTGAGAGAGTTGGAAAATATGGTTGAAGCAATTCCACATTAAATATTGGGTGCAAGCCGAGGAAATAAGGAATGTTTTATTTAAACTCATTCTCACCCAAATACTTCACGATGGTGTAAGGCCTATATTGAAGTGGATTGAGATTCTTGTGGGAGCCTGGGAAGCACTTCTTTTGCAAATGAAACCACATCGTATCCCCAATTTGAAACTTGTCTGGAACCCATTGTTGGTCATATCATTGTTTGTACTTAGCATTGGATTTATACATGATATCATGAACCTATTGTTGGATCTATCAGATCTTATTCAATGAATTTGGTTGCTTTATTTTCCTCAACCTAAGCATGGTGGGACTCGTCCTATGTATAAGCAATGGCTATAGCTACATCAATGGGGCCCAAGAAGACCTAAAAAGGGCTATGTCTAATAGAGTTGTGGAGGGATTTGTTGTAATTGTGTTGAACATATGGAAGGATCTAATCCCATGTGTGTGGATGATTGGAGTGGTACATGTGCAAGATATGCACAATTATCCTATTGACCACTTTTATATGCCCATTCATTTAGGGGTGGAAGGTAGTCAATTTGGTGATCTTGGTGTCCATTAGAGACTATAAAGAAGACTAGAAGGGGATGAGGAACCTACTATCCCGATCTAAAATAATTGTCTCTGGTAGCCCAAAATGAACCCAAACACGCTCAAATAAGAGCTTTGCAGTGGCTTCAAATGTGATGCTTTTCTTACATGGTTCTAGAATCGCCATCTTAGAGAACCAAACGAGAACCAAGAAACAACCACAAACACAAAGTCATGGCCATGCTTGGTAGAGGGAAAACCTAACATGCAATCCATTGAGCTTGACTCCCAAGGATTTTATGGGTTAGGAAGCTGTGTATACAACCCATGCTTCTTAATGGTAGATGTTTGTGCCAAAAATTGTTTCCAGACTACAAAGAAACAAGCCAACACAATCTCAAATATTCAATCAAACAAAACTAGGTTTTTAGGGTTTTTGAAAGGTTTTTCTGGTTGTGAAGTTTGGTGACAAGAGGGAATACATTCATAACCCAAATAGGGACTAAATCACAAGTAAAGAAGAACTAAGATGCATAATATAATAACCATGTATCCAACAGAACATAACATTGAAGTTCATCCACAACTGACAAGCACTACAAGCATAAAAACTATAAACCAGCAATGAAATTATCAATTATGTAGCTAAACAAGCTAGAAATGAAGCCAAAGAACACAGTGAAAGGTAAAATGGAGCATATATTTCATAATCAGTTCATCAGATACACATGAGAGTCAAGTACTTATCTTATCAACAAGTCAGGAGACCTCCTCTAGCCATCCAAAAGTCGAACCCCTTGTTCTCTTTGTGACCTTCCTAAATACTATCTTTCAAAATTCAGTTAGAGTCTAAACCCTAACTGCTTTTCAGCCTACTCATCGATAGGATATTATCAAAATAGTAATTACAAAAATAAAATATTCTTCAAAACATAACAAGTAACTGATTTTGCTAACAATGCTCATAGATCTTTAGCAGCTTCTGCTAACAGAGCTATCCCCTCTAAGGCTTGGGCCTTTCTCCTAGATTTCTGCTGCTCAGCTTCCATCTCTGTCATTCTTCTAGTAAGCTCCTCATTCTGTTGCTATAGATTTCTGATAGTCTATTTTAATCCTACAAATTGTAAATCTGTACTTCTTTTCCTTTTTAAGGCCTCTTTGGAGACTGCAATTAGTTCTTGGTAGTGATCATTCACCGCTAATTCTAGGTCTTCCCTAAGTATTTTATTAGCTATAATCAAACCATCATTTGTTTCTTGCATATACTCTACTTGATGTTTATACTGCTTGATAGTTCTCTGTAGATTTTCTTTCTCTGAGTCAAATGCCTTGCTTCCTGTTGTATTTTGCAGTTCACTAGGAAGCCATGGGATGTTAAGCTTTCTAAATATTTCCTCATCCTCAGGCAGTAGCTCTGTGGAATTATCATGAAGACTTGGGTTTTCTTTATTATCAGTTTCAGCAGGATCATTTTCATCAGTCAATAATTTTTTTTTTGAATAAGAAACCTCTATTTCATCCTTTTGTTGTTAATTTAACATTTGATCTCGTATTTCCAAAAACACAACAGACAATTTGGTCTCAGTGAGGCTAGACTCTTCTTCTGTTTTCAATGGATTTTTCCCTTTGCTGTCACCTTTTCCAACCTCCAGCTTTCAATCAGAGGAAGAAGTATCAATCACAGTTATCCCTCCTGTATTCAACTTAGGGTTTAATAATTTCTTCATGTTTAGCCTCAATTTGTTTTTGGGTCTAGTTTTGGGTCTCCAGCCTGGGGCAAGCTCTCCTACCATTTTTAAAGTTTTTCCTTGATGGATGACTGTGGAAAACTCCAAAACTTTAAGCTTCTTTTTCTTTGGTACTGCTGTTCTATCTTCATGACTGTACAACTCCTTTTTTGTGCCAACCTTAGTCTTATCACTGAGAGTCAACTCATCCCCTTCCAACAAGTATGCTTCATCTTCAGACAAGATTGTAATTGGACTTTGTTGTTGAACCTTAGTATTTTCTTCATCTCTTGAAACCTTCTCTATCAGTGTAATCTCTTCATCAATGAATTTTCTGCTGGTGCTTCATTCTGAACAGGCTGAGTCTCCTTGTGAATAAACTGCAGATTTTGGTTCTCACTGTCATCTGGATGCTGCTTGGATTCACATTCTTCTTTTGTAGGTTCTGCAACCTCCTCTAATTTCACACATTTTTCATCTTCAACCTTCACTTTTTGTCTTAGTTTTCTGACCAGGGTTTGTCCCTTATCAGCTGACTTTCTGGTATATTTTCCTTCTTGGCTGTTTTGGAACCCAGACCAAAAGAGAAAGTATTCCCAAGACTTTCCTTCTTTCTGCAGAACACTGCTAATAATAAGTTTAATTAGCCCATGGTGAAAGATGGACTGACTAGTGTGGTCTTGGTGTTCTTCGATCCTGCTGGACATTTTCTGCAAGCTCTTTAGCAGGAAGAAAGGCAGATTCATCCTTGATTCACCACTAAGGTGTTGAAGGAACATGAAATGATACTTGAAGACAAAGGCATACCTTCCTTCACATGTAATGTAGCTTTGTAGAACCTTGATAGGCTCTATCCATTCGTCTATGAAATTATGGATGGCAACTCCCTTGCCCCAATCTGGAACAATACCAGGCAATAGATACCTTTGGGAATTGAAAGTAAATGGCACCTTTTTGAACCAAAGTTCTCCTTCATTCTTGACCCCTGTTGCTTCAACCTCCAAATCTGTAGTCAATTTGAACTTCAAAGTATCAAATGATACTATATCTTTGTTATAAGACTGAGCAAATTTGTGAGAAACTTTAGTATTATATCCATCAATCTTTTTAAAGAAGTTCAACCATCCAGCATTCTCAAAGAGTTCAGCACATCCTAGAAATTTGTCTATCCAATTCAGCTCAGTGGGATCGGCCCTGTTAGTCTTCCCACTCCTCTTCATCTTCTGTGTGGTTTTCAGAACCTGTTAGTGACTTCACAACCTATTTTCTTCAAGTTTTCACAGTCTTGGCAGTCAATTCTCCCTTGAACTCTCATAGGATGCTTGTCCTCGATTTTATATAGTTTATTCTATTATCAATTCAGGGAATGTTTTGTGCCAAGTTTGAATAATTTAGGTTAAACAGAGCACCAAACATCTTTAACGTGGTTGTTGCTGAACTTGAATAACATCAAACGATGCTCATTTAGACCTTTTAGATTGATATCTCACCATTGGGAGTTTATTGAATACATGAATTTATGTTTTCCTCTAACAATTTGACATTATAAGGCTTAACAGAAAAAACCCCAATTTAACAGGCCATGACCAAGGTCACGCGAGGTACCTCATTCCAAGCTTGATGTAGGTGTTTAAAGTCAATTCCTGGACTGGCTTAAAGATGAATTGAACGCTCCAGGTGTCTTCAACTCTCCAACTCACCTCTAACTGTCACACTGTGAAACCCTAATTTCCTTCAACTGCCAATTTCCGATTTTTAGCAATGTGTCTCCCCCCAACGTCTCCACCAGGTTCGTAATGCTCAATTCGAGAATCTCTTTCCCGTCAATCTCGCCTTATTCCACTGTCTGTCATGATTTACCATGCATTTACCTCTCACTGCCACGATCTCCCTCACGTCATAACCAACACTTGTTTGCATGATTATCCTGACGAGATATGTATCAAACCTGCTTAATGATGTGATTAGTCACCCCAGGAACGAAATCATTGAAGAAATCGGCGTGAAAAGTGGTAAATTGAGCACCCGCGACTTTCTTGTAGCGCGCCAGTGCATTATTTTTACCCTTGCGCTACAAGAAAGTTCAAAAATCAAACTTTGTGTTATTTGATCACTAATTCAGCTTTAACTTAGGATTATATGGTTAAACCTTGATCTTAGTGCTATTCATGAAACTGTTAATCAAAATATACCTTATAGAACCCTTCAGGACATAAGAAAACAAAAATAATGAAAACTTAATGGCATAAACTCAAAATTGAACTCTAAACCAAAATTTCCTAGAAGTAAGCAAATGAGAAAGCTTCAAAAAACACAAGCAAAATATAAGACTGAAGAAAAAAAATTCATGACTTAACATCTGGCTCCAGCTACGGGATGAAGTCCTCCTTGTGAGGCTTCAAGAACCTGTAGACCACTGCCTTCTTTTCTGCTACCTACTAGTCTGCAAAATTTCCATTGGGTTATGGAGTCTTTATTGTGTTTTACTCACACCGGTATATACAATGAAAAAGTAAAATTCCACTTAAAAACTGTAGAAATGCTTGAGGAATCGTCCATTGACTGGACTTGACAATTCCTCACCTTCCAAAGACTGCAGGACAAAAGTGTTATTTTCCAAAATCTTAGACACTAGGAAAGGGCCAAACCAGAGATTATCAAATTTAACATGTTTCCTTTTTTGCTCTTTCCTGGAATCCCACCTTAGAACCATATCACCAATTGAGAAAGTGTTATCTTTGATTTTCCTGTCAAATATACTTTTAATCTTCAATCTGTATAACTGTGCTTTTTCTTCCACTTTTTCCCTATTCTGCTGCAACTCTATCATCTCATAAATCCTTCTCTGCATATCGTTTGGTACTTCCTGACAATTCCGAAGAAACTTCATCACTGGGATACCCAACTGAACAGGAAAAACTGCATCTGTGCCATACACTAATTGGAAAGGAGAAGTTCCAATTGCTTGTTTGACTGTTATTCTATCAGCCCATAATGCATATTTCAGCATAGAATCCCATGATCTCTTATTATGCTTAGGCAACTTTTTGATACTCTGAATGATGTTTTTATTTGAGGACTCAACTAAACCATTACCTTGGGGATAGTAAGGAGTTGAATGTTTCAGCAAGATACCATTCTTTTCACAAAATGCTTCCATTGCCTTAGACTTGAAAGCCTTTGCATTATCTGTTACCATTTTCTGAGGACACCCAAACCTACTAAGGATATTTTCTTCAATAAATTCCATAATCACTTTGTCTGTGGCATTCCTAGTAGGGATAGCTTCCACCCATTTGGTAAAGAAGTATGTTGCAGTTAGAATCCACATGTGTTGTCCTAAGGAAGATGGACTTATCTCCCCTATAAAGTCTAGACCCCATTGCTGGAAAGGAGCACTTACTGCAATAGGTTTTAGGGGCAATGACAACAATTTTTGTTTGCCAGCAAACTTCTGACAAGGGATACAGGCTCTTACCTGCTGATATACATCTGTAAACAAAGAGGGCCAATAGTACCCAGCTCTTAAAATCTTGTATGTTGTTGCCTTCCAGTACTTGTGACCTCCACAATCACCCTCATGAGATTCAGAAATCACTCCTTCAATTTCAGATTTATCCAAGCATTTGAGTAGAATACCGCTTGGGTCCTTCCAGAATAACTGCTTTTCTACTAAACAATACTTAGTAGTTTTTAGCTTCAAAGATCTAGTAGCTTTCCTATCTAAATGCTCAGGACATTGCAAATACAACAGAAAATACACAATGTTTGCGTACCATGTGGATGCTGAATAATAGTCCATAATCTCTTCTTTTTCCAACATTGCTTGATCCTCTTTCTGAGCTAGCTCTTCAGCCATCACATATAATCCCAAATCTTGGCAATTTGATTCAGCCAGCAGCTTGGCTAAACCTTGTCCCTTGACTAGTTTTGTAGGTCTGACATCTACATCATACTCCATGATTTTAGCAATCCACCTGCCTCTTTTCCCCTCACTGTCAAGCTGTGTCAAAACATCTTTTACAGCAGCATTAGGCACATATGAAATAACTTTGGAATGCAAAACATAGATTCTGAAAAACTTGAAAGCTTTTACCAAAGCATAGGCCTGTTTCTCTAAGATATTGTATTTCAATTCATAATCTCTGAGATTTTTGCTGAAGAATGCAATAGGATGTTCTAGACCCTTCTTATTCTTCTGCAACAAAACAACTGCTAGTGTATCCTCTGATGCAAATGAAAATGTTAGAAATTCTCTGGTAAAATCTGGACTTACTAATACAGGGGCTTCAGTAAGAGCTATTTTGATTTTTTCAAATGCATTCTTTGCTTTAGTGGTCCACTTGACTTCCTGATCCTTTTTTAGCATGGCTGTAATCTGCTTGATAATCTCAGCAAAGTTTGGTATAAACCAACGCAGAAAGTTGATTTTACCGATGAAAGATTGGACATCCTTTTTACTTCTTGGTAGACTTATCTTCAATATTGCTTTCACCCTTTCAGGGTCAATCCTTATACCATCGGCAGAAACTAAATGACCCAGTAATTTGCCTTCCTGTACAACAAAGTGTGACTTCTTTGGATTCAAGGACAAGCCAAATTTCCTACATTTCAAGAAAGTCTGCTTCAAATGCTTTAGATGTTCATCATCTGATTGTGAAAAAATAGTAATATCATCTAAGTAGATTACTACAAACTTATCCTTTTCTCTGACAAAATCTATATCCATAGCCCTCTGAAAAGTAGCTCCAGCATTCATTAGACCAAAAGGCATCTTATCATACATGAAAGTTCCCCAAGGAGTGGTAAAAGCTGTCTTCTCCTTATCATCAGGATGCATAGAAATCTGATTGTACCCTGAGAAACCATCAATCATTGAGATCCTCTGTGCCCCAACCACTTTCTGCAATATTTGCTCAATTTTAGGCAGAGGATAATTATCCTTTAGTGAAGATCTATTCAAATTTCTAAAGTCAACACACAACCTGATTTCTCCATTCTTTTTCCTAACAGGAGCTAGATTAGCCACCCATGAAGAGTACTTGAGGGGCACTATGATCTTGGCGTCCAATAACTTCTTCACTTCTTTTTCAATAACAGGAAACAAGGCTGGATTAATCCTCCTTAATTTCTGACGAAAAGGTTTAACATTTGGTTTTAAAGGGACTTTATGTTGTATAATTCCAGTGTCATATGTTCTCAATTCCTCATAAGACCATGCAAAAACATCAACATGTTCCTTTAACAATTTTATGTACCTGTTTCTTTGTTCAGCTGTAAGTGCTTTAGAAATTTTTACCATTCTAGGTTGTCTGCAGAGCCAATGTTACAATCTTCCACATTCTCTTCTGAGGACTGTACAACAGGTTTTAAGAGTGTATCATCTTTTGAAAATATCCTTTCCAAAGGTACCAAACCTTTAGGGATGAAATTACTTTTTAATTCAATGATTTTGTGTCCAGCTATTTCATTTTCAGCAATCTCTTCCACCTCTCAATCCCCTTCATCTTCCTCTTGATCAATCAGGGAATTAGAAAACTCATGTGTAAGCTCTAAAAACCTTTTAATTTCAATGTCATCTTCAAACACTCTCCACTACTTTACATTATCAGGTACAGATGGTCTATACCTAACTTCAATGGGATACCTCAACTGTGTAGTCTTGGGGATTCTAAAGTGTGTAGCAGCCAAGGCCAATGAATCTACAGTCTGATTATGGTCTCTTGGAATATAGGTAATGTTAAAGGCTAAAAAATAATTTTCAATCATGTCCCATTCCTCATTTCGGTAGACTTTCAGCAAATCATGTTTTACTTGATAGTTGTTCTTCACCTGCTGAACAACTAATTCGGAGTCGCCAAATGCAGAAATCTGCTGAATGCCCAAATCTTTTGCAGCCCTCAATCCTAATAGTAAAGCTTCATATTTAGCAGTATTGTTTGTAGTAATGAACTCTAATTTATACATCAGCTTTACTGTTTCACCTCCAGGGGATATAAGAAGAACCCCTGCTCCAGCACCTTCTTTACAAGAGGATCCATCAAAGTATAATTGCCAAAGCTCATCCTCCTGTTCCCTGCTGTATTTTAGTGGTTGTTCCCTTTCAACCTGTAAAAAACCAGTAGTATTACCATCATCACTAAAATGTAACATGCAAGTACCCAGATCCTTATCAACAGCATACAGAGGATGGTTGGTAGGGTTCTTGTCATCTGTTACAATATAGGCAAATTGAAGCTCTCTGTACAGCCTTCTATTTTCTCCTCCAAACACAGGAATAGCAGCATATGATAAATCCATTTGTAAGGTCCCACCAACTTTCTTTGCCCAAGATCTAGAGAGAAGCAACCCAAATTTAGGTGTAATATCAGCTACCACTACATCCATGATTACACTCTTCATGGGTAATTGAGCCAAAGTGATAACCATGTCCTTTATTACCCCTAAACACTTCACAGCTCGTGAATCAAATGCATATAGATCATGATAGGGTTTGGTTATACTCAGACCTAAAGCCTCCATAACAGCCTTTGGCATTAAATTATGTGATGCTCTTGAATCTAACAAACAATTATGTATCATTTGTTCATGAACTGTCAGAGTAATATAGAATGGAGGTGAAGCACCTGCTTCATTCTCAGTTTTTTCAGCCAAGGCTGATCCGATTTTCTTCTTACAAATTTATTGTATCAGAAATAGGCTGATTGTTTACTGAATTAATCATCTTAAGGACTATCTCTTTATAGGAAGGATTTTTCATAAGTTCAGTTAAAGGCACATAAATCTTTAACTTGCTTAATTCATTTTCCAGGCTGAAATTCTGCACAATTTTATTTGCATCTTCAACCTCCATGTTCTTTTTTTGTTTTTCTGGAATGTGTTGTTTCTCTGACACAGGATCAGATTGTTGTTTAGTAGGAACAACTACCTTCTTCTTTGGGCTTTGTACTACCTGTTTTGGGCCCGACCTCAGATTCACAGTCTTCTTGAGTTCATTTTGGCAGACATCAGCAGTTACAACAGTCATTTTCAGACCTAAATCTTTCTCTGTTTTGAACATATCAGCAGCATAGCATTCTGCATTTAGAAACTCCTCCTCAGTGACAAAACCCTCAGACAAACTTTCTCCAAAATGGTTCATATCCTGATCTATGTCTTCAAATATCACTTCATCATCAACCTCTTCTTCATTAGCAACATTGTTCTAAAGAGGTGGTGGTACTCTTTGGTCCTCAGTTTCTCTCCTTTCCCGCTGAATATCATTATTCCTTCGTTCTCTAGGTATGAAACGTGGAGCAAATTGTCTTCTAAATTGGTTCTGATTGTTAGGGTTTCTTTCACCTTCTTGAACAGGCTTGCTGGAATTTTTTTCCAGTTCTAATTTGTTTAATTTTGCAGTCAAAATCTTCACCAACTTGGCCATCTCATCAATTTTCCCTTCTGCAGAATGAGAAGCTGAACCTCCTGGAGCTGCTTCTTTCTTTCCTTTCCTGTCATATATTTGCTGAGTTGTTTCCTTCTTCAATCTATTGGAAGCCAATATGTTAGATTCTACCTCCAATGATGCATCCTGCATATTCAGTAAAGAAACGGGTCTCCTTTCTCTTAGTAGTAAAGAAAATTCATGGTCGAAAGCATTTGCATATGTAAGTTTTGCAGATGTTTCTGAAGGCTTTATTTATGCAGGAATTCTACTGTACATTTTGTTAAATCTCTTTGAAAAGTCTGCAATAGTTTCATCATTTTTCCTCCTGAGGGCTCCAAACTCAGTTATGTAATATGTATGGTCTTTGGTGTCACCCCATTGTCTCATGAAGAGATCACGAAGTTCTTCAATAATAGTGATAGAATTAGCAGGTAACTCCCTAAACCATTTCCTGACATCTCCATCAAGGCTTTGCACAAACATTCTCATCCATACATCCTTGGCTTCAATGTTTTGGTTATCAGCATAAGTAAGAAAAGCTTCCCAGTGTTCTTCAGCTGTAGTTTCCCCCTGTCCATTAAACCTAGGCAAGTATTTCTGATAGTCACCTCCAGGTAGTGCATTTAAAGGATGAGGCAAAACCAATGGTGCATATCTGGCTGCAACCATTCGGTCCATCATGTCTATAGGCTAATTTTGGGCTGCCATTTTAAGGCTGACTAACTTTGATGATGGAGAGGTTTGGCTGGAACTTGGCTTAAAGGGGTTTTTACCTACTTTCAACTGAAATAGAGGTATCTTACCAGCAGAGATTGTTTTAGCTTTTCTGAAACATTGAGGATCAGTGAAAACTTGGAAGCTACTGTTAGGAATTATAGGCTTTAACCAAGGTGAAGTTTCTTCTTCTTTTCTCAACACAGATGAAGGTGATGAACCATCCAACTGGTCAGGGTCACATAGGGATGGTAATGACTGAGATCTTCTAATATTCCTTGCTGTCTTCAATATCTGTTCAGGATCTGTAACACCCAACTGCAATGGTGAAATAGGTATGTTTCTAGTTCCAATTCCCCTACTAGCCACTGTGACAGACTGGTGAAAAGTAGTCTTAAAGATATGCTGGTTCAAGTTCACCTCTTAAAACCAGTGAAATGATAAGTATCCCAGGGAAAAATATGTTTTCAACTTCGTTCCCTGGCAATGGTGCCAAATATGTTTGTGCCAAAAATTGTTTCCAGACTACAAAGAAACAAGCCAACACAATCTCAAATATTCAATCAAACAAAACTAGGCTTTTAGGGTTTTTGAAAGGTTTTTCTGGTTGTGAAGTTTGGTGACAAGAGGGAATACATTCATAACCCAAATAGGGACTAAATCACAAGTAAAGAAGAACTGAGATGCATAATATAATAACCATGTATCCAATAGAACATAACATTGAAGTTCATCCACAACTGACAAGCACTACAAGCATAAAAACTATAAACCAGCAATGAAAGTATCAATTGTGTAGCTAAACAAGCTAGAAATAAGCCAAAGAACACACTGAAGGGTAAAATGGAGCATATATTTCATAATCGGTTCATCAAATACACATGAGAGTCAAGTACTTAGCTTATCAACAAGTCAGGAGACCTCCTCTAGCCATCCAAAAGTCGAACCCCTTGTTCTCTTTGTGACCTTCCTAAATACTATCTTTCAAAATTCAGTTAGAGTCTTAACCCTAACCTTTTCAACCTACTCATCGATAGGATATTATCAAAATAGTAATTACAAAAATAAAATATTCTTCAAAACATAACAAGTAACTAATTTTGCTAACAATGCTCATAGATCTTTAGCAGCTTCTGCTAACAGAGCTATCCCCTCTAAGGCTTGGGCCTTTCTCCTAGCTTTCTGCTGCTCAGCTTCCATCTCTGTCATTCTTCTAGTAAGCTCCTCATTCTGTTGTTGTAGATTTCTGATAGTCTGTTTTAATCCTACAAATTGTAAATATGTACTTCTTTTCCTTTTTAAGGCCTCTTTGGAGACTGCAATTAGTTCTTGGTAGTGATCATTCACCTCTTCTAGGTCTTCCCTGAGTCTTTTATTAGCTATAATCAAACCATCATTTGTTTCTTGCATATACTCTACTTGATGTTTATACTGCTTGCTAGTTCTCTGTAGATTTTCTTTCTCTGATTCAAATGCCTTGCTTCCTGTTGTATTTTGCAGTTCACTAGGAAGCCATGGGATGTTAAGCTTTCTAAAGATTTCCTCATCCTCAAGCAGCAGCTCTGTGGAAGTATCATGACAACTTGGGTTTTCTTGATTATCAGTTTCAGTAGGATCATTTTCATCAGTCAACAATTTGTTTTCTGAATAAGAAACCTCTATTTCATCCTTTTGTTGTTCCTTTAACATTTGATCTTGTATTTGCAAAAACACAGCAGACAATTTGGTCTCAGTGAGGCTAGACTCTTCTTCTGTTTTCAATGGTTTTTTCCCTTTGCTGTCACCTTTGCCAACCTCCAGCTTTTCATCAGAGGAAGAAGTATCAATCACTGTTATCACTCCTGTATTCAACTTAGGGTTTAATAATTTCTTCATGTTTAGCCTCAATTTGTTTTTGGGTCTAGTTTTGGGTCTGCAGCCTGGGGCAAGCTCTCCTACCATTTTTAAAGTTTTTCCTTGATGGATGACTGTGGAAAACTCCATAACTTTAAGCTTCTTTTTCTATGGTACTGCTGTTCTATCTTCATGACTGTACAACTCCTTTTTTGTGCCAACCTTAGTCTTATCACTGAGAGTCAACTCATCCCCTTCCAACAAGTATGCTTCATCTTCAGACAAGATTGTAATTGGACTTTGCTGTTGAACCTTAGTATTTTCTTCATCTCTTGAAACCTTCTCTGTCAGTATAATCTCTTCATCAACGAATTTTTCTGCTGGTGCTTCATTCTGAACAGGCTGAATCTCCTTGTGAATAAACTACATATTTTGGCTCTCACTGTCATCTGGATGCTGCTTGGATTCACATTCTTCTTTTGTAGGTTATGCAACCTCCTCTAATTTGACACATTTTTCATCTTCAACCTTCACTTTTTGTCTTAGTTTTCTGACCAGGGTTTGTCCCTTATCAGCTGAATTTCTAGTAGATTGTCCTTCTTGGCTTTTTTGGAACCCAGACCAAAAGAGAAAGTATTCCCAAGACTTTCCTTCTTTCTGTAGAACACTGCTAATAATAAGTTTAATTAGCCCATGGTGAAAGATGGACTGACTAGTGTGGTCTTGGTGTTCTTCGATCCTGCTGGACATTTTCTGCAAGCTCTTTAGCAGGAAGAAAGGAAGATTCATCCTTGATTCACCACTAAGGTGTTGAAGGAACATGAAATGATACTTGAAGACAAAGGCATACCTTCCTTCACATGTAATGTAGCTTTGTAGAACCTTGATACGCTCTATCCATTCTGCTCTGAAATTATGGATGGGCACTCCCTTGCCCCAATCTGGAACAATACCAGGCAATAGATACCTTTGGGCATTGAAAGTAAATGGCACCTTTTTGAACCAAAGTTCTCCTTCATTCTTGACCCCTGTTGCTTCAACCACCAAATCTGTAGTCAATTTGAACTTCAAAGTATCAAATGATACTATATCTTTGTTATAAGACTGAGCAAATTTGTGAGAAACTTCAGTATTATATCCATCAATATTTTTAAAGAAGTTCAACCATCCATCATTCTCAAAGAGTTCAGCACATCTTGGAAAGTTATCTATCCAATTCAGCTCAGTGGGCTCGGCCCTGTTAGTCTTCCCACTCCTCTTCATCTTCTGTGTGGTTTTCAAAACCTGTTAGTGACTTCACAACCTATTTTCTTCAAGTTTTCACAGTCTTGGCAGTCAATTCTCCCTTGAACTCTCACAGGCTGCTTGTCCTTGATTTTATATAGTCTATTCTATTATCAATTCAAGGAATGTTTTGTGCCAAGTTTGAATAATTTAGGTTAAACAGAGCACCAAATATCTTTAACAGGGTTGTTGCTGAACTTGACTAACATCAAACAATGCTCATTTAGACCTTTTAGATTGATATCTCACCATTGGGAGTTTGTTGAATACATGAATTTATGTTTTCCTCTAACAATTTGACATTATAAGGCTTAACAGAAAAAACCCCAATTTAACAGGCCATGACCGAGGTCATGCGAGGTACCTCATTCCAAGATTGATGTAGGTGTTTAAAGTCGATTCCTGGACTGGCTTAAAGACGAATTGAACGCTTCAGGTGTCTTTAACTCTCCAACTCACCTCTAACTGTCACGCTGTGAAACCCTAATTTCCTTCAACTGCCAATTTCTGATTTTTTAGCAATGTGTCTCCCCCCAGCGTCTCCACCAGCTTCGTAATGCTCAATTTGAGAACCTATTTCCCGTCAATCTCACCTTATTCCACTATCTGTCATGATTTACCATGCATTTACCTCTGACTGCCACGATCTCCCTCACGTCATAACCAACACTTGTTTGCATGATTATCCTGATGAGACACGTATCAAACCTGCTTAATGATGTGATTAGTCACCCCAGGAACGAAATCATTGAAGAAATCGGCATGAAAAGTGGTAAATTGAGCACCCGCGACTTTCTTGTAGCATGCCAATGCATTATTTTTACCCTTGCTCTACAAGAAAGTTAAAAAATCAAATTTTTTGTTATTTGATCACTAATTCAGCTTTAACTTAGGCTTATATGGTTAAACCTTGATCTTATCGCTATTCATGAAACTGTTAATCAAAATATACCCTATATAACCCCTTAGGACATAAGAAAACAAAAATAATGAAAACTTAATGGCATAAACTCAAAATTGAACTCTAAACCAAAATTTTCTAGAAGTAAGCAAATGAGCAAGCTTAAAAAAACACAAGCAAAATATAAGACTAAAGAAAACAAATTCATGACTTAAGAGTAGGTTTAGCAATGTCACAGGCAGTGCACAATTGGATATACATGTTGATGTCCTGCCAGAGTTTTGGCCAGTATAAATACTTATGAAGTACTAATCCTGTATTTTCCATGCTGAAGTGTCCAGTCACCTTAATGTAGCGTGCTTCCCAAATTAGATTTGCACGCTCACTTGATGGAACAAAAAGAGGGCCCAGATAGCAAAAAAGTGCATTTTGCAGGTAAAAGTCTAAAACTTGCTTACCTTTTCCGAGTGTCTGATACGTAGCATTGAAGTCATGGTCACTACTATATAAGGTAGTGATATAAAATAGAAATACAGATGAATGTTTTTGCACAAAATAGAGTAGTACAGTAAACCCCAAATTCTAATTAATGCATGGAATGGAAAAACACTATAAACTGCAAAGCAATACAAACTAGCTCTAGATGGTGGTAACTTATCTTTGAAAAGAAATGTGTCAGCTATGCTCATATGCAAGAACTGAGTTACAATGGGGATAGAAATGCCTTTCTAACATAAAGCATTAATGAGAAATCCCTACACATAAAAAACCCTATGAAAATCCAAAAGGTTTATGTTGATTAAATTTACATTGTTGGCAACATAGATCAACACAGAACCACAGAGTTTGCAGGTGGTTCGTTTAAACAGAGAACGATGGGGAACATATCCATGAAATACAAGTGCACACGAGATAGAGGTCTGCAAAGCCAAAGTATATGTTCTGCAAGGATGATAGATTGACGGACAAGAAGGAAGTCGAAAGAGTTCAATCTCTCACATAGCGTTCCACATTAGAAAGTGTTCAGAGTTTACTTACCTGAACGGATGAGGAGTTAGCAACAAAGGTTAAAGTTCATCGTAGATCATGGATTCGATGGTAAACAGAGACTGTAGAAGGTCCACTTGTAGATATGAAGGTTGTAAGGAGTTGCGAAAGACAATTTGTGGAAGTCTATTTCGAAAAAGTTGAAAGGGAGCCCCGCAACCCACAACTCACAACCCATAATTGCGGAAGGGAGGAATTCCTGCAGATTACGGAAAGGATGATTGCAAAAAGATCATTGCAAAAAGGGTAAATGCGGAAGACTATTTCAAAAAAGTTGAAAGGTATCCCTACAACCCGCAACCAACAATTCTGGAAGGAAGGAGTTCCCACAGATTGTGGAAAGGGTGATTGCGGAAGATCGTAGCAGAAGGTTAATTGCAAAAGGTGTTTTTCAGAAGGAGGATGTGAAAGTGCACCGACAATTGCAGAAGGAAGGCATGCACGCAAATTGCGAAAATACGATTTGCAAAAATATAAATGCGGAAAGATCGTTACGGAAAGGTAATTGCAGAAAGGCCATTGCAGAAAGGTAATTGCGGAAGGATTTTTGTTCGACGCTCCAAAATCGCGCGAGAACTTTATGAAGAGTCACGATGAAGATACGTGACTGTTAGATGAAGAGGCACGACTAAGGGTATATAAGCAAAGCTTTAAACCTTTAGACAAGTGTCTCTGTAAATTCAATTGGAAGATCAAAAGGTGTACAAAAGTCAAAGATCAAATTATCATATGAGGGAGGTTGGGAGGCACAAGTACATGCTGCAAGCCTATAGGGTGTCATAGCCTCCTTCTAGTTGTTCCTGCTAAACAGGGTTTGTTACATCCTTCAGTTGTAGCTGAAAACACTTGGGTGTCGGTGCATCTAGCAAGTTAGTGCTTGCAAACTATTTATAAATATAATTTTGCAGTAATGGAAAGTGTTGGTGGTTTTCCCAATTGGGATTTCATGATAATATTGCATGTTCTATTTTTATTGTTGACTTTATCTTTAAGTGGCAAAAATTAACTAAGGTAGATCAATACTGATTCACCTCCCCCCCTCTCAGTATTGATTGATATTCCAACAATTGGTATCAGAGGAGGTTCCTTCACTACAACTTAACTCACTAGAAGGAAGATCCTATTAAAAACCACCATGGATCAATAAGAAGGGCTAGCTACCAACATACCTCCATTATTAACAAGAGAAAATTATGCATTATGGAGTGCAAGAATGAGATGTCGTCTAATGTCTCTTGGATGCAAGGTTTGGAGTTCTGTTGAAAAAGAGTATGAAAATTCCAAACAAACTACCTATAGATATAAATTAATTAGACCAATATGAATCAAATGCAAAATCTTTGAATGCAATATTAAATGGACTAAAAAATTCAGTGTTTGTTAAGGTTATGCAAGGTAACACAAACAAACATGCTTGGGAGAAATTAAAATTTGTTTATGAAGGAGATTCTAAACTCAAACGGTCCAAACTTCAAACATACAAAGGGCAGTTTGAAAGTCTAAAAATGAAAGAAGAATAAAACATTGCAGAATATATTCTCAGATTAGATGAAATTATCAATGCTATTAGAATCCTGGGAGGAGACTCTAAAGGAGAAAGAAGTTGTTGAAAAGGTACCAAGAACCCTACCAATGTCAGGGGAGGAAAGTGTGGGAGGGGTCATCCTTGACCCAAGAGGAAAAATAGTAAATACCTTTGCGTGGGCATTGGGACATAAGACCAACAATGAGGCCGAGTGGTTGGCTCTTCTTCAAGGACTGTAAATGATAGATCGAGGAATCATCTCAAGCCTGCTATTTTTCAGGGATTCTTGCCGTGTTATCCTCAATATGCGAACAAGTTATTCAGTAGGCTCCATAAAATGCAGGAGGTACCATGACATGATCGATCAACTACCTCTTCCCCCCAACATTTCCTACCACCACATACTAAGAGAAAATAATGCTAAGGTTGGAAATTTGGCAAATAGAGGTACCTCTCTCCCCTTAGGTTCCATCTCCTTTAATGGTTCAGATGTTTGTTTTAATCCTATTCGCTAAGTTTCCCCTTGGGCTTTCTCCATCACCCCCTTTTAGCCATAACATGTCGATGCTCCCTTCTTCCTTTGCATTGATCTTAGCTCCCCCTCCTGGAAGCCCGCGTATCTCATGCTTGGACCCATGGCCTCCCTTACCCTCCCTCCTTTTCAATCTGTCCCTCCTATTTACTCATGTCCTTCCCCTCCTTCATTTCTCGTCCTACTCCCACGCTCTTGTCCATACCCTCACATATGCAATGGCCTCTAAAATGGATTCGAATACCCTTTGTCTTCCTTCTCCTCTTACGCATTGCCTTTCCACTAGATATGATCTCTCTCCTGGTGTTGAGTTACAGTTCTCTCAGCAGTTTCTCTCCCGACCTTTTCTTGGGCGGTCTTTCTCCACGTTTTCCCTATTTTTGAGTTTCTCTCGGCCTACCTTTACCCTACCTTTGTATTTTGTCATTGAAGAGCTCATGAATCATTTCTCCTCTCTGGTAGTGCACTCTGAGGTAGCACATAATTCCTTCATGGCTCAAGTAGAAGGCTCCCCCTCTCTGCTGCTTTTTGGTGACATTGTGGACATGCCTATTGTCTTATCTCATGAGACTACTCAAAAATTCATGGTTCCAGCTGAAGGCGCCCTCTCTCTGTTGCTCTTTGGTGAAATTGTGGACAGGCCTATTGCTTCACCTCACAAGATTACCCAAGATTTACGCAGCAGTAATCTTCTCCATTTTGTTGGCATGGAGCGCAGAGGCATGGGTCCATTCCAGCGCAGCACATCGTCGAGGAAGGTTTCAACAATTTGAAAATAAACATCCAACGTTTGGAAAACTTCGTGGCTATAGGGGTTACTGATAATAGGGATATGGAAAAAGATGTAAAGCAACTGGTGGATGATGTCCACTACGTCTCCTATTAGACCAATTTCCATGACTCACGAATTGATGATCATGACAGGGACCTAAAAGAGATGATGGGCACAAGCGACCACATCGAGGACAAGTTCAGAAATTATTGCAGCTGAACCAGGGCAGTCACGTTCAAGATAATCATGGAGAAGCCGCTCAGAAAATGGACGAAGATTAAGTCACCCATCCTATGGGGTTTCCAGGAAAACCCAAATGACTTCCACCTAGCACATGTTTTTTTGTATAGTTTTAAATCAGCAGTTTCTCAAATTTACACTTCTACTGTTATAAATCAGAATAGGAACTACTATAGTGGCATTAGAAAGGCCTCCCTTTTTCCTGCTTTTGTTTTAGACTCTATTTTCTAACTATCATCCAACTACTGTATTGTTGTAGTGAATGGTTGTGCACAACCCATTTAATATACATTATTTTACAGTTTCTGTTAAAGAAAAGAAGAACCATACCAATGAGGTATGACTCGAAGGTGTCTACTTTATAAGAACAAGATGATCTTGAACTTATGATGGTAGATAAACTACATGGGATCTTTACTACCTATGAAATGAGAACAGGACAAGATGGACCATCAAGAAAAGAGGCAGCATTTAAATCCTCAAAAGAGCCAAGGAAGTTTGAAGCCTTATCCAAGAACCACTCAGAAGACTCAGATGATGGAGAAGCTTTTTTTATTAAGAAACTTGAGAGAGGTACTGGCAATTACAAAGGAAAGTTACCACTGAAATTTTTTAACTATGGAAATATTGGTCACTATGCCTCAATGTTTCCTTGCCTAAAACAAGAGGATAGTGATGATGAAGAACCTTGTAGTCATAAGAAAGATCAAAATAATAAAACCATATATAAGAAGAACATTAAGAATAAAAAGAAAAACTTTTATTCCATGAATGATAGTTGCTCAAATTACTCTAGTGAAGATGAAGAAGCAAAAGTACTAATCATAGGAATAGAGAACAAAATCTATGAAGAAGAAGTAGAAGGTGTGATAGATATTGAAGCAGAACTTATAAGTGCTCTTGAAGAATTAGGGAAGTATAAGAGGATGTACAAAAAACTAAAAATTCATATGACATAATTTGAAGAGAAAAACAATGATGCATAAAGAATTAATGCTGACTTAAAAAATTAGCTTCAAGAAGTGAAAAAGGTTGAAAAAAATCTAGAACGACAGCTCAAGAAAAGAGAGAAAGAATTAGAAAAGTTTGAAGCTGAAATGATCTTACTTAGGAGGAAGACTGATGAAGAATCCTTACAATCAAAGTTTAAGAGCAACTCAAAAACTCTAGAAGACATCCTAAGTTATCAAAGATCACCCAATAATAAAACTGGACTAGGTTATGACAAAGGAAAAAAATCATAACAATCCTCTTTCATAAATAAAGAAGGAAATAAAAGAAGTTATGCTACTGCACTTATGAGACCAGTTGTAAAGGAATATAGTCAAAAATTGCTCCATCTCAAAATGAAAGTAGGAAAGATAATGTGGAAAGCAGACATCAACAACTCTTTTTGGGAAATTCTTATGCCTGTAACAATTTTGGACATAAAGCGATGGAATGTAAAGCACACCAAAAACATAATCAGAAATCTGTCTACAAGAATAGAAATTCTGGTGTGTTTCAAGGAGGAAGAAATCATTATACATGTACACCCTTACTGAGGTATGACATAGAATGTTACAAGTGTGGTAACCAATGACATATAGCTAGAAATTGTAAACTAATGATTCCTACCGGGAAAAAACATTACATCACAATCTCTTTTCTATAAGAAGAATGTTAGTAGAAGCAATCCAAAAGGAAGAAACTATAATTTTTTTGCTCCTCTATAAATTTGTAATATATAATGCTACGAATGTGGTAACCAAGGAAACATAGTTAGAAATTGTAAACTAGTGATTCCTATGGAGAATGCCACTACAAAATCTGAAGGAAACGAGGAGAGGAAGGTTTGGAATAAGAAGGAAGATGTGGAATGTTCAATTGCTCTATGTGCAACAGAAAAACAAAATCTATCGCATGTGGATTGTGGATGCTCAAAACACATGACAGGAGATCCAAAAAAGTTTATAAGCCTAAAAAGAAATTAAAAAGAAAAATTCATTTTTTGTGATAGTTTATCCTCTAAAATAATTGGGAAAGGTATAATGGTTCTTAGACACAAAATGTTAAGAACCCATGTCAACCCTCCTCTTTATTTTGTTAGTATATTTTATTGGACGCATATGCTTTGTAAGTCGTCCCATTAGTATGTTGTATTATCCCACATTCATGGGGATTAATAGTTGATGTTAATTCGTCTAGTTAGTATGTTATATTATCCCACATTCATGGGGAGTAATAGTTGTTTAGATTAGACTTAGTATATAGCTAAGTGTTGAGGCCAATGAAATCATCGAAGAGTTATTTTGTATTGAGCTTGCTCAAAGGAGGTTGCCCCCTCGAAGTGGCCTGCGATTAATAAAATACCTTTTGTGATCCATAATTTTTGTTATATCGTGTATTCTTATTGTTTATTGCAGGAGGTTCTCCACATCTAGTATCATAGCACTTTCCTTGGAACAAGTGGGATTTTTTTTTCAAAAAAAAAAGAGGGAAAAATTGGGTGGCGACTTTCAGATCACTTTATGAAACTTTCTGCACATAATCAGAAGAAACAGGCTACATATCTGAATTCCTCTTGCAAAAATACATAGTTTAAAAAAAAAAACATCTCGTTTGGAGTTCCGGAAGTGGAGATATCACGGATTTAAAATCAGCAATTTTTCAGAATTTCAGTGACGGCCGTGGAAATCTTTTAATCGGGTGCCCAGATTTCTATGTTGTTTGTGTGGGTAGAAGCAGTGTGGCTTTTCTAGTTCCAGATATAAGCTATAATAGAAATTCTAAGCAATATATATCAGTTTATGCTGATTTTAAAATTTTGTCTCAAAACCCCAACTCTAATTACGAGTTTTTTTGGGGCATCGGGTGGAATTTCAGCCACATTTTTTTTGGCACTGTGATTATTGCAGTAGTTCTTCTTCTTTCAGCGGTACTAGTCATTTGGATCAGGAAATAAACTCTATCCGCTTAACTGTGGAAAGTACTTGGGTATAGCCCTAAAACTCATTGTGAGGAGTACCACAGGAACCTCAAAGTAGCTGGCCATTGAGAGGACCTGCCAAGCGAAAAGGGCAATGACCCCACCAGATTGACTAGATTCCCATCCGTGAGGAAAACCAAAGAGCTATCGTTTTTGGCCAAGCGGTTAGCAGTTTTACCTACGCCGTGAAGTGAGGGGTACTGCCCCAATACTCAAGTCTGAGACAGCCTTGGTGGCCGAGTGACTACCTTTGAACCATTAGGAAGCTGGATATACATGGGGTCCATATCTATTTACAGTTGATAATGCACAGAATTATAGAATTGTCATAGATCATTTCAAGTTGATAAACCACAAATTTCTTTCACCACCACAGATCATTTCTTCAACAAACAAAAAAACGAGTATAAATTTCTATTTTTTTTAGCCATATCTTCCTTGATTTCGCTCCATTTCCCTTGAAAATTCATAGTCACCCCTGTCATTCCATTCTACATATTTCATTCATTGAGGACCCTATCCCAAATTCCACTTCCCGAAGCTTGAAATTCCACATTTGTCATAAGTTCTTCAATTATCACCCAATCGCCTTCAAATTTTGTCATAGTGTTCATTTCTGAATTCTGCATCATTGTCCCCCTCTAACAAATTTTCCCTTTCTTTCACCCCGCTTCTGAAATTCGCATTTTTTGTTCCTTGTCCTTCAGAAAGTGTGCCAAACCTAATCAACTCCAATTACCCACTCACGTCTTTCCCAACTCAAATTTTTTCTTTTCTAAAACCCTCTCTGTTTTTGTTTTTCTACCCTTCCCCCTCCCTTCCCCCCGAAAAAAAACAAAAAAAAAATCGTCTTATTGTCACCCGCGCAGGAGAAAATAGACAACTGGAAGAAGAACTTGTCACCCTCAAGACCAAACTCGCAACTTTGGATCAAATATTTCTTGACCTCCATCTTCAGCATTTAGCCATGAGCAACCGACAACAGCTTGAGTCTTCTATAGCCATTGAGTTCTCTTCTTTGAGCAACTTTCGTGGGCCGAAGATTGATTTCCCTCGCTTCAATGGCGATGATCCAACTGGATGGATACACAAGGCAGAACAATACTTTAATATGCATAACACTTTTGATGTCACCAAAGTCCCACTTGCATCATTTCATTTGGAACATGAAGCCCTTCAATGGTTCTGTTGGTACATCAAGGATCATGAAGAGCCCCAATGGACAGATTTTTGCCAACTCTTTTTGCACTGATTTGGCCCTAGTGGTTTTGATGAATTCACAGGAGCACTCACCAAACTTCACCAGACTGACACTGTGAGAGAGTATCAAACAAATTTTGAGAAATTAGTCAAGCACACAGAAGGATTTTATGATGCATTATACAGGATTTGTTTTATTAGTGGTCTTAAGGATACAATCCGATCTGAGGTTAACATGTTCTGTCCCAACACAATGATGGAAATACAAGGGTTGGCTAAGTTGGCGGAGGACAAGATCAGGGCTCAGCAACGCCCCAAATCCACTTTTGTTCCATTCAGAAATATGGTTTCCCAAAGACATCCAATCCCTCCAACTCCTAGACCCACTCCTATCAAGCATTTGTCTGAAGTCGAGATGCAGGCACGTAGGGAAAAAGGACTTTGTTATAATTGTAATGGGAAATTCACTTGGGGACATCAATGTACTGAACAAAAGCTCTATCTCTTGTATGTGGTTTCTCTGCCTACACTTGAAATTTGTGAAGTTGCTCAAGATCTAGTAGACGACCAGGTCGACATTCAGTAGCCGCCTGTTGACCCTCATTTTCATGACGAAAACACATAGATATCTCTCCATGCATTAGCCAGAGTCACTGCCCCACAAACCATGTAGGTTAAGGGTTTCTTCAAGAAGATTCCTCTTACAATACTCATTGATTCTGGTAGCACCCATAACTTCATTGACCCTCAGATTGCCAAACAAGCTGATAGTTTTGTCCATCCTTGCTCCATCTTTAAAGTCATGGTTGCCAATGGGAGCACCTTACCTTGCAAAGGAAAGTGTCGCAATGTGTGTATCTCTATTGAAGATTATAACTTGCGTTCTAACATGTTTACCGTGCCTCTAGGAGGATGTGATGTGATTTTGGTAACTCAATGGTTACGCGCTCTTGGACCCATCTTATGGGATTTTGCTGAATTGTGGATGCAATTTTCATTCAATGGCTTACAACCAGGTTCTCTCAGCATCATCAGTTCTCATCGCATGGAAAATCTCCTTAAGACAAATTCACATGGTGTCATCACTCAGCTCCATTTCATTCAAATGCAACCTTCAGCAGTCTCAACTACTCCCTTGGATCTTTCATTCTGATGCACTCTTCAGATGCCTGATTTTTCCAAGCTCTTCACTCTTGAGAGTGATGCTTACAACAATGGACTTGGGTTTGTCCTCTTTCAAGATGAACATCCCATTGCATTCAATGACAAATCCCTTTCTAGAAATAATTTATCCACCCCTACATATGAGAAGGAAATGATGACTATTTTGCACACAGTACAGAAGTGGTGGCCATCCCTCTTAGAGAATCCTTTCGGCATCAATATTGATCACCAGAGTTTGAAATATTTCCTAGAACAATGAGTCTCATCCCCAACACAACAGAAATGGGTTAGCAAACTCAGGGATTATGACTATAAGAGGGCTCAGGACAATCTTGGGGTGGATGCTCTTTTCCAGACATTTGATGCCCATGTTTCTCTTTCAGTTATTTCTATGCTTATTCCAACTTGGTTACACTTTGTTCAACAAGGCTATCTCAATGACTCCTCATTATCAGAAATCATCCAACAGTTGACCAGTAACCCTTCTATGGTACAGTATTCATCTTGGGATGGATTTTCTCTCAGATACACGGGTCATCTGGTGCTTTCCCAAAGCACAGATCTTAAAAATGCGCTCTTTTATGAACTCCATGCTTCTCCATCGGTAGGGCACTCTGGGTTCATCAAAACATATGAGCTGGAGCGACGTAACTTCTTTTGGAAGGGGTGCAACGAGAAATTCAACATATGGTTTTCTAATGTGCTCATTGTCAGCACCACAAGGGTGAAACTACACTCATTTCTGGATTGCTCGAACCTTTTCCCACCCCTACAAGGATTTGGACATATATTTCAATGGATTTCATTCAAGGGATCCTTAAATATGGAGGGAAGACTGTAATCTTGGTTGTGGTGGATCGACTCTCCAAATATAGTCATTTTTGTGCTCTCAGCCTTCCATATACTACCTCTTCAATCGCACAAATTTTCATGGACCAGATATTCCTTCTTCATGGAATCCCTTCTTCCATTGTCTCAGGCCACAACACAACTTTCACAAGTCATTTTCACCTCACTGACACCAAATTGCATATAACCACTTATACTATGAAATGAGAACTATATACTATGAACGAGAACTCTACCCATAAAAACGATGATTTTTGCAAAAAAAACACCAAAAACACCCCC
>LPNX010182840.1:0-26750 GCA_001517045.1 Pseudotsuga menziesii
AGGTGGTGCAGCGGTGGGATTAGCGGTGGGGGAGCGGAGGTGTAAGTGGAGGGGTAAACAGTGGGGAGCGAGGTAGGGGGAGAGGTGCTATGGTGTTGGGGGCGCGGGGTAGGTGGTAGGAACGGAGGTGGTGAAGTACGGGAAATGGGGAGCGAGTGAAGGTGGTGAAGGGGCAGGGTGAAGGTGGTGAAGGGGCAGGGCAGCGGAGGTCTAATTTATTAGAATAGGTTAGGTTGTCGAGGGGGCAGTAGTTGAGTGGGGTGTAATTTCCAACTAAAACAATTTCTAAGATTCACCAATGAATTAGAAACAACTAAAATTTAATACTACCAAAAAACCAGGTCAGCTAATAATATTTTAGATCAGGTGGTTGCACTTCTTTATATTTCGATTGCCAAATCTAAAAATCCGGCTATGGCATGGTTATCGATGAGACTATATAACTTTTTTCGGTAATAGGATTACCAAAATTTAATGGGAATTAAATGCAGTACAATCTTGGCGTCTTTCTCCGTTGCTTCAATGAGTCCTGAAGCTTCCCAGCTTTATCATGGCCGCTGCGGAGTTGGAAAAAGCGACTCTCATTTCTATGTCCCTTGTTTCTCTATCTCCGCTAAACAGAACTTGGTCTGAGAACAAAAGCCCTCTGCATTCTTTAAGTAAATGTTTTGCCCCGCTCCTGCCACTGCAAGGGACCCCTGATCGAGTCTCGAAGACAGCCCAAAGACGAGTCCAGTAAGCTCCTCTCCCTTTTTGTACCTGGTTAATTGTGGTCAATTTAGTTTAATATTCGATAAACAAATAATCCGTCACTTTGTCTTTAACTTGGGCGTTTATAGTATAAACATTCTCAATAGCAATGGCAGCTTACATGTGATCCTTCACTCGGTTAGTAGAGTGGAACAAAACATAGGTGCCCATCCTTTATCGATCGGTTAACGTATCGTTGGTGACATAGCATAGCAGTTACTTTCCTCCCAGATATCATAGAGGGTTTCAGAAGCCTTTCTTCAAAACCTTGCCTTTCCTAGGGTGCTTGATCTATCAAAGTCTCCAATAAAATCACTGCCAAGCTCATTGTGGCAACTCACAGAATTCGAGTTTCTCAATTTGAGTTCCAACTGAAATTGAATATGCACCTGAAGCTATGGTTTATCTTTCTCGGCTTCAGGTTTTGGATCTATCAGTATGTACAAAGCTAAAAGCATTGCCAAGTGCTATAGGAGAGCTTGCAAACCTGAAGTCTCTATTTAGATTCGTGTGACAGTTTATCCGGTATTCCAGATGACCTTACAAGGCCCTCAAACGACAGCTGCAGCTCTACCAGATTTGAGCTGGATTTGGAATAATGAACAGAATGGAGGATTGTTCTTTAGAAACTAAGTGCCACTGTAGTGAACAGATCCCACTGGAGGATTGTTATATATTTATGTTTCTGCAGACAATGTAGTGGATTGTTCCCGGATGTTAAGAATGCCTTATATTTATGTTTTTGCAAATAATGATAAGGAAATATTTATCCTTTTTGGAATTTTAAAAGATATATTTAACCAATTAAATCAAGAATAGGGAATGCGTTTTGTAATTTTAATATGTATTAAGTAATATTCATTAATGATACAATTTGATGGAGTTTAAGTTTTTCTTTCTTACACACCAATTTAGTGTCTGGTAATTTTTATTTTTTTGATTTAAAGTAAAATTTTCAATTTAAGCTTTTCTCATACAATCCGAATAAACCTATATATATTAACAATGTAGTAATTGTTATAAAAATATTACATCATGACGAACACAATGATTTTGTGGTGATGGCCTTCTAGACCTCCTCTTAATGACATGATTTGTGTGTTGTTTAATGGTAACTGAATCTGGCAAGCTCTGCAAAGGATTGGTCCTGGTTTATGATTCACATTGTATTTGTAAACCCTACCTGCCTGGGCTATATGAAGGTAGGGAGTGGTTACAAATGCAATGTGAATTCTGAACCAATGACAATGTGCATATGCCAATTGCAATATAAAATGATATACTGGTTACTTTTATGAAGGGAAATGATTTGGATTTAAAAGTGTGGATAACCACAGTATTAATTCCCAAATTGTGAATCCAGAAATTCTTGCATTACAGTTTATGATAAACTTCCTGATAGACCAACCCCTTCAACAAAAGGATGGATCCTGGTAGTTGTCTTACCTGCCTGCGCTATAATGGAGGATTTTACAAATTTGGACCTGTTTTAGTGCTCTGTTATACCAGAAAATGTTGCTCATGAAGGGGGCTTGTTAGTTGTAACTAAGTTCACAGTATCTCAAGGCAGCAACTTTACCTTTGTCATTAACGGCTTTAACAAACCATCTTTCTAGCCAAAATACCACCTTGTTTTATTGGTGTGAGTAATGCACTAAATGGAGAAGATTTGGCCCCACTCTAGAAGCATAGAGAACATCTCCCTATTGAGATTTATTAATTTGAGCAGTACTGCAACCAGAGATTGGGACAGGGGGAAAATAACCAGTAGTTCCCTTCACAATGTTTTGCTGATATTGTCCATAAGCTTTTATATTCTTATTAACAGAATTTCCTGGTAAGACAAACCAAAGAAAGGCTAAACTCCAGTAGGGCGTCCTTATTTTCAAATGCTTCAATGCAATTTTGCATCAGGTCAGTTCACAGACTGGACTATTTTGCAGCCATCTTTACTTTGAGCTTGCAGAGCTCAGAGTACAAACATAGTTTTTGTTTTTAAGCATCCATTGTTCCGTGGTGATTAGGGACCCATATTTTCATCGTGGCTTTGGAGGTCCACGCATGCTACGTCAAAGAGGTATATTTTATATTTGTCAAAGACCAAGAATATGGTCCATGCAACTTTACACCCATTCGCATGCCCCAATACAGGAAATAGGGCAATAGTCTAATGATTAAACTAAACCCCACCTTGACATCTCCGTGCAATCCAGCCCTCCATAGAATTGCAACATGAAATCTCAAATCAGACGACCATTAATATCAGGGTGTTAAGCTTCAAAATAAAAATATTAACAATCTAATCAAAATAGCATTGAAATTTTTCAGGAACCATTTTACATAATTAAGTAGGGAGAATAGCAGTTGTTCCTATCCCCATCAAATCGTTGTCCTTAGGTGGATTAGTTTTAATTCTTCAAATTTAATGAAAGGTACATAGTATAAACATGTTTGGAATATATAATTGAAAACCATGGAGTTAAAGCACATTTTCATCTCCGCACTGGGAGAAATCATGTAAAATTGGTTGAAATTCAATCTCTAATTACATAAAAGATAAACAGATAAACAGTACAAGCATTAAAAATAACATTCTAATCTATAGCAATTCTAGGCGAGTTTAACATCAATATCAAAAGGTGTCACAGTAAGAGTGGAACCAAATACAACCAGCTCAGATGGCAAATATTTGACCGAAATTCTTCGACTGAATGTGAAGAAGTGGGCTTATGTGAATGAAGTTGCCTACATAACAGGAAATTTCAAATTCCAAAGAGAGGTTTGGAGTTTTGTTAGTAGCAAATAATTTGACGCCTAAGAGTCTCCTAAACAAATGGCTTAGTAAGAAATCAATAAAGTATGGAAGGCGTAACGTTTTCCAAAGCAAAATGCAGTTTTCATAAGTTTTTTAAAGGATTGGCAAAATTCAGTTTTCATAAGTTTTTTAAAGGATTGTTTTGAAGCCTCGGTAATAATATAGATGGGTCAAAAGCAGATCCTAGTTAAAGCAGAATGGAACACAGATGTCTAGAATAGTTAAAAGAGTCCTGAAAGTATTGCACACATGGCTTGATAATGATTCATAGTTGTCTCTATGGCACTCTGCAACCTAAATATTAACAGTGGGCCACTAATGCTTAAATAAACCTACGAATAATTATTTACGCTTAGTAATATATGGTTTAAGAATGAATATACATCTTTGAAACCTAAAGATATATGAAGATGTGAAATACCCTTCATCCTACCATGTTGTCGAACTTTTTCCATGGCATGCATTCAAATTAAAGGGCATAATAGGTCATCTAGGAACACTCATCTAGGTTTCATTAACTTTTGTTTGCCTTCTCTCAAAGAATGTATACGAATAGTTGATAAATTTAATTTTAAACTAACAATGAAATTAATACCAATAGCGGGGAAACGATGGTCATACTCTTGTTCAACTGTATTGGCATAACTGGTTAAAAACTTAAATGGTTTTCTTCACTTATCTGCATGCATATTTTCCATCTGTCATTTTCAAGATTCATGACAATCCAAACTAACAAAATTTCCTTTTCTTCTTTTGTGTTTAATTCTCTGTTTTTTGACAGAGTATATGCATGCTTATTTTTTTCCTTGAGGGAATGCAATTCCACGTGCTATTCGGATATTTACTCAACCATTTATTTGAGATAATGTTAATGCAATTTAGGATATTCATGGATGATGAGCAAGCAAATAACTGTTCTGGCAAGAGGAAGATAAGAGGTATTTTGAATGATAACATCATTGTGATGGATGCTTTCATTAGGAGTTGGAATCACACTGATACTATTTTGAAGGCTTACTTAACATACATTTTCAGATATTGTCAAGGTTTTTGGAATTTCTTATGTGGAATTTTGGTGCAGATAGTGAGGATTAATGGTATTTTTTAAGTAGAATGTTTTGATGTTATTTTGAATGGTAATTCAACATGTACTCTATGCATGTTGTCAAAGGGTAAATTGTCAGGATGCTGGGTGTTTCTTATAGGGAATGCTAGTATGTATTTAGCAGTTGCATTATGCATATGAAGAGATGCCGCCATAATTTAGAGTCTGCGGTTGTTAGGATTTGTAATGTAGCACGGCAGAGAGGCATTGCATTTTGCTGGTTTGGGGTTGTACGAAATCAAACACAGAGTCTCCATTATCAGCCTCACTATTGAACACAACTAATGGCTGAGGGTCCAAAACTGTCCAAAATTGTGAAAAAAAACTGGGCACATGCGGGGTCCTTTGTTACTAGACTTCACAAGACTATGCTTTCTTTTGAGCCCCCAAAACCTATAGGCATTATGTTCCTGTGATCACTCGACGAGATTGTCGATTGTACCAAAGACTTAGTCATGAGCTTATCCATGATGAAAATTAGCTTTAATAAACCTAGACCAAGTTACATTTATCACTTTAAACACATGAGAGCAAAGTAAAAAACAAGAGGTGCAAGAGCAAAGACTAGGGTATATGCAATGCAACAAAAGTGGGGAGATAAAACTTGCAAGGCAAACCAACATCACAATGCAAATGCCACACACTATTTTGGTTGTGCTTTAAAATAAAAATACCACACACACATTCAATGAATGTAAATCTCTCCAGCAACCCATAATCACCAATTAAGCATAAAAAACAGAATAAAGGGAGCATGGTCTACTTAATCATGCTCAATTAAAAATGTAAAGGGTGGTCCACAACGTAGTCGACTAAGGGCTAGTTGAGGCTTCAACTAATTCATGAGATGGAAATGTTATTGGAGTTTGATTAAATTAAATATCAGTAAGAATTAAATTTTGTCATTACCAAATTGAGAGAACATGCTTCACTGTTGTGGGATACTTTGCAATGGAGCAATAACAAAATGATACTAGAAAAAATTCAAAGATGGGATGGGATGCGACGGTGTCCAAACTAAAATGAAAATTCTTGCATGTTGATTTTGCATTGAATGTGTTGAGACAACTGCTTAAGAAAAGAGAAAAGAATGTTGAGTACATAACAATTCTGTAGATTAGGGAAAATAATTTAGAGTGTTGAATCCATTGCAAAGCGTGTGAATGACTTCAGATTTAACATACACGATGGAATAAGTTTTATGGATATTTGGTCAATGTTGAAGGCTTATCACTTGGCATTAGTGTTGTAGGTAAATTGTCCAAAAGGAAAGAAGGATAAATAAGAAAAATCACAAGAAGAAGAGGAAAACACAATGTAAGGAAGAGGCTTAGTGCAAGTTATAAAAATCAGAGTTTTATTCGAGGTTACAATGTTGATAAAGGATGTGGATATGGAAAAATCAAAGTAAAATCTATGGGCACATGCTTCAAGTGTGGTGTACAAGGGAATAGAACAAGTGAATGCTCATGGAATATGAATGAAGGATTATGTTAAGTGCCTAGAACTCACGACTAAAGCAATAAAAAATAGTTGTGGAGGGTATTGTCTTTGAATTTCATAAGAGTATGGAGAGAATATTATGTTTTAAAGAGTTATGTTGAAACTAGAGAATTCGCATGAAGATTGGGAGCATGGACAACTAAATAATATTTTCAAAATCATGTATAAGGAGGGAGGTAAAATGCGTTCTTCGATTATTTATAGCGGTACTACATAAAACTTGGTTTCTATCAAAGTAAGTAAGAATATACTTTCGAAATGTAGATGGCATCCTAGTGCTTGTAAAGTTTCATGGTTACAAAAATGATATCAACTAACATTTTTAAAGAAATTTGATCTGCCTCACACCAGATTAGGGCGTTTGCATTGAAGTTTGCATTGAAGACATGCTGAATTGGCAGCGAGTTCAATGTGGAGGAGAAGGGCGCAACTCCAAGAGATGCGTAGAGCTAGGGGAGAGTGCAAACGTTGCAGCTGAGCGTGCTAAGGATGGGGGGCATCTATCTAAATGTAGGAGCAGTGCAGCAAGATTACAGGGAGCTAGGATCGTGCGTTGAGGCAATCGGAGCGGAGTGTTTTTCAGTTAGATTGCAGCATCAAATGGGTATTCTTCTACGCTCGGTGTTTCTTGCAAATCAGAAGAAGCCTCTAGTGAAAGGGATAGCGTACGAGGAAGGATAGCTCTCTGTGAGGGAAATCATGAAGAGCTTGGAAGCCCAGATGCTACCATGGGCGAGGCGCTTTGGTGTCTCCAAGCTGAAAACCCTAAAACATAAAAATAAACAAAAGAAGTAGACGCAGAAAAATAAGAGGCAATCTTTCGGCGAACACAACAGAAATCGTTTATTAGAGAGAGATCCCCTTATATAATAAGGAGCCTGCTTAATAACAGAGATAAAAGTAATACTTAATAAACCTAATCTAAACATGTGCGCCCCCTTCTCCTTCTTCTTCTCGGTGGCCCAATTCCTCCCTACTTAGATCTGGAAGCGTCCCGACTTCCATGAGAAGGTGAGGAAACATGTTGTGCAAGACTTCGGTTGTGATCCACTTTGCCTAAGCTGGAGTTTGTCCTTGGCGGGACACTAGATAAGAAGTTGTTGAGGCCTGGAAATTCGCAGGCAACAATAGCAAGGGATTCTCCCCAGTCAACGTTCCCAACTAGCTCATGACTGTTTGGTGTAGAGAATCCGTCCGGTTTGCGGTCCGGCTACCGTAGGTCAAGTAACAAAAATAAAAAGGTTTTATCGGTTGCGGCCCGGTCCATCGTGTATATTTTTGTATTTTTTGACTCTAAATATGATATGCAAGTGCCTATCTAAAATGCAGATTGATTGATAATGCAAGGAGTGTTCACAATGTGATGCGCAGGTTCTTACCTCTCGTCCTAGGCTCTCATGCATCTAAATCACACACAACAAGAAATTAAATCTAACGACCTACCTATCCCCAGGGAGCAAGATTGTCACTTATTAATGTGGAATGTAATTTTGTGTATGCATTATAAAGAGAAATTACAGATAGCTGATATTTCTTCCAAAACACATGAACAAGTAAAGATATTTAAACAACCAGATAGCCAATTGCTTATGAACAACATTCATTACTCATGGTGGTAATTTTCATAAAATAAACCAAAAATCATTTAGACAAGAACATAGGTCCTAAGAGTTAGAACGATCTCACAGTTAATGGACACAAAGCTGAAAACGAAATAGTTCCTTTTCAACAAATCCATAGCATAACATTTGAACATTCCACCAAGCTTTCTCCAACAGGCAAACTGTAATTATCTATTGCAAAAGGAAATAGTTCTTCTTACAATATGTCTTCACTAATCTAACCGAGAAAAAGTCCCCTTCTTATCTAGATCACCTATATTTATACAAAAAGAACCAAATTGTTGGGCTGCCCACGAATGACTCTTGGGCTCCCCAAAACCGTTTAGTCTCCCAATTTTGTTCTCTTATGAGTGCTCATGATTCGCATAATACGTTACATTTCGGATTAAGATCTATGAGTACTTCATAGAACATGACCAATCTTAGTAACTGACGGGCCCTTTCCCAGCGTGGACTTCTATCTCCACCGGTTCTGCCTCGTCTTTTATTTATCCTTTTTTAGCTCACGTTGATTTAAGAAAACTCTGCTTGTCACTCTTTGGTCAACTCTCCTCAGCTTTTTCCTTCAATTATGTCTCCTTGCAGCAGTAATCTGAGGAATGTTCTGAGTTCGTCTGCAAAATTTAACAATTAATTAGGATTGCATCTTTTCAACCATACTAACAATAAAATTGGTCAACAAAATGAGGCCTTGTACTGTGCTTTTGTTGCACAACCCGAACAAAAACCATTGCCGCCCAAAGAAAGTTAAAAACTCATAAAAAAGGTGGGAAAAACCTTATCGGCAACTTGAAACATTAAAACATTGGGAGGATAGTTTAAGGAACATCCGCAACGGAGGGCTTCAAACGGACAATGAGTTCCGCAGGACCACTAAGCCTATTGGCGCCCGGAAGACTAAACACTAAAGCATTGGGCGGGGATTCCTTGTCGACGACTAGGGCGACATAGCGTTGGGAGGTTAGCGCAGCACGTAGCCGTAATGGCGGAAGATGAAAAGTCTATGGACTCTACGGTGAATAAAAACATATCGGCGAAACCAAACAAAACATCGGCGGGTGGAGCGGCTACAAAACGGATACTTAGTTTACTCGAGAGCCGCAATGGCGGAAGGCAATCAGACTACCACCTCCGATCAAAGTCATAAAACCTTCCGACAATGCAAAACAAGTCAAAACACGACATCGGAGAAGTCCACACTATCCGACAGAACACTCATCGTCCAACTTTCGTAATGGAGGCTCCATAAGGAAAGATGGCTTCGAAGCGTTGTTTGAATGGCCTCTGAAAAATTAAAAAATTAAACGCTAAGTTCCAACAGACCCTTGGCCGGGCAGCAACGAAAAACTTGTTTTACCTCCATAATAGCGGCGAAAACAACGAAAAAGATTTCCGATATCAAAGAAAGAGATCATCAATCAAACAGTTTCAAACATAAGCAATTTTCTGAAAAGCATGAAAACAGTTGTCCTCAAAACAATTCAACTTGCAGCAGTGAGAAAACAAACAGAATTCATGAATCCAAACAAAATTAGGCAATATAAAATAAAAGGAGGGTCCAAAATTTAAAAAAATTGGGAAAACTGTTGCAGCTGCAACAAAAGTGTATACCCGTGCCTTGTAGAACGGGTCTAGGTGTCCAATAGAGTGTCTTTGGCCACGAGGATTTGAAAGTCTGGAATGCTGTCGACTGGATGAGTAATGGTGAATGGTTCCTCCAATAGAGGAGGCTCAAACAACTTTAGATGATTTACATTAATGACATTGTGGATTCCCAGTTGTGGTGGAAGATCCAATTTGTAAGCATTTTCTCCAATTTTGTCAAGGATGGTATAAGGGCCATATCTTAGTGGCAGAAGCTTGTGATGCTGGCCTTTGAAGCGCTTCTTATCCAAGTGTAACCAGACTTTATCTCTCGGTCGAAAGGTCAGGAAGGTCCTTTGTTTGCATGGCGTTGCTTGGCATGATCTTGAGGTGCTTTGAGTGTTGTTGTGATTTCAATGTGGTGTTGTGCAATTTGTTGTAGAAACCTTGGGCGGAGAGTTGTTCCTGCGTGTTGGTGCACGATACCCTGATGAGATAAAGTGAGTGGGAGCTCTGTTGGAGATGCTGGTTGGAAGCCCAAGCAGACTTCAAAAGGGGAAAACTTGGTAGAGGAATGTGTGGCCTTGTTGTAGCTATGTTGGAGGATGTGCAATTAATTGTCCATTGGTTGATGCGCCCAAAGTGCGTTCGGAGAGCATGGACCAAGACCCTGTTAACCACTTCTGTTTGGCCATCCGTTTGAGGATGGAATGCTGTAGAAAACTTGAGTTGGCACCCCAATAACGCCCAAATTGTCTTGCAAAACGTGCTTAAGAAGCGAGAATCTCGGTCTGGTATGATAGTGATTTGTAGGCCAAAATGTGGCCAGACATGCCGAAAGTATAACTATGCTGTTTGGGCTGTTGTAGTAGTTTTAGTGCATGGAATAAAAAATCCCATTTTGCTGAAGTGACATACCACTACCCAGACTGCATCATGTTTCTTTTGGGTGGTTGGGAGTCCACCGAGGAAGTCCATGGAGATTGACTCCCAAGGCCGAGAAGGAAGATGTAGTGGTTGATATAAGCCATGCTTACGGTTGGATGGCTTGGATTGGGAGCATAATGCACAAGCTCGAATAAATTTCTCAACTTGGGGCTGCATGGAAGGCCAATAGAAATGATGTTGCATATTTTGGATGGTCTTTGTGGTATCGAAGTGGCCACCATAAGTTGAAGCATGTGCCTCCCTGATGAGCAAGAGGCGGTCCTGTGAGTGTGGACCACATAGCAAATTGAATTTATAAAGCCAACCATCCCAGATAGTGTAGTCTAGGAAGGGGGTTTGATTGATCTTCGTGGGTCTGTGCAAGGCTATTCAAATCTTTTGAAAGTCTGGGTCCGTAGCATATTGTTCCTTCCATGTGTCATAATTGGCACAATGCACTTCTAGTATGGGGAGGACTGTAGTAGGTGGTCGACTGAGCAAATCAGCCATCTTATTCAAAGGTCCTTTCTTATATCTGATGACCAAGTGGAACTGTTGAATGTAGGAGGCCCATTTAAGGTGCCTTTGTTCTTGAATCTTTGACGGAGAATTGATGAAAATCAAAGGATGGTGGTCGGTATGCAAGATAGTTTCTTTACCTAGCAAATAATGTCTCCATTGCTTGAGGGCTTGAACAAGGTTGTAAAACTTTTTGTCGTAGGTGCTATAGTTGATCTTAGCCTCTGTCAGAGTTTCAGAGTGATAAGCAATGGGGTGGCCTCCCTGTTTAAGCACGGTCCCAATAGCATATTGTGAGGCATTGGACTCAATCTCAAAAGGTTGAGAGAGGCTCGACAAATGTAAAACCAGAGATGAGCATAGGGCTTCCTTGAGCTGACTAAAGTGACTGGTGGCTTCATTAGTCCAAATAAATGTTGAAGAATGATTAGAAAGTTGATGTAAAGGACGAGCAATTTGAGAAAAGTGTAGAATGAACTTACGATAGAAATTTATACCCACCTAGAAAACTTTTGAGCTCACTGGCCGAAGAAGCGAGTGGCCATTGCTTCAATGCTTGGATACGGGCTGGATCCGTTTGAATACCTTCTGAATTGACCACAAATCCTAGATAGGGAACTGAACTCTGACCGAAATATGACTTCTATTCTTTGACCTGCAACTTGTTGTCTCGAAGGATTTGGAGAACTTGTCGGACATGCTGCATGTGTGCATTCCATGTCCGGCTGAAGATGAGAATGTCATCTAAGTAGATGACCACCATGCGGCCCAAAGGTACAGAGTATAAACATGTTTGGAATATATAATTGAAAACCATGGAGTCAAAGCACATTTTCATGTCCGCACCGGGAGAAATCATGTAAAATTGGTTGAAATTCAATCTCTAATTACATTAAAGATAAACAGTACAAGCATTAAAGATAACATTCTAATCTATAGAAATTCTAGGCGAGTTTAACATCAATATCAAAAGGTGTCACAGTAAAAGTGGTACCAAATACAACCAGCTCAGATGGCAAATATTTGATTGAAATTCTACAACTGAAAGATAAGAAGTGGGCTTCTGTGAATGAAATTTCCTCTAGAACAGGAAATTTCAAATTCTAGAGAAAGGTTTGGAGTTTTGCTAGTTGCAAATAATTTGACACCTAAGAGTGTCCTAAACAAATGGCTTTGTAAGAAATCGATAAAATATGGAAGGCGTAACGTTTTCCAAAGCAAATGCAGTTTTCATAAGTTCCTTAAAGGATTGTTTTGAAGCCTAAGTAATAATGTAGATGGGTCAAAAGCAGATCCTAGTTAAAGCAGAATGGAACACAGATGACTAGAATAGTTAAAAGAGTCCTGAAAGTATTGCACACATGGCTTGATAATGATTCATCGTTGTCTCTATGGCACTCTGCAACCTAAATATTAACTGTGGGCCACTAATGCTCAAATAAACCTACTAATAATTATTTACAGTGTTCCACGGGGACGCGTCTCCTAGGGTCGGGGGCTCGCCCCCTGCGTTTCCCACGCCCCGGGGGTTGGGGGGCTCCATGTGAAACGTTTCCCGGCGCCCCCTTTTCTCAGAAACGTGGGGAAATGCACAATTTTGGAGCTCATTGATGGGGGGCTTCTACACGCCCCCCCAATAATTTTTTTTAAGACCAAAATAAAAAACGAATTTTAATTTAAAAAAAAAAATTACTAACCTAACTTACCTCTTCTAACCTATTCGGACCTTCACCTTCAAATTTTATCCCGCTATTTCATTTTCCTCTGAACGGTCCATGAGCACCAAGTGAAATTTTTTTTGCAAGGCCCGTGGTTTCGTGAGAAGTGGCTAGCAACAGTGGGCCGTGAGCAATGGGTGGTAGCAGTGGCCCGTGAGCACAAATCAAATTTAATCCCGTCGTTTCATTTTCCTCTGAACGGTCCGTGAGCACCAAGTGAAATTTTTTTTGCAGGGCCCATGGTTTCGTGAGAAGTGGCTAGCAACAATGGGCCATGAGCAATGGGTGATAGCATTGGCCCGTGAGCATAAATCGTGGCCTCCGAGCAGTGGCCCGTGAGCATTTGCTAGCCCGTGAGAAGAGTAAACCAACGCTGACAAGTGACAAAGTTCAAACTTCAAACCCGTGAGCATTTGGCATTTGCTGGCCCATGAAAAGAGAAAACCAGAGCCCGTGAGCAGTGAGAGGAGAAACCAGAACCCACAAAGTCAAACCTGTTTTATGGTTTTAATTTTGAAACTTTTATGAGCGACCGTGGATTGTTTCAGCCTTCAGGCTTCAGCCTGTGAGCAGTGTAACATGACATTAGCAATCATGGACTGTAATTTACAAGTGCAAGCTTTAGCCCAAGTCAACATTTTTTACATTTGTCACTTGTGAGTCGTGACCCTTGGATGCTCTATCGACTACGCAGACACCAGTGTGCACTATGGACTGAGGACTCGTGGAGGTGGAGGTATGTATCAGTGTGGACTGAGGACTCGTGGAGGTGGAGGTATGTATCAGTGATTCAGTATAATAATTTTCCTGTTATTAATTTTTTTAAATTTAAATTTTCCTATTAGTTTTTTAATTTTTAATTTTTTTTTTCACTTTGTGAATGTTCCAGTTTGAGCTTTGAGCTCATTTTTTAATTTTTCCTGTTAGTTTTAATTTTGTATAGTTAGAGCTTTGACCTCTGTTTTTTATTTTTATTTTTTATATTTTATAAATTTATTATTTATCCATAAAAATATTAAATGTAATTGACAATTACTAATTGTTTTGGCAAATTTTTTAGTTTTTAACTTTTTTTTTAAAGTTTTGGATGGGTATTTAATTATCTTATCAACCATGAACATTTTGTCATTTTTTGAGATTATAGGTTGCCAAAATTTGTTGCTCATAAAACCATAAAAATTAATTTAATAATTTATCTGTTGTTACTTGTTTATGTTTATGATTCGAAGTTGTTATGGAAGATGTCCATGTATTTAAATTTTAAAATATCCATTATGAACTGAATATCATGTTTACATTGCACAATGATGAATTTCAATTTAGCATGTATTTCAATATATTGAGAGATGCCCCCTATGTTAAAACTTAAATACCTCGACGCCCCCCCGCTCCCCGAAATCCACCAAAATTTGGGGGTGTCTCTACACGTCCCCAATGTGCGTTTCCCCGCTCCCGCGCCCTCCGTCCTGGAAACTTGGTGGAACACTGATTATTTACGGTTAGTAATATATGGTTTAAGAATGAATATGCATCTTTGAAACCTAAAGATATATGAAAATGTGAAATACCTTTCATCCTACCATGTTGTCTAACTTTTCCCATGGCATGCATTCAAATTAAAGGGCATAATAGGTCATCTAGGAACACTCATCTAGGTTTCATCAACTTTTGTTTTCCTTCTATCAAAGAGTGTATACGAATAGTTGATAAATTTAATTTTAAACTAACAATGAAATTAATACCAATAGCGGGGAAATGATGGTCATACTCTTGTTCAACTGTAATGGCATAATTGGTTACAAACTTAAATGGTTTTCTTCACTTATCTGCATGCATATTTTCCATCTGTCATTTTCAAGATTCATGACAATCCAAACTAACAAAATTTCCTTTCCTTCTTTTGTGTTCAATTCTCTGTTTTTGCAGTTCAATGGTTCAAAGATGGTGAATTTTTCGAGTGGATACAGGAGATAGCATGTCCAAATAGCATGTCCAAATGAGATATAGGAAAAGAAGGAAAGGAAATTTTGTTAGTTTGGATTGTCATGAATCTGTTTTTTTGCAGTTCAATGGTTCAAAGATGGTGAATTTTTCGAGTGGATACAGGAGATAGCATGTCCAAATAGCATGTCCAAATGAGATATAGGCTTCGAAATTTCCTCCAATTCGTACAGCAGTGTATGTTTTTTTTGACAGAGTATATGCATGCTCATTTTTTTCCTTGAGGGAATGCAATTCCACGTGATATTCGGATATTGACTCAACCATTTATTTGAGATGATGTTATGCAATTTAGGATATTCATGGATGATGAGCCAGCAAATAACTGTTCTGGCAAGAGGAAGATAAGAGGTATTTTGAATGATAACATCATTGTGATGGATCCTTTCATTAGGAGTTGGAATCACACTGATACTATTTTAAAGGCTTATTTAACATACATTTTCAGATATTGTCAAGGTTTTTGGAATTTTTTATGTGGAATTTTGGTGCATATAGTTAGGATTAATGGTATTTTTAAGTAGAATGTTTTGATGTGTTATTTTGAATGGTAATTCAACATGTACTCTATGCATGTTGTCAAAGGGTAAATTGTCAGGATGCTTGGTGTTTCTTATATGGAATGCTGGTATGTATTTAGCAGTCATATTATTTATATGAAGAGATGCCGCCATAATTTAGAGTCTGCAGTTGTTAGGATTTGTAATGTAGCACGGCAGAGAGACATTGCATTTTGCTGGTTTGGGCTTGTACGAAATCAAACACAGAGTCTCCATTATCAGCCCCACTGTTCAACACAACTAATGGCTGAAGGTCCAAAACTGTCCAATTTGTGGAAAATTTATCAGGATTATTTGTGCTCTTACGTCAGTTGTATGGTGTTTGCTACTGTGTGAATCGATTTGCTGTCTTGTGTGATAGCAAGAACGTGAAAAACCAAGTGGACTTTCGTATGATGAAAGTTCATTGTCTTGCTGTCCCATTATTCTTGATAAATGTATAATATCTGTCTGGGAAACATGTCAATTGGCTTGTGGAACAGTATCCCCTGGAATACAATATCTGGCTTGTGGAACAGCATCCCCTGGAATACAATATCTGTCTGGGAAACATGTTCATTGGCTTGTGGAACAGTATCCCCTGGAATTTATAAGCTTCGTAAGATTTAGATAAAACACTTTTGTGCCTGTCTCTAAACTTCAACTGAGAATTCTAGACTCAAAATTGGGCTGCCCCTTTCTTGGAAAATGGTCGACGCTCCTCATACTCCACATATATAGGTACAATCTTTTTAACATATATAGGTACAATCTTTTTAATGGATTACTTGATATTTCTCCAAGATTCTGAGGTGATAAGACCTGAGGTGATAACGAAGGAAGCTTAGTTTATTCCCAAAAAATTTGTGCTTCATGCTTCGGTGAAGCCAACGGCAAAGGAAACTGCTGATGTATTCCCTATTGATTGTGGACACAATAAATTCTCAACTTATTATATGGTAGATTCAACCCAAGTGGTCTTGGGTCTTCATTTCTGAGATGGCTAATGCATATAAATTGGGCTGGATGAACTTGGACTTGATGATGATAAGAACATATACGGTGATGATGATGTAGATGGATTAGGTGTATTCAGATCATTTCCACTAAGGTTATAAAATGTAAACCGAATCATTAAAATCTTCGTGCATCGTGCTTCGGTGAAGCCAAAGGCAAAAGAAACTGCTGATGTATTCCCTATTGATTGTAGACACAATAACTATACAACATATTTTCTTCACCAGCTGATCGTATAGAGAGCTTATACCATAAACATATCATGAAATCCGAGTCCTAAGGTCTGTTATGTAAATGAAAATTTTCAACATGTTCTTAGTCCTAAGGTCTGTTATGCAAATGAAAATTTTCAACATGTTCTTTGACATAATGTAGTCCTTGATATCATCAAATTTGACATAGATGTGATTGATTCAAAGCTATATACTTTGTTACATATATTTTGCGTAAACCATTCTAGTTTAGAATCAAAAGAGGCCTGCTCATATGGACTAGTAGTGAGGATAAAAATGGAGGTTTTTGTAATGCACCAGCGTAATTTTACACTTTTGATGAATGATTAGTGTGTCCCTTTCATTTTTTTATAGTGTACTTGGAGGATATATTGTTTTTGCTCTCTACCTTGGAAGAGCATATTTCACATGTCATGTAAGTGTAGAGACTATGAAAAAGCATCAGCTGCTGGAAAATATTAAGAAATGTGAATTTGCCCGGTAGTCATTGGTGTATTTGGGGTATGTGATTGGTGGAGTGGAACTCAAGATAGATCCCATGAAGATGGAAGCCATCATCTACTAGTGAGGATAAAAATGGTCATGTGGGTAGTTACAGAGCTGTCCAAATGGGAAAATGTTGACATAACATGTAAAAATGCTGATAAAAATGGTCATGTGGGTAGTTACAGAGCTGTCCAAATGGGAAAACGCTAACATAACAAGTAAAAATGCTGACATAACATGTAGGGAAGTTAAAAGATGAAAAATGTCAAAGGTCCAAAGGGGATGTTGAATGAGACTAAAAAATACCATGAGAAGGTCCAAGGGGATGTTGAATGAGACTGATAAAATACTATGAGGGGAAAATTCAAATTAAATATAAACTCTTCGAATATTGTAAAAATTTTAAAAAATTGGGCACACGCAGGGTACTGGACTCTACTAAGATTACAAGATTACAAGTTTCCAAGATTACAAGTTTCTTTTGAATACTTTGTTACTGGACTTCACTAAGATTATAAGTTTCTAATATTACAAGATTATTAGTTTTTTTTTTGAAGAATACCCAAACAGCTGATTTGAGAATCTGTGAGTTGGTTGAGTTTGAAGGCCCCGAAAAGCAGAGAATTCTAAGCTACCTGAGGTGGACATTTCCCCCATGTGGAGAGAATTCTAAGCTCCCTGAAAATAAAATTGAAGAAAATATCAGAAGCCAGGATCTTGGTGAAAGAAACAAAGAAAAATATCACACTCAGCGAGGACATGAATTTAGATTGATTGCACCAAGAACATTTGATCCTAGGTATAAAAATACTTTTTTTTTGGTTACTGTTTCTCATGCAACAGGTGTGGACACAAGGCCATAAATTGCAGAAACTATGGTGAGAATACTTAAGCAAAAAAACAAAGGTATGGGTTTCGGTCAGATTCAATGTTATAATTTTCATTATTGTGGTCATATTTTAAAAGACTCTGGACACAAGGCCATAAATTGCAGAAACTATGGTGAAAATACTTAAGCAAAAAAACAAAGGTATGGGTTTCGGTCAGATTCAATGTTATAATTTTCATTATTGTGGTCATATTTTAAAAGACTGCCAGAGTAAGGGGGATATTAAAATGTGGAGAAGAAAAGCACACAAGTTCTCAAAGAGGTGATAATCAAATGCCTAAGCAAGCGAAGGAACAAGTCAGTAACCTATTAAACAAGAAGGATGTTTTTTTCACTTGAAAGTTGATGTAGTTAATGAAGGGGGAAGAACGAACAAGTCAGTAAACCTATTAAACAAGAAGGATGTTTATTTCACTTGAAATTTAATGTCCTTAATGAAGGAGGTAAAAAACATGAACATCCTCGGGCCATATCCAAAGAAGAGAATAAGAAAGAAAATGTCAAAATGATAACTGTGTACAAGAAATTGATCTAGCTAGTGAAAGAAAAATACTAGGAGAAGCTCCTGAAGAAGAATAACAAAGAGCCTCAGCTGCATCAACTAAATAAAAATGAATGTTCTATTGCTTAAAATAGTAATGACAGAGCTAATCCTTAGAATGACCTACTAGTGAGAAGAAAGGGTGAATACTTTGCGTTAGAAATTGATTCAAGTGATGAAGACCTTATGGGAAGTGTACCATTTTTTTTTGAAAAGGAAGCATTGAATACAAGCTTAACAAACATTGGACTCCTCACAACTCCGTTGAAAGATCCAAGTTATAGGACTAAATCAGTCTTTAGCCTAATGAACATAATCAATACAAGTATGCAAAAGGAATCATGGGGACTCTTTTGAACCTCATTAATGAAAGACTAGAATGAAGGAATGGAATTTCTGATCAAATTTGAATCAATTGTGAATGAATGTCACAAGGGATGAAATTAGGATAAATTGAAGATATCCTTAAGTAATGAATTGAGAGGACAAAGTTTGACCATGTTTTTTTGACAAAGTCTGGACTATGTTAAAATACTTTGCTGAAGGCATTATGGGATGATTTGAAATGTTGAACAAGATTTAAAGATGAAAAGGACTTCTCTCATTAATTGAAGAAGCCAAAAATCTTAATAAATCCCTTAGTGGCGAAAGAGAACAAGTGATACAAGTAGATTTCAGTCAGCCCAACAATTTAGTAAGGAGGAACACGATCTATATGATAGTGATCGAAAGGTCAATGTTGAAAGGTGGTTGAGATTAAGCCTGACATGAATAGAGCCATACTTGAAGTTTTTGGTACAGTCCAGAAGGTCCTGGACTTGTTTTGGGGTGGGGGAATTGGTATGAGAGTGGAGGTGGTATTGGGGTGGGGTAGTGGTACAACAATATAAATAACATGTGTCATCTCCCTGGAGGTTACAAGTTTAAAGTCAGCGTGGTAAGGTTGCTTATTGGCTTGAAGGGTAGGTGACCCCTGGAATAGAGGTTCACCTTGGTGGGCTTCAGGACGTCTTGACTCCTGCTAAGTCACAAGTTACTGGTATATCTGGCTTGTGGACTGTTGAATATACTCTTGAGAAGTTGGGAGGCTGCTGTTCCCATTGTTTAAAAAAAAAAAAAAAAACCAAAAAACCAGCTTTATCCAAGATTATCTTTTTATTAATAATAGTTTAACCAAAAGACCATCTTATTGTTTTTCTAAACTTGAACCGAATTCTAGACTTAATCGATTTTACGTCTTGTGTGATAGCAAGAACGTGAAAAACCAATTGGACTTTCGTATGATGAAAGTTCGTTGTCTTGCTGCCCCATTATTCTTGATAAATGTATAATATCTGTCTGGGAAACATGTCAATTGGATTGTGGAACAGTATCCCCTGGAATACAATATCTAGCTTGTGGAACAGCATCCCCTGGAATACAATATCTGTCTTGGAAACATGTTCATTGGCTTGTGGAACAGTATCCTCTGGAATTTATAAGCTTCGTAAGATTTAGATAAAACACTATTGTGCCTGTCTCTAAACTTCAACTGAGAATTATAGACTTAATTGGGCTGCCCCTTTCTTGGAAAATGGTTGAGGTGCCACATATGTAGGTACAATCTTTTTAATGGATTGCTTGATATTTATCTAAGATTCAAACCTGACATTAAGACCTGAGGTGATAACCAAAGAGGCTTAGTGTATGCATCCATCCCAAATGTTCTAAATCATTAAAAAATTCATGCTTCATGCTTCGGTGAAGCCAAAGGCAAAGGAAACCGAATCATTAAAAAATTCGTGCATCGTGCTTCGGTGAAGCCAAAGGCAAAGGAAACTGCTGATGTACTTCCTATTGTAGACGCAATAACTATACAACAGATTTTCTTCACCAACTGATTGTATGGAGAGCTTATACCGTAAACATATCATGAAATCCGAGCCCTAAGGTCTATTATGGAAATGAAAATTTGCAACACGTTCTTTGACATAATGTAATCCTTGATATCATCAAATTTGACATCGATGTGATTATTCAAAGATACATACTTTGTTACATATATTTTGCATACACCAATCTTCTTTAGAATCAAAAGAGGCCTGCTCGTATGGACTATTAGTGAGGATACAAATGTAGGTTTTCTAATGCACAAGTGTAATTTATGCTTTTGATGAATGATTAGTGCATCCCTTTCTTAATTACACTTTTGATGAATGATTAGTGCATCCCTTTCTTTTTTTACTAGTGTACTTGGAGGATATATTGTTTTTTCTCTCTACCTTGGAAGAGCATATTTCACATGTCATGTAAGTGTGCAAGTGTTAGAGACTCTGAAAAAGCATCAGCTGCTGGAAAATATTAAGAAATGTGAATTTGCCCAGTAGTCATTGGTGTATTTGGGGTATGTTATTGGTGGAGGGGAACTCAAGATAGATCTCGTGAAGATGGAAGCCATCATCTAGTAGTGAGGATAAAAATGGTCATGTAACTAGAGGATAAAAATGGTCATGTGGGTAGTTACAGAGCTGTCCAAATGTGAAAATGCTGACATAACATGTAAAAACGCTGACATAACATGTAGGGAAGTTAAAAGATGAAAAATGTTAAAGGTCCAAAGGGGATGTTGAAAGAGACTAAAAAATACCATGAGAAGGTCCAAAGGGGATGTTGAATGAGACTAATAAAATACCATGAGGAGAAAATTCAAATTAAACATAAACCCTTCGAACACGATAAAAATTTAAAAACAAATTAAAATTAAACAGAAACCTTTCGAATATGATAAAAATTTAAAAAAATTGGGCACACGCAGGTACTTTGTTACTAGACTTCACTAAGATTATAAGATTACAAGTTTCTTTTGAAGAATACCCAAACAACTGATTTGAGAATCTGTGAGTTGGTTGAGTTTGAAGGCCCCGAAAAACAGAGAATTCTAAGCTCCCTGAGGTGGACATTTCACCCATGTGGAGATAATTCTAAGCTCCCTAAAAAGAAAATTGAAGAAAATCTCGGAAGCCGTGATCTTGGTGAAGGAAACAACAAAGAAAAATATCACACTCAGCGAGGACATGAATTTAGATGGATTCCACCAAGAAGAACATTTGATCCTAGGTATAAAAATACTTTCTTTGGTTACTGTTTCTCATGCAACAGGTTTGGACACAAGGCCATAAGTTGCAGAACCTATGATGAGAATAGTTCAGCAAAAAACAAAGGTATGGGTTTCGGTCAGATTCAATGTCATAATTTTCATATTTCAAAAGACTGTAAGAGGCAAGGGCATATTAAAATGTGCATAAGAAAAGTACACAAGTTCTCAAGGGGGTGATAATCAAATGCCTAAGCAAGCGAACAAACAAGTCAGTAACCTATTAAACAAGAAGGATGTTTTTTTCACTTGAAGTTAATGTAGTTAATGAAGAAGGAAAAGAACATGAACATCCTTGAGCCATATCCAAAGAAGAAATAAGAAAGAAAATGTCAAAATGAGGACTGTGTACAAGAAATTGATCTAGCTAGTGAAAGAAAAATACTAGGAGAAGCTCCTGAAGGAGAATATCAAAGAACCTCTGCTTAAAATACTAGGAATGTTCTATTGCTTAAAATAGTAATGACAGAACTAATCCTTAGAATGACCTACTAGTGAGAAGAAAGGGTGAATACTTTGCATTAGAAATTGATTCAAGTGATGAAGACCTTATGGGAAGTATACCCATTTTTTGAAAAGGAAGCATTGCATACAAGCTTAACAAACATTGGACTCCTCTCAACTCTGTCGAAAGATCCAAGTTAAAGGACTAAATCAGTCTTAGCCTAATGAACAGAATCAATACAAGTATGCAAAAGGAATCATGGGGACTTTTTTGAACCTCATTGATGAAAGACTAGAATGAGAAAGATCCACGTTAAAGGACTAAATCAGTCTTAGCCTAATGAACATAATCAATACAAGTATGCAAAAGGAATCATGGGGACTTTTTTGAACCTCATTGATGAAAGACTAGAATGAAGGAATGGAACTTCTCATCAAATTTGAATCAATTGTGAATGAATGTCACAAGGGATGAAAGTAGGATGAATTGAGATGATATGTTTAATACATTGGCACACTAAAACAATTTTGACCATGTAATGATAGGACAATGAGTTATTTTGACAAAGTCTGGACTAAATTAAAATACTTCGCTGACACTTGAATGATTTGAAACGTTGAACAAGATTTAGAGATGAAAAGGACTTCTCTCATTAATTGAAGAAGCCAAAAATCTTAATAAATCCCTATGTGGTGAAAGAGAACAAGTGATACAAGTAGATTTCATTCAGCCCAACAATTTAATAAGGAAGAACAAGATCTATATGATAGTGATCAAAAGGTCAATGTTGAAAGGTGGTTGAGATTGAGCCTGAAATGAACAAAGCCATGTTTGAAGTTTTTGGTACAGTCCAAAAGGACAAAGCCTGGTACAGTCCAAAAGGGCCTAGACTTGTTTTGGGGTGGGGGAATGGGTTTGAGAGTGGAGGTGGTATTGGGGTGGGGTAGTGGTACGAAAATATCCAAGAACATGTGTTATCTCCCTTGGAGGTTACAAGTTCAAATTCGCTCCAAGTCCAAAATCGGCGGGGTAAGGTTGCTTATTGGCTCGTTGTGACAAGGCTCGAAGGGTAGGTGACCCTTGGGATAGAGGTTCACCTCGGTGGGCTTAAGGATGTCTCGACTTATGCTAAGTCACAAGTTACTGGTATATCTGGCTTGCGGGCTATTGGATATACTCTTGGGAGGTTGTTGTTCCCATCGTTAAAAAAACACAAATTTAACCAAAAGACCAGCTTTATCCAAGATTATCTTTTTATTAATAAAAGTTTAACCAAAAGACCATCTCATTGTTTTTCTAAACTCGAATTGAATTCTAGACTTAATTGGGCTGCCCCTTTCTTGGAAAATGGTCGATGCTTATTGGGTTTTGTATGTATCCATCCCAAAGGTTCTAAATCATTAAAACAAATCATTCTTTGGTGAATCCAAAGGCAAAGGAATTTGTTAATGTATTCATTAAAGTAGGGGCAATAATTATACACCATATTTTCTTCACTAGCTGATTGTATGGAAAGCTTATAAAGTAAACATACCATGAAATCGGAGTCCCAAGTTCTGTTATGCAAATGGGAATTTTCAAGATGTTCTTTGCCCTAATGTAGGTTTAACTAGCTTCTTTGATATCACCACATTTGACATGGACGCGATTGATTCAGACTCCGAAGACGGAGATATAGAGTTGTTACAAATATTTTCCTTACACACTAATCTAGTTTAGAACCTAGAACCAAAAGTGGCATGCTCATATAGACTAGTGACGAGGATAAAAATTGGCATTTAGGTAGTTATAGAGCTCTCCAAATGGAGAATGTCTTTGTACATAATGGATACCATTCAATTTTGAACCGAATTCTAGACTTAATTGTGCTGCCACTTTCTTGGAAAATGGTCGACGCTTATTGGGTTTTGTATGTATCCATCTGAAAGGCTTTAAATCATTATAAAAAAATGTTCTTTGGTGAATCCAAAGGCAAAGGAAATTGTTAATGTATTCCTTAAAGTGGGGGCAATAATTATACACCATATTTTCTTCACTAGCTGATTGTATGGAGAGCTTATAAAGTAAGCATACCATGAAATCCGAGTCCCAAGTTCTGTTATGCAAATGGGAATTTTCAACATGTTCTTTGCCATAATGTAGGTTTAACTAGTTTCTTTGATATCACCACATTTGACATGGATGTGATTGATTCAGACTCCCGAGACTGAGATATACAGTTGTTACAGATATTTTCCTTAACACACTAATCTAGTTTAGAACCTAGAACCAAAAGTGGCATGCTCATATAGATTACTCAGAAGGATAAAAATTGTCATTTAGGTAGTTACAGAGCTCTCCAAATGGAGAATGTCTTTGTACATAATGGATACCATTCAATTTTGAACCGAATTCGAGACTTAATTGTGCTGCCACTTTCTTGGAAAATGGTCGACGCTTATTGGGTTTTGTATGTATCCATCTGAAAGGCTTTAAATCATTATAAAAAAATGTTCTTTGGTGAATCCAAAGGCAAAGGAAATTGTTAATGTATTCCTTAAAGTGGGGGCAATAATTATACACCATATTTTCTTCACTAGCTGATTGTATGGAGAGCTTATAAAGTAAGCATACCATGAAATCCGAGTCCCAAGTTCTGTTATGCAAATGGGAATTTTCAACATGTTCTTTGCCATAATGTAGGTTTAACTAGTTTCTTTGATATCACCACATTTGACATGGATGTGATTGATTCAAACTCCCGAGACTGAGATATACAGTTGTTACAGATATTTTCCTTAACACACTAATCTAGTTTAGAACCTAGAACCAAAAGTGGCATGCTCATATAGATTACTCAGAAGGATAAAAATTGTCATTTAGGTAGTTACAGAGCTCTCCAAATGTGAAAATGACCTTGTACATAATGGCTACCATTCAATTTTGAGCACATCGGATCATGTTTGACATAACTTGTAGGGGAAGCTAAAAGATTAAAGAAGTTAAAAGTCAAAAGGGAATGTTGAATGAGACTAATCAAATATTGTGAGGGAAAATTCCAAATTAAAAAATAAACTCTTCAAATATGATAATAAAAAATTTGTTATTAGACTTCGCAAGGCTATGCCATCTTTTGAGCTCCTGAAACCTATAGGCATTATGTTCCTATGATCATTTGGAGAGATTGTCCACTGTACCCAAGACTTAGTCATGAGATTATCCATGATACAAAATAGCTTTACTGACCCTAGACAAGGTTAGATAACACTTTAAACACATGGGAGCAAAGTAAAAAACAAGAGGTGCAAGAGCAAAGTCTAGGGTATATGCAATGCAACAAATGTGGGAAGAGAAAACTTGGGAGGCAAACCAACTTGACAATGAAAATGCCACATACTATCATGGTTATACTATAAAATAGAAATATCAAACATACATTCAATGAATGTAACTTATCCAACAACCCATAATCATCAATTAAGCGTAAAAAAACAACGCAAAAGGCGCAGAGTCTACTTAATCAAGGTCAATTAAAAATTTAAAGGGTGATCCACAAGTAGTCGACTTAGGGCTAGTTGAGTCCTCAATAGGTTTGTGAGATGGAAACGTTAGTGTAGTTTTTGATAAATTTAAATGAGTAAGAATTGAGTTTTGTCATCACCAAATTGAGAGAACATGCTTCACTATTGTGGGATACTTTGCAATGGCGAAATAACAGAATGATAAGGAAAAATTCCAAAGATGGGATGGGATGGGATGCTGTCCAAACTAAAATGTAAATTCTTGCATGTTGATTTTGCATTGAATGTGTTGAGACAATCTCTTAAGAAAAGAGAGAAGAACGTTGACTACATACGAATTCTATAGATTAGGGAAAAGCATTTAGAGTGTTGAATCCATTGCAAAGTATGTTAATGGCTTCAGATTTAACATATAAGATTGAATACATTTGATGGATGTTTGGTCAATGTTGAAGGGTTATCCCTTGGCTTTAGGATTCTAGGTAAGTCGTCTAAAAGGCAAGAAGGAATAAGAAGCAAACTCACAAGAAGAAGAGGAAAGTAATTTGCAAGAATAGGAAAACACAATGAAGCAAGAGGTTAGTGCAAGTTCTACAAATCAAAGTTTTGTAGGCCCAAGTTATAATGTTGATAAAGGATGTGTATTAAAACTTAAATCTTTCAAATATGATAATAAAAAGATAAAAAAAAATTGGGCACATGCGGGGTCCTTTGTTACTAGACTTCACAAGACTATGCTTTGTTTTAAGCCCCAAAAACCTGTAGGCATTATGTTCCTGTGACCACTCGACGAGATTGTCGATTCTACCAAAGACTTAGTCATGAGCTTATCCATGATGAAAATTAGCTTTAATGAACCTAGACAAAGTTACATTTATCACTTTAAACACATGAGAGCAAAGTAAGAAACAATAGGTATAAGAGCAAAGACTAGGGTATATGCAATGCAACACAAGTGGGGATATAAAACTTGCAAGGCAAACCAACTTCACAAAGCAAATGTCACACACTATTTTGGTTGTGCTTTAAAATAAAAATACCAAAGACACATTCAATGAATGTAACTCTCTCCAACAACCCATAATCACCAGTTAAGCGTAAAAAACAGAATAAAGGGAGCATAGTCTACTTAATCAGGCTCAATTAAAAATATAACGAGTGGCCCACAACGTAGTCGATTAAACGTAGTCGATTAAGATTGCCATAAAAAAAGGAAGGTAAACAAAAAAAAGTAAACATAAAATAGTAAAACCACAAGTGGTTTCTCCACCCACAGTTTTGTTTTAATAAGTGGTTTTTCAATTTTAGGGTTTAAACCCTAATTCTTAGGCCATTCATAAACAAAAAAAAATATACTACTAGTAATAATAAAATTTATTATTGTTATATATTTTTTCAAAAGAACTTTTAGACCCAACTCACA